>JAZGTH010000035.1:3947500-4402500 GCA_036877525.1 Chromobotia macracanthus
ATATGTCCACTGTGAGTGTGAGTTCATGTTTTCATTCTGAGATTTCTCGGTTATGTGTGTGCGCATGTCTGAATACTAATGGAGAGAGCTCAGGGTTTGACTGACAGATCTTCTCTGTTATCTCAAATAGCGTGGAGCAGTATCTCTGTACCCCAATGACCAGGTAAAGAGCCGCATGCAAAACCAAAGGTCCACTGGATCCTTTAAAGATGAGCTCATGTGAAAGAATTGCTTTGACTGCGGCTAAAAAGTGCTCTGTTTTGTCAAAAGATTTGTCTTTAACAGAGGTAACATAAGCATCATCTCTAACTGTAAGATCAGCTGTTATTGTCAGGCCTGTTTGTATAATCTCTGGAGATATTACAAGGTATAGGAGTTTTCTAGAAGGACTTGAAAGGCAACATTTATTACAGTTTAAGCTATTTTACAATCAGGTTTGCTATATCACCTGTTATATTTCTGCTCCATAGCTACTGTCTGGAGACCCATTATTATGACCTAAAGACGATCTAAAATAAATTGTAAAGCCATCATGATTATCATACAGTTTTTGGGGAAATGTATTAGAGGTAAGTGCTGAATAATTGATGTGTAAAACTGAGGTGATACCTCAGGTGATACAAACTGAGGTTTGTGGAGATAATTTGTGGAGATGATTTGTACAGACACAATGAGGAAGCTGCTGTCAGCCTCAGAGAGTCAGTTCTCTGCTTTGATAATGGTCCTTGCTGATTTGCAAACAATATGATGGACCACAGATTCTTGTTATTTTACAAATTATAAGTTATTTTACAAATCTGAAGGTAATGCAGCAGCCAAAGAATGTGCAGTTCTCACAGCATTGCACACATACAGCTGAGCGACAGAATGGTGTTTTGAGCAGCAGTCTGCCTCTCAGGGGAATTATGGTCCAGTGGGTAGTGTTACTCTTTTCTCTTAAGATGTCAACAGCACAGAAATAAAACAGAGACAGTGCTTTCTTACACTCTGTTAATCCACACACACAAAATATAAACACAAACACAGCTACAGAAAGACCTTCAAACACAGATCAAGGAGATCAATACTGCCATCTACCGCTGCCTCAGTTACTGCAGCTCTGAATGGGTGTACACTCCCTACCTCTATCTAGGGAGCCAAGACCAAAATATTCTCTCTTGCTCTCTTTCTTCCCTGCCAGGTTCTGCAGTTGGCAACTTACATTAGCAAATATTACATTTGTGTCTACTGCTTTATTTATTAGTGATCTCTATTTATTGAGGCAGGTCTCACAATTGTTTGAAATTTGAAAATATATTTTTCAAATTTTTGAAAATATATTTTCAGACTGAAGGTTAACCAGATTAAAACTGATTAAACTGATAAACCCACAGATAATGAATCATCACACAGATCAACACACATTTTCTCACAAAATAATATATATAATCTGTATAAATATATGTGCATGCTTGTTAATAAAACTGTGTAATTAATGGCAGTGAGCACATAACCTACAAACAGAAACGTTTATAATTCTATACCAACAGCTTTATCAATAGATATTAGCAATAATTTTTAAATTGTTTAATAATAGTGAATTTTAAGCAAATACGATAAAAATAAGATTATTCAATTACAACAAACAAGTCTTCACAATTACAGGGACTACATGTCAAACATCATTCTCTTACTTTAAGAAATGATGTTTGACAAGGGATGGCTTTAATGACAAATTAATTGAGCACATAGGATTGTGTGCTGGTAGGTGTATCAAATGTGTCAGTGTGCGGTTCGTCTCCTCTGGGTAAGACCTTCTGACAGACACCACAACAACGAGATAGAGAGAGGGCTAAATTCAGAGGGTCAGGTCTGGGGGGCTGCGACCTCTGTCAGGGGATAATTAGTGTAAGATACCCTGCAGGATTGTGGCTAACTGGCTGCAGTGTGATTCTATTGAGTCTGACAGCAGTGTGTGTACCTGCAGCCGCACTGTTATGACATATGTGGAAACCGCCAACACACCTACTGTACAGCTCAGCAAGAACAAGGTTCTGCCAAGCCCATTAAACATGTTTCTGCTGGATATATTGTTCATGCTAGTTTGTGGGTTTGGCCCTTTTTCTATTTTTAGTAATGTTTGTCAAGGCAAGCATCATTATTCCTATTGCTCATTGTTAAGGTTATTGAAACGGGTACATAAGCCATATGTTGGCACTAAAGTAACATAGACACTTGGGCTTTTTGACTTGGGCAGTAAGAAACCAGTAAGCAACAACCTAGCAACCACCAAAAATTCCCTAGTGACCTCACAAAATGGCCTACCAAACACATAGCAATGCACTGCAAATGCCAGCTGCATAACATAGTTTTACATAGATAGAGATTACTAACATTTCTAAGTATTGATAGCATGTTAATGAGAGCATGGAAAATTATGGAGGAAAAATTGGGGAACAGCATCACAAAATCTTCCAAATTCAAACTCAAAATTCAAAAGCCAAATTCAAACTCACATCACCTACATAAGTGCCACAGCTCAATTTGTCAAAGTATGCATACTATCTACTAGGCCATAACTTTGACACTTATTGTAATGCAGTATACTAGCTCAGCTTTTAAACAGTTTGTCTCCCTCTTAATGTTTGTTGTTTTGTCTGTATCTTAATGTATCTTATCTGTACCATACTGTATCTAGTCAGCATTAGTTTGAATGTTGCTGCTCCGCCATGTGTTGTAGCCATCCAGCACTATAAGGTTAACAGGCTAGTTAGAGCTACTGATTACTAGAGTATTTAAGAAAAGTAATTAAACCAAATGATGGATAGGATCTTTTTTAAATGATGAATAGGATCTTTTTTTAGAGTAGCGGATGTTCTTTTACCTCTTGGATCTTGATAGACAGTCTTACAGCCTTTTTAAATAAACCGTTCGGATGTTTACAGAGTAGAATTCAACCCCAAGTGTCACGTCTGTACATCTTTGGCCCTGATTAGGGTCCCAAAGCAGTGATAGATGCTAGTGAGTCAGAGGCCGTGATGCCCCAGGCGGGGCTCAGAGGGAATGCTCTCTCTGGGGAGAGGAGGGGGTGACGGTGGGCTCATGGGCCCAATGAGGGAAAGCCCTAAAGGGGAAGATGCAGAGAATAAAGGGGGTGGTGCTGGAGGTCGGGAAGTCTCACACCAACCCTGATCTTGGATGACCTTTTTAATTCTGCTCTGAATGGACGCTTGTTCCGCCTGCTCTGTCACTTTAACTCTGTGACTTCACTCATTAAAGAAGCCTTTGTTTTAAGGTTTATGTAGCTGATTTAGAGACACTTTCTGGGGTGAAGATCTTGATGTACAAAAATTTGGGCCCAACTTGTCTACCCCAAATGCCTCTTCCTTTCCAATAACCCCAAACAACCCCACACGACATGTAGGCTAATTTGAACTGTGCATTTAGTCTGAATATTCTATTATTAATATTTCTATTCTATTACCAATCCTGCTTGTGTACAGAGTCAACATTTAAAAAAACTGACAGGATTTTGGTGTCCCCTCCAGACTTCACCAAAAAGATCATGCAGGTTGATCAGTATTTTTGCTAGTGAACAGCATGTCTTTAACTAGACCAGTATCAGACATGCACTATCATAAACCATTGAGAACCAGCATGGACATCCATGCTGTGCAAAAGTGCTCTTTCAGCAGGGAAAGTCTCAGTGTTCCTCTGCTCTGAACTGGCCAGAAGTCACACTTACATGAAGATCTGCTCACCAGTGGCAGATGAGATCTCCACATCAGTGTGATTGCTGTTATTGTGTGATTGTTAAATGAGAAGAGGACCTTCAATGGTTACCTGTTTAATGATAAAAAACAATAAATATTGACTTGTAAGTAACCAGCTGTTATCATGAATGACCTCATTCATTGAATGACTCATTGAATGACTGTCTGAGAAATGTGCCATTACTTTTATGAGAATAACATTTGTGCTGTGCGAATGTAATCCCAAACATTTTCATTGTCTTACACTAAAGCAAAGAACAAAGTCATATTTGGAAATGTTGTAATTGTCATAGAGAACTAGTGATGGGCTTCTGAAATGAACCAGTAAGTGTTCAGTCAGCAGTCATCCAGAAGATCCAAGCACTATTCAGTGCCAACCACCATAACACACTAACATCCCGGTGCTGATTTCCACAGGGCAAGCACCTGTTTGTTTTCTCCAGACTACATAAATATATTTATATTATATTTGTTTGGTCCACTGACATAGAACATCTACTGTAGGGATGTAAATCCAGTTCAAATATAAACTATATATTTTAATTTAATGCAAAAAATTGGTTTAAAAAATTACATTTTACATGTTAAATTACAGTTACAATTACAATTACATTGTTGTTCTCTCCAAGTTGAAGTGGGATTTACACTTTTGTTTGTATGCCTATAGGGCTTAATAGGGTTTGTGTGTGTATGTGTGGGCAGCAATGTTCTTTGCTGGTCTGTTTCAGAACATATGCATGTGTGTGTTTAGGCCAGTGGTCTTTCTCTCTCTGCCTGACATGTACTGCCATGGTTTGGCTTCATTGTAGGTCTAACCACAAAATTATTCCATAGCCCTCCTACAATCACACTTATAAACCCCCACAATGCTGTTCCAAAGTCAGCTGAGATCTCTGAAATATGATTCTTTAGAACACTTAGGATGGATCAGGCTGATTGTAGCTCAGTGCCGAGGCTCTGGTGTGTTTTATGGAACAGCTTGTGTGTTCACTCAACAGGCTGGTTTACATTAGGATTCTCAGATGAACAGGCTTGAGGTTTCAAGAATTAATGTTTTTATAAAGAAGAATCTATGAGAACTGAAAACATATGGAAACTTCTCGACAAACATTATTAAAGGGATTTCCAAGGCAGTTCTGGGGTTTCCTTGTGTGACTAATCAAGAGTCCAAGGTCGACTTCATTTCCACAGGTGTGTCTATCAGGTTTATTCTCTCATTTCAGACTGCAGTGGAAAAATCCCCACTTTATTAAACAAACATTCAACGTTCTGAAATTTGTTACACTATATCCCCACAGTGCTAGAAGTCACAGTGCATGTCACTTGTTTCAAAAGCTTATCATCTGCCTACCTAGACAGCATTCTATGTCATCACAGGCATCCTTACGCTTTTAGTAAGGAATGTTATTTATATGCAGTGGAAAGTTGCTGTCTGTACAGGGTTCCAAATCAGTCACCAAATTATCCTGTGTTTTCCCAAACAACATATCAGTCAAGGGTTCCTAAATAAAACATTTCTTGCTTGCCATTTATAGTCTAAAGAACCTTTAACCAATACCAAGAAACTTTTGTGCAACACATAGGTTTAGTGGATGTTAAAGGTTCTTTATGGAACCATACAGCCAGACAAGGAACTCTTTAGGAACCTTTATTTGTAGGAGTGAAATGAAAAATAAATATCAAAAGATGTCAGTTGTGTTAAAGTCAACTTGTACTTGACATTGTTGGGAGGATCAAAAAAGATCAAGGGAGGGCAGAAAACATGAATGTGCACAAAAGAGACTCTGAGAAGAAATATTTATTTTTTTGTTGTACTTTTATGTAAATATACTTGCAGACATTTACGCTAATTAAAATATCTAAAATGCAAAGCTGATCTGTGAATCTTAAAATATTTATACACAATTGCAAATCTCTAGTGTTCAGAATCATCACAGAGTTATTGAAGCCAGATTTACATGTAAAAATGTACTTTTTTCATAGATGCAATAAAATTATGTCAGTACATCTATATCAAAGTGATTGTATCTCAACACCTTTTAGCACTTACACATATACACATCTATATATATACACACACACACACATATATATATATCAATATTTTGGACAATCTCCCATTGATTGTCTGATTTCAAAAGATGTCTAGACAATAACTCAATTTTACTGCATTTGTTGTGATGCCCACTGGCAAGAAAACTTTGTGATTGTACTGTAGCTGAAAATGTACTTTCCTAAATTTGTGTCTGTGTTATGTAATTACTTCATATACTTTTGTATCTTTTGTATCGTGATGGACACCTTCAGGAAGATTGTGAGAGAGGAAGCTTCAGAGTGCTATGGAAGAGGGTAGGAGGTACATGCACACATACATACACTCTTTCTCACTATAATGAAAGGTTTCATACCTGCAGGAAAAGGCCTTCAGGGATTCATCTAATTGCTGGGAGATATATGTGAGATAAGATCTAAATGTATGAGGTTAGCAAACAGTTTTTCCTTTCAGCATGATCTTAAATCATCTCCACACTCAAGTGATCTGCAAACTTATTTAGAGATCATTTTTTCCTTTATATTGTAATACCCAGGATGCATCATGTCTTGTGTTTCCGTCCCTAAATTTAGGAGCTACTTAGCAGACATTTTAGGATTTGTAAGGCCTTTCATTTTGTTGATGGGGATTTAACTGTGGTCACGTAACAAAAGCTGCTATTGTACGTTTTTGTTCTAATTCTTTTGAAAAAACTTAAAGTATCATAAATAATGGCAGTAGTACCAACAAGTTAAGATGAAGCTAAAATTGGCTTATTCATCATCATTCATCAAATTCACTACTGTGTTTTGTTATATACTGCACATACTGACAAATGCAGCGAGTATTTCAGGCACACTCTGCTGTACACGACAGAAAGAGCAGAATGCCATTATGAACAACCCATTTCTGTACTGTTAATATGGCTTCCTAATTATGCAGCTCTTTTGCATGTGCAAATAACTGCAGGTAAACAAGGCCCTCAGTGCACCAAAAAAAGTTACCAGAGAAAAATACTGGCCTTCTGCCTGTCTTCTGGCTTTCAGCCTGCCAACAGCGTGTACAGATGTTCATTTTATTAACAGACTGTCAACATGCATTTCATTACTGTACTGTAATTTATTGAAATAAGTGGTTACATTTTGAAACAGCATTTTTGGACAGGCATTTGAAGATGAACACTGTAGCAAACAGATGCAAGAAACATTTTAATAAAACATTGACAAGTCTACTTTCACTACTAAAATACTACAGGCAAGACTGAGGACTTTTGATGAGAAAAAACAGAACAGATTTACTAAAGTTTTGGCTTAGAAAAGAGTTTTTAGATAAAGACATTCCGAGAGTATCAAACTGACATAATACTGGAGGAAGACCACACTCTCAAAGAGACACCTTGATTCAGTGAGTTTGGACACAGACTGATTAGCAACATAATACATTGATATGTATCATAAATACAGAATCATGTTCATTCAGCTGGAGAGGAAGAAGATTTCAGAAGTTCAGAGCAACAAAATGAGCATTAGAAACAAAAAAAAGAACAAACAGTTAACAACAAATGACTCGAGCATTTGGTTCACAGCTACAGAAATCTACCCTAGACTCAATAATGATGGTCAATTTTGTGCAGCTCTAGAGGTGAGAGGTACATTTCTAGAGCTCTCTAGCTCAAAAGAATACAATCATGATTACTAATATTGAGAGTAGTGCAGATGCTTGGGTGAATGTCAAATAATGTTGTCTGGGTGAAAATATTAACAGAATACTTTGCTGTAAGAAAATTAAGTCGTTTTAAATTTTAAAACGATTTAGATTTTTTGCATTGTGGCAATTTTTATGACAAACATACTTTGGCCTAAATTCTCATTACTGTATTGTGTCTATTTACCAAGTTTTGTAATTGTGTATTCAAGTAAAAATGAAGTGTAATACATTTTGTTTAAATAAGTACAAAAGCAGTACAAGAATTACTACTATTATACAGTATATGAATACTTACATTTTAAATGATATATTTTCACATGAACTGTAATGACAATGTTTGTTTTCATTATTGTAATGAGAGCTGGGTCTGTAAAAGAGTCCTAAAAAAGGTTTCATTTTCTTCATGCAAAATATCTTTTTTCTTGCTTTTGGGCTGAAATATGAAACAGATATGTTGCTAAAAATTCACTTATGTAGGTGCTTCCTGTTTGTCGGTGCATTACAGGTTTATCAGGCCTGAATATAAACTGAGAAACATTCATTCTTTTTTTGTTTTGCATGCAAAAGTTAAGGCTTCTGGTTACGTGTCCTGCTCTTACACTACAAATCCAATCCAAACTCAGTCTGTCTCATTTATATTCCAAACATAAGGCAGAATCAACGGTTTGCAGACAAAAATAATAATATAACTCATTTAATTTCCAAAGGCAGAGATGATTACAGCTGTCTGTTTCTAAGATCTCTGGAATGCTGCTGGTTTCCATGACAATCAAGCAGCAAGGCGTTGGACAGCCAGTTCCTCAGCATCGTCATGGTTTTCGTTAATCTCTGCCAGCGTCCGCACGAAGCGTGTCCATTCATCATTCCGTGGGACGGCAATTTGCTGTGAATGAGCAGAAAGAGAAAATCATTTTGTGTAACTGTGAGAGCTTTTTATTAAGACATTGTTTTGAAGTGTAAACCTGCTGTGGCTTCACAGTGGAAGATCTGGCTATTCTGAGGCTGTCAGAGTAAACTGACCCCCATCTAACCATCCTCCATCTAATTCTGCTACTCTGTCTGCTTTCATCCCATCACATGAGTGACACTGGCCCTCTGTGGCCCCTGAAGGGCCATGCTGTTAGGGCCCCTCACTGATAGATGTATAATTGTAGTGTGTCATCTTCAGAAGCTCAGCATGGGCTTTTTACACAACCGTCTCAGCGACAGAACGAGAGAGAGATTCCTGTGTGGTGGATGATGAGGGCTGATGCATCTGAAGTAAACTAGAATCTCACCTCTCCAACGTCGCAAATGTGGATTTGTCCCTCTGAATCACCCACAGCGATCTCTCTGCCTGACTGAGACCACCGCAGTCTGTTCAGAGCAGGACTTCCATCCACGACCATGCTGGCAGTGGGCACCTACACACATACAAAATTTCATGACGATTAATAAGCATTACTTTACATTTTTAACGGGTTGTTTTGTCTGTATGGTGGATTACAGTGGCTTTGTTAACAAAGGCTTCAAAAATGTTTTTGCTGTATGAAGTCTAAACAGCTATAAACACCTAAAATTGAATATAACAACTACTTAACAGAACCATTACAAATCACATTTAATATCAGATTAAAATAATTCAAATTCATAAAATCGTTTCAAATTCAATTATTTAAAAAACAAACTGGAACAGCATGAACATAAAAAGACTGTGATAGATAATGTGAAATGCGTCAAGCAATAAATGTCTTTATCCTAAACAGACACAACAGCTAATGTTGGGAATTCCTGGCCGCAAACTAAATTCAAACCCAAAATCCGCACCCACATAGATGTTTATTAGCAGGGCAGTGTGTCATTTCTGTTCCTCTAGTGGCACCAAATGGAATTGAACAAATAACAATTTCAAACAGCTTAACACTCTTCATTGCCATTGGTTGAACAGATTGTCTCAAACAGCATGTCAATTTTGCTGTGTCAAGCTGATCTGGATGCTCAAACAAACAGAACAGTGTCTTAACAGCACCACAGTCTTCAAATTTTAAAGTGTAATCAACCTATAAATTTTTACTTACAGTCATTTCAGCACAATAATCATTGAGAATGCCTGGGAGGAGGCATTTCAAAATCCAAAAAAATATACCGTTGTTCATGTCCATAGCATGAATGTTAGGGTTTTGTTAAAAAAACTGAAGTGTGTCTTTTAGTCTGTGATGTTTTTGAGCATGTTTTATTCTGTATGTGTGTATGCTACCTCTGTGTCATTGTTGAGGTTCCATAGGTCGATGCGTCCAAGTCCATCCACACATGCAAAGAGAGCGGGGTGGACCGGAGACCACATGACATCATAAACATAATCAGAGTTGTCCTCAAACGAGTACAGCGGCTTGTTATTCTGCAGCACAGAGAGAACATGAGTTTTCTTAGAGCTGAATCAATCGCTGTATAATAGAATGGGTGGGTATGAATGTTGTGCATTACCTTAATGCTCCAGAGTTTAACAGTCCAATCAAATGAAGCCGTTAAGAAGAGATGAGAAAAATCTACAGGCCCAGCTGACGTGTGACAGTGAATGCCCGTGATTGGACCGTGATGCCCCTCAAACATCTCACCAATACCTGCCCGACTGTTCTCACACACACACACACACACACACGCACAGAGTCAGTGTGTGATCAGCATCACAGCATGTTTCCATCAGTCAGTTAACACCTCAAACAAACTAAAACATTGCTGATGCTGTGTGTCTGTGTGTGTGTGAGCTCATTACTGTTAGAGATAAACAGCCATGTGAGAGATAGCGAGTGTGTGTAGAGGATGAGATAATCACAGCATTCCAAATGAAGAGGAAACACTCTCAGCTCATTACAACACACACACACCTCATTCATAAATACTATATGGACAAATTTTATCAACCTGAATACTTTTGACATTTCCAATACAGGACAGTAAAGTCTGAAAATCAAACAAATGAAGATCAGGCTGAGGAGCACAAGTCTGTGAGACACTCATGTCCAAACAGTCCAAACAAAAGACTGTATTTCCACCTCTCATTCAGAAGACTCCACATCACTAACTACATCAGAGTTCTTGCCAGCTAATACTGTGCAAACAATCTCAAAGAAATAAACAAAAAAGTTGTTTCTGTTTCTTCCATATATACTTAAGAACCCCACTGCAAGCATGATGTTCTGGTTGGACACATATTGGATTCACTGCTCAAACCACCACTGACTCAAATGTTTATGTAATGTTGCATGACTAAGCTTTGTTTTATTATCATTTAGAACACATCAGCATGTATTAGTGTTTAATCCACAAATGTGATGTGATCCACCTTTAAAATCCACACATTGTTTTTTCCGTTTACACCTGCATTCATCACTAACCACTTCTGATCAGATCATCCGTTGTGGACGTTATCAGCGGGTGTAAGGGGGCTAATCTACATGATTCATTTTCAGTGTGTGAGAGAAAGAAGATGAGATCTCCTGCAGCAAGTGTTGTATTTGTATATGTATTTGTGTGTTACCTGCCGTGGCGGCAGGCTGTGTAGACTGATCCATCCTCACTGCCCACTACAAAGTTATTAACATCTCCCAGAGGAAATGTCATGGAGGTCACCGCCACAGATTTAGACTGCTTAAACACCAGCTCCATACTGTCCTATAAACAAAACACACACACACACACACACACACACACACACACACACACACAGTGTTAAGACCATAGTCTCTCCCGTAACCTCTCTCACGAATTAGAAATGCGCAATTTAAATTCAGCCAGTGCCTCAAAAATCATTAACATCTGACACTGTGGTTTAGCAAATGTTTTTGGAAACTCAATGATGACATTAATGGTGTACTGAGTGCAAAAAAAGAAACGTGTGGATGTGTGTAAGAGCATCAGGATGTGGTTCTCAGTGGCCTTTAGCTGGCTTCAGAACTACTATAAACCTCTTCTCTTGGCGTTGTCTTTAACAACAGGACACACAATTTCAACACGTTAAAATTATTTTATCGTATGTTTATAATAATACCCTGAAACAGTGTTTCTCAACCAGGAACCCTTAAAAAACTGCCAAAACTGCCAGCATGGAAACAATTAAAGGCCACAGTCGTCAGTCTTGTATTTTAGTCCTTAATATAGAGGGTTAGGTGGAGACTCCACCACTGCACTCACAACTTCATTTTCGGTTTTATGCAGTTGATCAAACTGTTTGTTTTGATCTACTTGTACCAAAAAGATGCAGTGTGCAATGTGGATAAAACAAATTAAAGATATATAAACTACATCAATAGCAAAACAAGCTTCTTGGAGAAAAAGAATAATGGAATAACGTGCCAAAATAATGCAATACATACTTTTTTTAAGTTAAAAAGGTTGAGATCTACTGCTGTTAAAGACTGAACAGACATTTACTGATGGGAGAAGCAGAGAGGATTATGGGACCTGCGGCTGGGACAGCATGTCCAGACTCCAGGAGCACATCTTTCCATCAGTAGAGATGCTGATGAGATTATGAGCGTTCTGTGTGCCAACCACATTAACACAGTACACTGGGTGCTAGAAAGCAAAAAAAACAGCCATATTTTGTCTTGTACATAATAATATACTAAATCACATTAAAACAAATTAACTGTATGAATGAACTGCACAAACAGCTACTGTTTGGCTTCATTTGTCTGGCATGTTGTCATGAGTACCGTGTGGGCAGCAGCAGACAGAGGTGTTCTCTGAACCGGAGTGCGTCGGTTACTTCTGTTGTCCCACAGGACGATCTGGCCTGAGTAAGTCCCGCCCATCACAAGGTTAGGATGAAACTTTGCAAACGCTGCAGACATGACCGCAGACTAGAGGAGAGATTTAAATTAATTGAAATTAATTAAAAGTAATTCATTTAAATTAATATTTTAAATATTGAGTACTGAGTATTTATATACATTAGTATTGCCTTATAAATCTTTAAGTATATTGAATAAATGAGTTGAATTTAATTTGTATAGGGTTTATCACAATATGCAAATTACTGAAATGTTTACATGGTAGAGCAGTGTATGAAGCAAGATGCTTAAGTTTAGGGGTTGGGTTAAGGGATAGAATATACAGTTGGTACAGTATAAAAACCATTACGTGTATGGAATGTCCGCATAAAGTATAAAAAAAACAGCTGACGGTGGAAGACATACTGCGTGTGTTAGTGTGTGTGTACCTGACAGTGGAAGACATACTCCGGTGTGGTCTTCTTGTATTTCATGTTCCAAACCAAAGCCACTCCATCAGGCTCATGTGGGGCTTCCTCATTGTTGTTATAAGAGGCAACCAGCAGTTCTGGATACTAGAGGCACATGAACAGATGAGGAAAACACAAACACATTAATCTCAGTGAAATGTCTGCTCCCCATCACAGCTTATTCTGACCTAAAACTGCCCACTTAGACAGCAAGTGACTTCAGTAAGTTAGTTATTTTTTAACAGACATAGGGACTTCATAAAGTATTTGGACACTTAAGATACCTTTAAATGTATGAATGCCACTGCACTAAATGACAAAATATAAAAAATAGTTTGTAAGTTACTTTCAGTCAACCTTTTCAATCAAGTACAAATGTTTTTATTTCTGAGTGATTCATGTCTTTAACCTCCTTTAATAAGAGCCACACACATTTACATGGGTGTAATTTGTAGGTTGGTAAGCTGCTTCCTGGGCACAGCCAGAGGCTCCTGGCACTCTGAGGAGGAACTGAACGCTTAAGTAGGAGCATGATTCTAATTTAACATTACAACACTAGAAAACTTTAAACCACACAGAGAAACAAATAGCACACGTTTGTGCTGCAGACGCACATGATGTGCAGTGAAATCGAGAGGATTACGCACTGGATCTATTACACAGATCTAGACACAGAGACTCCGAACACATCATACAGGGCTTCTGTTTGGAGTAAATGTGACACACGTCTTTACATTCATATTTGTGGGTTTGTACAGAAGATTTTTAGTTGAAACAGTAACAGTAGTGTTGCCCATATCTTCTTTTTGACTCTCCAAGTAATGGTATTTGAGGACTTACATTGTATTAATAACTAAGGAACGCAGTTTCAGTTAAAAACCTTTTTTAGTGTTCTGCTGAAGAAAAACATCATCTGGATGGCCTGACGATGATTAAATAAACAGTTAATTGTTCATTTGGGGTTAACTATCCTTGTTAAAGCATGCTTAAGATCTTATAACACGCATTGTGATTTTTTTTTCTCTAATGTCAGAAATAACTGTAACCGAGGTAAAGATTACATAATAAATAAGGCCCATAGTTTAATTTTATAGTACCCTAAAAGATATCCATAATTTTTTAAACATGTTTAATGCACTACATTTTTTGGTTTATTTATGGTTGCAGTTGTTTAAAGTAATAGAGTGATTGTATTGTGCATTATACAGTAATGTAGTTTTAAAATTAAGTCAATGTGACAAGTCCCAAGGCTTTGATGAGAAAATATCAGCACTCTGGGAACTCTAGAATGGCTGTCCAATCCAATTTGCGTTAAATACAGTGTTGTATGAGTGTAGTAAGGTTAACACACAGCTGACTTTACATTTCAAAATAAGGAGGTCACAAACCTGTGGGGACCAATCCAGACAGGTGACCACTCGCTGTCTGGACCAGCGCTCATCAATAAACTGCCTGTTTAGAGACAATCTGGTCCCCGCCTGCATCTCTCTGAACAAACACACAGGCAAACATAAGGAATGCATACAGGCCAGATTACGAGATCACCAGCTGTTTGTGGTTTTCTATGAGCAGGGCTGATCGTTACCCCTCCTTCTCCTCCATTTCACGGCCACTGTAGTCGAAGAAAACATCCACGTGTTCAGACAGTGCTCGCTCTATGATGCGTGTGCTGTGATCAAAAAAGTCCATGAAATCTTCTGAGTGCATGATCTGTAACTTCTCCTCCTCTGTCAGCTCGTAAGGGGGGGCTGCACACAAACACTCACAACATTTATACTTCAGCATTCAAAATCACTTCATGATTCTAACACACTGTTTCATGTATAAAAGTGTTGATTCATTTTCTATAACCGTATGACAGTGCAGTTGTTCTAGGTGTGTTGACCATATCACAGTTCAGTATTGCTTTGCCACAACATTGGTAGTATTAAAGTTTTAAATTAACTTCAAAAATCAAATTCACTGTCAGCAGTAAAAGCAGTTCTACACAGAAATGCCTAAATGTATGATAACAATGGGAAAAGTAAAGGAACTCACTACTAAGGGGTTAAAATTTTCCTGCAAGCTTTAGGTGGAAGTGAGGCAACACCACAATTATTTTTTTCAGTGATTCTATGGTCTGTTGTAAACCATCACTTACATAATGTTATCAGCAACATAACGCTAACATGTTAAAACAAATACTCTTAGGCTAGAACAAAACTTTCATAGAGTGCTTTTCGAGTATCACTGTTAGAACTTTAAAGACACATGCAAAAACATGCATGTTTATAAACATTTAATGTCTACCTTCTTCTTGTATCTCCACAGGTTTTTCCTTCTCTGCCTCAACCACTGGCTGTGGGGGAGGAGTCTCTTCCTCCTCTTCCTCTGAAACAAACAAACATCTTTAGTTTTTACAAAGGTCTTGCTCAGGACCTATTCAAGATTCAGCAACTTTCATGACAGCATGAAAGGGGTGCAACCTTTGGAAGGGGTTGCACAATGGACAAGAAGTGCCCTCCCCATGATAAAAAAAAAAATCATGTACTTGCTCAACAGATTTTTGTTCATTTTTAACCATAAACAGCTTGGTTAAACCGATTCCAGCTTTAAGCTACTAGACAGAAATAAAGATTTTAAAAACAACAAAATTTGCATTTCCTGGAAAATGAGCAAAATTACCTGCTACAAACATTTGGCAAATTTTACTTTAACTTTATTTTAAAAGGACTGGACTGTGCACAGACAATTCTCCATATTACTTTTTCTGTAGTATCAACTAAATAATTGACGAACTAACACAAAAACATCCAATACTGAATAAGCCTGTCAGACTGTTGAGGTCCATAAAAACAACCTGCAGTGTGTTTGTTTTAAACATTGTATCTACAACCCCAAATCAGAAAAAGTTGGGACAGTATGGAAAACACAAATAAAAAAAGTAGTGATTTCTAAATTTACTTTGACTTGTATTTCATTGCAAACAGTACACCAGCACATTATTTAATGTGTTCTTCATGATTTTATTGTTTTTTCTTTAAAAAAACAAAATTCCTATTTTGGTTCTTGCAACACATTTTAAAAAAAGTTGGAACAGGAGCAATTTAGGGCTAGTAATCAGGTAAATTGGTTAAATAATGATGTGATTTGAAACAGGTGATGTCAACAGGTGATTGTAATTATGATTTGGTACAAAAGCAGCATCCAAGAAAGGTCTAGTCCTTTAGGAGCAAAGATGGGCTGAGGATCGCCAGTTTGCCAACAAATATGTGAGAAAATTATTGAAATGTTTAAAAACAACGTTCCTCAAAGAAAGATAGGAAGACATTTGCTTATTTCACCTTCAACAGTTCATAACATAATTAAAAGATTCAAGGAATGTGGAGGAATTTCAGTGCGTAAAGGACAAGGGCGCAAGCCTAAGCTGAACAACCGTGCTCTCCGATCCCTCAGGCGCCACTGCATCAAGAATCGTCATTCATCTATAAGCAATATCACCACATGGGCTCAGGACTACTTTGGCAAACCTTTGTCAAGTACCACAATACGTAGTTACATCCACAAATGCCAGTTAAAACTGTACTGTGCCAAAAGGAAGCCCTATGTTAACAGTGTCCAGATGCGCCGTCGACTTCTCTGGGCTCAGAGGCATCTGGGATGGACCATCACACAGTGGAAACATGTACTGTGGTCAGGTGAATCAGTATTTCAGGTATTTTTTGGGAGAAATGGATGCCGTGTGCTCCGGACCAAAGAAGAAAAGGATTATCCAGACTGTTACCAGCAACAAGTCCAGGGTCTGCCAGGTATGGGGTTGTGTCAGTGCCCTTGGTAAAGGTAACTTGCACTTCTGTGATGGCACCATTAATGCTGAAAAATACATGGAGATTTTGGAGCCCAATATGCTGCCTTCAAGAAGACATCTTTTCCAGGGACGTCCATGCATATTTCAACAAGATAATGCAAAACCACATTCTGCACACATTACAAAGTCCTGGCTGCGGAGGAAGAGGATACAGGTACTTGACTGGCCTGCCTGCAGTCCCGACCTGTCTCCAATCCCGACCTGTCTCCAATAGAGAATGTGTGGTGCATTTTGAAGTGCAAAATGCGACAACGAAGACCCCGTACTGTTGCCCACCTTAAGACTTGTTTGCAGCAAGAATGGGACAAAATTACACCTGAAACACTTCTTCACGTGGTGTCTTCAGTCCCTAAACGTCTTTTAAGTGTTGTGAAAAGGAATGGCAACATTACAAAGTGGTAAGTACTTTACTGTTCCAACTTTTTTTGAAATGTGTTGCAAGAACCAAAATAGAAATTGTTTTTTTTTGAAGAAAAAACAATAAACATCATGAGGAACACATTAAATAATGTGCTGTTGTATTGTCTGCAATGAAATACAAGCCAAAGTAAATTTGGTCACTACTTTCTTTTTTTTATTTGTGTTTTCCATACTGTCCCAACTTTTTCTGATTTGGGGTTGTACATCTACAGGGGCTACGACATCACAAAGGTCTTAACCTACAACCCACCTGACAGACTTCTGCTGTAACTGAGACAGAGACTATTCAACAGAGCACCCTGCACATGCAGGGCCAGCAGGTGCCTTCGGCCAGACAGCTGACGGTTGTGTGTGTCAGGCAGATGGTTCAGTTTATTGTGTGTGTGGTGGCACAGGGATGGCACAGGGCTTTCTGCTTGACTGCTCTTACTCAAGACTGAGGATACACAAGTCTGTGCAATTAGGGAGTCAGTAGGGGGTCCAGAGAGTGCTATTCACCCTCAAACACCAGCAGCTAAATAAAGCTGCTGCCCTGACCAGCTGTAAGACACTCACACAGAGCTCATGTCTTACAATACTCAAATACAGGAAACAAATACAAGAAAACTGAAAGAACCAGTTCAACCAAAATTCTGTTTTAATGTACTTGCCCTGATATTGATTTATACACTTATTACTTATTACTAATACTGTGGCACATGAAAGAATATCCTGGTCACTCTGGTAATCGAGCCTGTCAAGATCCAAAATGAGGAAAAAATGACAACGATGGCATCAAATGATGCTGGTGCAAAATTTTTTGTATTCCATAAAACTTTCATAGTCAATTTCCAGAGCTTCAGCAAAGGGTAACTTGTAATAAAGTGTCTCCCAAAATTTGATGTCACATTTCATTAGCAGAATTATGATATTGAATGCTGCTTTTTTTGTCATTTTGGAACAGACTCAGCCCCAATGACTTTCAATGTATGGAAAATATGTTCCTCAGAGGAAGTCATACAGATTTGGAACAACATGAGGGTTAGTAAACGATGACAGGATTTTCTTTCATGGAGATTTCTTCATTACACTTTTGTTAATGGCATACGTTTTTTGTATTATCACAAAAATTTCAACACAGAGTAAAATCACCCATCTCATGCAATAATCAAAATGATAATGTCATCTGCTAGATTCTATCAGAAAAGTGTCCATGGCTCTCTCAGGATAGGCTAAAGAGAAAGAGAGAGGAGAGAGAGGAAGACGCATTGCTCTGATGAGTTTATGGAGTTGTTCTGATGACATAGCCATCTTGCCGCACCAGGCCCATCCTCAGAAGAGAGGAGAGAAGGTTAAAATCTTTCCTTTCAAGGGCCTCAATCAGGCTCGGAGGAAAACAGTAATCAGTGTCTTTCAGTCAGGGCCCGAATGCAGCACGGCCTTTTCTCCACCGGCCAGACCCGAGCAATCAACCTGCCAGGCATTAGCTGCAGAAAGACAATCTGAAAATAAGGGGTGTAATGCACCTGCCAGCAAAAATGCCCATTTGGAGAAAAGCAAGTGATCCTGGTGACCCCACAGAGGAGAGAGAGAAACATTTAACAGAATTCAACCTGATGGCAGATTTCCTTCCCATCGACACCTCATCTCAAAGCAGCAGCAATTATAGCTTTTGTATCCCTCAAGAAATAAAAGCTTTTTGCAGGGGGGGGTGGGGGGGGTGGGGGTAAGCAGAGAGAGAGAGAGAGAGAGAGAGCGAGAGAGAGAGAGGCCAGTAATCGGGAGGCTTTGTCAAAGGATAATGTATTAATGCAAGCGCCCCATGAGGTCAGAGGTTGTTCAAGAACAATGCTAATGATCTTTGATGTCCTCTGCAGGTGCACAGAATCTGTTGGACCCTTGCAGATCTCTGAACGCTGACTTCCATGTTTGTGAAAAGGTCTGAGCAAACTCAGATGTCTAAATACAGCTCCAGCACTCCTATAGGACTGAATAAACGAGTTGTTTATGATGAGCTTAATCATTAACAAACAGAAATAAAGACACATGTTCCTCCCAGAAAGAGCATGATTAGTAACATTTTAAATCATTAAATCATCACTGAAAGCATTTTTGGACATTATATGCACACTCAATAAGCAATGTTTGAAATCAACAATGATCAACGAAGATGTTTGAAATGATTTTTGGGCTTCATGGGCACTACCCATAGGGGAAAAAAACAGATGAGATTGCTTTAATATCTCAATTATTTCTCATAGACAGCACTGTGATTAAATGGGAACAAATAAAAAACATCTGCTTAAGTCTCCTGTGTCTAGGATATTTCTCCTAAAGCTGGGCTTTGTTTTTAGCTAACAGCAAACAAAAACAATCTGTAAGATAAATTAGTTCATGACTTGCCTTAATAAAAAAAACAGAAAAGGACGACATTATCCCTGAGGCGGTTTAAAGTTGTTGTGCTAACTGTGTCATCAGGTTCAATGCTCCAACTGGTTCTTTACAGTCACACTGCAGGAAAGTGTTTCAAATCTTCTGACACTGCCAAAAATATGACTGCAACAGCCATTAATCGGCTGTTGGGGAACATGTCAAACCAGCGACTACAGATTTTGGCCTAGAATTATAAGAGTCTTTAAAATTTGTTGTGGCCAAAATTGCACAGTGTGTGCCCGGATTAAGAAAAAGAACCAAACATTTCTCAAATGTCTCCACTAGACTTGTAAAAGAGATCTCAACAATGTCACCATGAGCTCAGATTTGCAAGTCTGCAGTCAACCATCAATATCAAGATCTCAATATAGTCAGCCATTTCTCATCAAATTTACCCAAATCCAGATTATTTCAGATATTTCAGCTCCATACGCAATGTACTTTAACTAATTTGTTTAAAACATTAGAGACAATGTTGATACTTAAATGAAACACAACTAAAATCAAATCTCTTAGGGTTTAAAAGAGCAAACTCTGAGAAATACAATTTTCCTCTGGGTATGACTGCATGATTCACTAAAAAAGCCAATTTGTCAAATAGCGCTGTGATAAAAATGTGGTTAACATCTAAGACAGACCTAGGCATTTCTGTTCGCACCTGACAATAGTTTCAATCATCTCTCTTTACCTTTCAGTGAAGACCTGCACAAGCTGCTTGAGACAGAACAAATTTGTAAAACATACTGACATACTGAATAATTAATTCACGCATCATTCACAGATAGCTGATGAATGATGAAATACATGTTTAGGAGATGATGGACAATAGTTTTCATTTAGAGATGCTGGTTTCTGTGGAGAGCTGGCTGAGGGTTCCTCACTTTGAGAGAGATCCTCTCCACACAAGAGGCTGCACATGATTAGCACAGGATATTAACCCCCTTCTCTGAGCACAAAGGCAATTAAAACAATCACCTTTAATTCAATTTCATACACTCACAACCATTAGAGCCACAGCAGGGAGAGCTGAGAATCACACTGTAATGCAAAATTTGCAAATGTAAATACATTTTAAATACACATGCAGAATATAATTCCTGAATTTAAGATTATGGGTGGAGTAGGTCATTACTGAAAATTCAACAAATGTTAAAATATATGAAGTTAAAATGACACTGATTAAGGACAAGCCTTTCTACTACAAATCACTCTATTAGAACTGAGAGAAGGAAAGAGAGAGAGAGCGAGCGAGCGAGCAGGGAAAGCCTCCCAGTGTCACCTAGACTGATTTGTTATGTGCTGCAGGAGAAACAGGAGTGTGTGCAAGTTGATGAAATGATTACACAGTGGCAGGAGAGAGAGAGAGAGAGAGAGAGAGAGAGAGAGAGAGGAAGAGGGAGAGATGAAAGGTGTGTGTGTGTTTAAGGTGGGGGGGCTGTTGGACAGTCTGCAGAAAAAATCTAGTACAATACTTGTAATACATTGTGAGGTGCACTGTTTAATATTTTTCTGACTATACATTCTGATGTTAATGTATAACCATTAAAATATATGTTATAAATATGTTACATAAAATACACTGTATTCTACCTATATAGAAAAATGTCTGCAAGATACTTATATAGTACATATAAATTGTAAAAAACATATCGGCCTAGTCAGATTAATGGCAATAAATGAAATTGTCTGATACTGATTAATTGATAAATTCACTGATAATCACTTTTATGTCTAGAAAACTTTTATTACAATGACCACTAATAATCTGCTGTATTAGCATCAGCACACACACAAACTAACACACACACACCACTGTGTGTTTGACATGATTGGGGAGGTCACACAGCTTTTAACAGACATGCACATAAAATGACACATAAAAGGACTGAACAGCAATTACAGATTTTGACCTGCCTTTGGACACACACTCACATCTCTAGTAACATACTGCTCATTTCTTCTGCACTCTCTCTTTCTGTATGTGTATACGGATGTGTATGAGTTTAATCTTGCCTTGATGTCTTATGTTTCTTGAGTCTCTGCAATTTTCCCTCAGCTTTCATCTTCATGTTTACTACAGTCAGATCATTTCCAAAGGGGGGTCTCTCTCACACTCACACTCTCTCACACACACACACTCTCTCACACACACACACTCTCTCACACACACACACACTCTCTACACACACACACACACACACACACACACACACACACACACACACTTTCTAGTGTGATCTGCAACTTTAGTGTTATAGTCACTTTCTAGCACTCAACCTATATATATACTTTGTAAAAAAATATATACTTTGAGTACACATTACATATCTGTATATATACATTTCTGCGAGTCAGAAGACTTCATAACATGGATAAAGTTTGTGTGAGTAGATCATTAATGAACCTCTAAAAACATCTTATTCTGTGCTGCTCCTTTACTGTGAAGCACACAATCTTTATATAAATATTGTATGTTTTTCTTGATTTCTACAGATTTTTCATCAGTGGAATCTGGTCTTGTTCTTCTAATCTGGTTTATGTTTTATATTGTACACAGCTTCAATTAGAATAAAGTCATGCTGCTCACAGGAACCTGTATGTGTGTGTGTATTTGTATAATCACAGCTGAACTCACCGTCTTTCTGATCTGTCATTGTGGGTGTCTGTGTCTCTTTGGTGTAAGACACAACCTCTTTGGGGGGAAAATCCATGTGTGTCACCTTTGCCATAGCCAGCTTCAGTGGACAACGTCTGAGCAATCACACACGCACAAAAATAACAGCCATCAGATATCCTTCCAGATATACAGTGGGTGACAAACCCAGACCTGATTTACCATCTGCATTAATGTCAACAAATCTAATATCAGCTGATTGACTGGCCTCATCTATACACTGCTTTACCTTTATAATAGCAATAAATACACTTAACAGACTTTGGACACAATCAAGAATATTTAAACCAGTTTGTTTTAAAGTGTCATTACAATGACTTTACTAATATTACACAGAATGCTCTGGCTAATGTCTGTGTTGTGATTAATGACTGAACACATGTAGGTTGTTTAACTAGTGTTTATGTATTTAAGTGAAGTGAGAGTGATGCTGATCTGAGGACACAGTAATCGATCATCACTTAATGATGTTTAAAAGAGCAGAAGTGAAGGAGAAATGAGAGGAGAAATGCAGTACCCCAGCTCAGAGTGAAGCAGAACAGTAGAGGGGTCAGAGTCCCAGTGTAGAGTCCTGTTAGTATCACAGCCACCAGACATGGTTAGAGACAGAGCCACAGAGAAAGAGAGAGACGCAGAGAGAGAGAGAAAGAGAGAGAGAGAGGGAGGAAGAGAGCGATTGTTATAAAATGTAAAAGTTGTTTAGCAGTTAGCCACTTCTTGCATGTTGATCAGATTGATATATGATTTGTAAATGGCCATATCAATTTCTCTGCAGAACTGATATAAATCCATTGTTGTACTCCTGTGCTATGTGCTGACATAATGCTATGTGCTAACATAACACTTCTCTGATGTTAATGCCAAGCAGCAAAACTCTTAATGTATCAAACACTTAAAACAGAAGGCGGCTAACACTTCTCATCTATGACGCATGCGTATTGGTCTCCTAAACTTCTGTTGATGTAGGTTGGCAGGAGTAAAGTTTAGGTATTGTGTGTCTTGTATGGGCCATTGTTTTGAGATGTATACATGACGCAATTTTAGTCTGCCTGTTTTTTAGTTTTTATTTTTATTATCTCAAGCTCAAATGTTTGGCATAGAATCAGCATAGAAACTCCATTATATTTGCATATAGTGCCATAATAGTTCAATCAAGTAAAACAAGATTTTTAGCTTAAATTATATATGCACGAGCTATTGGACATCTAGACAATGTGACCAGCAAAGTGACCAAGTGACAACACTTCCCTAGGGTCTGAGGCCTGTTTACTCTTGCATTAAAATGCCCTTGTAGCAGGGAAACTTTGTGAAAGTAAGACGGCATAGCCGCAGGACAAAACACCACTCTCCCATTCTAATTATAAAACTTTGGTACGCAACTCGTCCTGCACGGTTTGTCACAGACCCATGAATGAGGTGTTAGATCGACTGGATTATTGAGGAGGGGTGTGCTATGACTTTTATAAGTGATCAGGTGTACGATGTTTTAAGGGCGTATGAAAAAGTGGGTGAAAAATTCCCTAGACTTAATATTGGGCTGAATTTTGTGACGTTATAGCTATGCATCAGAATGTCATAGAGACTTGGGGGTGGGCTCATATTGCTCGACTTAGTAAGCAGCAACAAATGGTGACATTTCAACTTCATAGCCACACCCTAGACAAGTATCCTTGCTAAGACTGGCAAGTAGTCTTTAATTATTACCATAGAAACTGTCCGGTCATGCCCTAGCAACCAACATGAATTAGCTGTATCTCAGTATCAGAACATCATAGAGACATGCAAGTTGGCTATTTTGATTCACATACATATCCATCTATTGGTTTTACCCTGTTAACTGTCTAGCCACACCCAAGCATACATTTACTTTACCCTAACAACCATATAATGAAATGAATAAGCCATATCTCAGTATTAGAACACTGGATGTGTTTATTTCACTCAGGCTGTCAGTGGGTTTTAGGTATTGGCTGGCAACTTCCTGATCACACCCTAGCAACCATTTAGATCACCCTAGCAACCTTCCAACAACATGAATAAGCCATATTTTAATATATTATGCTAAATCATGCTAGGTTATGCTAGCATCATGCAAGCATCATGTTCACATCATTGACATTCTTGCCTGAGTTTTGCCACCACACACGTTCTTCAGAAAATGTATCTATCTATCTAGTTATTATTATTCTTTTTTATTATATGTAAAGCTGCTTTGAAGCAATGTAACGTTGTAAAAAGCGCTATATAAATAAAATTGAATTGAATTGAATTAAGATGCAATCCATGTCTGGATGTTGTCTGTATTGGCATTGAAAAGATGTAAAAAAAAAAGCAAAAAAAAAGATATTTTGAGAAATGTGTCTGTGGTTTTGTGTTAATGAGTGCCACTGTTGTTTGTTTACCAATGTACTTTAAAATATCTTCTTTGGTGTTCCTCAGAAGCAAACAATTCATACAGGTTTAGAATGACGTGAGGGTGAGTAAGGAATTAAAGAAAAAAATATTTTGGGTGAACTATTCCTTTTAAATGAACTACTGGGGAACCAGTTTAGACTGGGTAATAAATCAATTTGATCAGACTGTGATCACCAACATTAATGCCAAGTGTAAACAGGCCAGACACACAGACAGAAAATATTCAACACACACAAAAAAGAAACAACATAAAAACAGAACCGGGTGTCCATGTGGCACTGTGTTTTAAAGACACGTGTTTTAATCATCTTAATGTAGAGCTTCAACATCGGTTTTATATTTTAAATGTTTTTACTCAGTGCTGAACTGTTACAAAGTGTGAATTTGGGATATTTTCACATTTTGTTCATCTCAGGGCTTAAGAACAGTGTTTTACATATATGACCAAAAAATGTGAGACTCTTCTGTAGCATACAGACAGTTCTGCAAAGTACCCCGAGTTCTGCAGGGTTACTTTATTTTCATATCTGCAACAATTGCAAATATTTTGTCCATTACATTTCCTGATTAAATGAATGCTTTAAACAGACATTACAGAAATATTTAACTATTATATATGATAATATATAATATAATTATATGTGAATTTATAACAAGCAAAACCCCCTCGTTTGTTAGTTTTCATTTCGTTAGTTTTAAAACAGCACAACAGTGCTGATATAGCAACATAAAGCAAATGAATAAAGACAGCTAAATACCACGGACAATGGTGGTTGCTGAATTTCCAAATTCAGTACAGACAATATTAATGTCTACCACATGCAAAATTTCTTTACAAAGCTAAGGAACTCATTTATATAGCAAGTTAACACTTTTAATTGCATTCATCTGAATAATCACCAACAAAAATGTACTGACTGTGACAACTATTGAATACTACACACTAAACCGACCCACATCAGCAGAAACAACTCTCAGGCTGTGTGTGTGTAGAAATGAGTGTGTTAAGTGGGAGTATAGACGTGTGTGTGTGTTTGTGATGTTAGTAACATGACCTCCATGTATGTAGGAAGTGGTGGTACATGTGGTACATGAGTGGACACGGAGCCCTGGGGGAATCTGTAAGTGTGTGTGTGTTCCTCCTGTAATTGGAGGTTAAACGCTCCTCACGACAGGACTAAAATCCTTATCCTTAAAATCCTTACATGGACTAAAATCACTCTTATGCTATATACATTTATATTTATGTTTCACTAGTCGGAGCTGTGGCCTACTCATGTGAGAGATGCAGATTCAATTCCACACTGTATCATGTTCTATGAAAACCTCAAAATTTACATTACACAAACATGTGACATTTACTTGTGTGTGTTTAGGTCTCCCATTGCAGGGCAGTAATATGTTTACAGTCAGTAAAGTGCTTATATATTCAAGCAAAAGGCCCATGGCTTCATTACGGTCTAATGTAGAGCTTCAACATCGATTTCATCTTTTAATGTTTCTACTCAGTGCTGAACCGTTACAATGTGTGTGAATTTGGGATATACCTCACAGCTATTTTCTGACAGATACACAGTAAAGCAGTGTACTATCCAGGTGTGATGCAACACAAGTGACAATACAGTTGGCTATACACTTTGAAAATGAAACTGGTGCCTGAAGTGGCACTATTACAGCCAATCAAAACCTTGCTGATGTTTAATGATATAAGGAGAGGAATTTTGGGAATGGCAATGCAAAGCGGTAATTGAGAGATTGTAATTGAGACCTTATGAGTCATTAAATTGTAATTGAGAGAGAGAAAGAGAGAGAGACAGACAGAGAGAGAGAGATAATACCTTGGTCCAGTGGCACCATCTCCTGAGTCTTGACTCCCTGCCTCACTTGGAGTGCCCATAGATTTGGGTGTGGGAGACATGGGTGCAGGGACTAAAACAAAAGAGATAAAACAACCATCATCAGAAAGAATTTAGATATTCTAATGTCTCTACATTAACTATCAAAGCTGCATCTGCACACAACTGATGCTTGTCAGACCTAACTTTTCTTGCCAGAGCCATTTCTGCAGTAACTGTTAAGACACAAGTCACGGTGGTTTGTACTGGCTGTAAGAAATCACTGACCCTCAAATTCACACAGCACATTATTTAGACACTTAATAATGTTTTTAGTTCTTCGTTTTTTTAGAAATGTCATCTGAAAGAGGTTATTCATTATTAAACTGTATCATTTGAATTGTTTGTATACATAACGTCATTATATTGTATTCATGTGTAATATTTATTTTACAGTATATGTGGCCTACTGCCCAAAAGCTTTTAATGTCAGGTTACCAGATTCCATTAATATTGTTTTAATATGTTTTAATAAGAAGCACAATGGAAATATGTCTATGACGCAGGCAGTTTTTTAGTTTGTACTGACTTACAGTTTTCACATCAGCAGTTTAACCAGCGTGATAACATTTTAATCTTAACATTTAAACTTACATATGTCCTATGACTAATTACACACCAATAAATCAAGTGTCTGCGCTTGACAACATGCTTCAGTTAAGAGTCAGTACACATCAAATTTCCTGTGGAGCACTTACGCTCCCTTCTGTTCAGTCAGTGAAGTACACAACCCTGAGTTTCTTCATCTGCTGGTAGTAAACGCTTCAAAGGAAGTTTGGACTCACAGAACCATGCACTTAGGCAGGAAGAGACCAAATAAAACATTAAAACCAGTTACAGTTTTACTGTAAGTTAAATAAGTATTTATAGTATACTTATTTATGTGATATGATTTAGGTTCTGGAAAACTTAAAATCTTTGAAAACAGGATAGATCAGCAGTTTAATAAGAGCACAGCAAATGTTGCACAGAAAACATAAAACCTAACAAATACTAGAAAACTACTAAATAGATTTTGTAGTAAGAATTTATGTCCATTCAAAAGTAATAATTATTTCATAGACATAACTTTGAAAACAAAGTGGAAAGCACTGTTGTGATCAAAGGTTTGCGATATGACAATGCTTTAAAATCAATTCAGTTAATATCAAAATATATTTCAAAACTTAAAATGATATAAGCAACAAACAGTTTTCACGTTCTTTCTGCAAAAAAAAGCATCACTACATGTTATCATCTCCCTGCTGTCCGCATTAACTGAAAACCGGCTGTTTGAAGTATTAAAATCATTCAGTTATTGCAAACCATTGTGATGTGCAAATCTGCAATATTTTGATCATTTAAATATATATTGTGCAGCCCTATTGGAAGCGCTCATTGTTGCACCCTCTAAACATCTTTCACTGCATTGGTAAAACCTGTGCACACTGACTCCCAGAGAAACTGTATGGTAACCAATGACCTCGTAATTTTGAGAAAGCTTTTTCTATTTTTGTGTGTAATATGAACAGTCTGTGGGTGTGTAGGTGACTTACCCACAGGCATGTCTGGTGTGATGCCCATACTGTGTAAGAGAGCCTCGGCCTCCCTCCTCTTCCTCTCCAGATCTGAATCATCCTGCAGTGGAACAGCCTCCTTCTTCAGCTCAACCTGACACACAAACACACACACATAAATCAACACTGCATTACACAACTGCATGCAGAGGAAACAATTATCTTAAACAAAAACCTCTGACATCATTTACTTCAGTCAGGTCTGACAGATGCAGCTTCTGGAAGAATAACTATTATTAAACTTATGTGTCCACTGGCGCATCTCATTTCTATTTAATTAATTTTACAATCTTTTCATTTACAGCCAGTTAAATAGCTGAAACACACCTCTCCTGAAAACACTTGATTTCTTTAAGTGTTCTTTCTCTTTTCTGCATGTCACTTCTGCTCTAGCTTGTGTAATACTCTTGCTTGTATAATTTGAATTGTATAATATGAATATTGTTGACTAATATGACGACTTGCTTGTGATGTTCCGCATTTGTGAAATACACATGTAAGTCACTTTTGTCTATTAGAATGAAGACTGGTCACTTTGGATTAAAGGAATAAGTCTACAGGAATACAAACCACACAGATTAGGTTGTATAGAGACTGGCTGTATATTTGACAAACACACTCCTGAAGCAGTTCTCTGCTGTTTATGGTGCTTTCACACTACAGTACACACAGGGTAACACATCCTGCTATTAAGGAAATCAACAGCAACGTGTGATGTGTCTTTACCTCTTTTTTCTTGCGTTCCTCCTCTTTTCTCTTCTTCTCCTCTCTGATCTGAGCTAGTCGCTGTTTCTTTCGCTCAAGCTCAGCTTTCAGCTCACTCTTATCTGACATGATGCTACACACACAAGATAGAGTCAGCTGGCCAATAGGTTAAAGTCTTTCAGGGTGTATTTTGTATGTTTGGTATAAACAAATATTGTTCAGAAAGACCATTTCAAAAGGAAAAGCAGGCAGTTGCTGTAATAAGAGCTCTCTACAGATGACTGCAGACTGAGAACAGATAGTGATGGATGCTGGAGTCAGTTTATGTTTAATGTTTCATCCACTCAATTCCACAACAGTTGTAGCCCATAAATCTAAATCTCCAATTAATAAACTAACACAATCCAATGTGATAAGCTATGCCTGTGGTTTCTCTGTAAGGACATGTCTGAACTTCAGAAATGATTCATACATCTACTAATAATTACTTTGACATCAATTGCTTAAAGGTCATTGCACAAATTACTTTGAAACATGCAGTTAGTTCTGAGAACATATTTGCTTGCTTGCTTTGATATGTTGTTACTGTGGTTATTTAATGCATGCAAATACTTGTCTCTGTAAAATTGAGTTTTATTTAATTTGGCTTAGTATCATACAGGTAAGCTGTTGAACTATTTTACTTAGCAGAAAAATATTATTATTTGATTGCTTTTGCTTCTGTGTGATGTAACTAATCAGCTGCTTTAACACAGTTAAAGGGGTTTAAGCACTCTGCTTCAGGTCATGCTTAATACTTGTGCTAAAACCACTGTAACACTGGGCCTTGAGTGGCTTATGTCATTACTTACATCCTCAATAAACATGTCAAGAGAGAAACAAACAGCTGAGGACAGAGAGATAGAGGGACCACCTTCTCCTGCTCTCTGAACCCCCATTACTGCAGCCTTGCTGTCAGCCCGTCTCATCCTCCTCAGACAGATTAGCTGGATCAAGAGTCATGTCTGGCTCCAATCTGTCTTTTGTGTGACCAGCACCTGACTCTTTCCACAGAGTGAAGCAGGAAAACAGCTCTCTACAGATCTTAAATGAAACTCAGTTAAACCATGCAATTCCAAACAAGAAACGGCCTGGTTGTCCCCTAAGTCTGTCCCACAACCTGCTTAACAGACAGACTGAGAATTACAGAGGAAAATGATCATTCTCTCCGGCTTTTCCTGCCATCTGCTTCAGTTCTGCTGCATCACACTGCAGCTTGTGATATATATATGTTTAGTTTACAACATAATATAAGCACTGTGCTCATAAACGCTTGTATGCGGATACATGACTTTGATCTTACAGAGATTACAATAGGGTCAGAATAAAAATGAACAGTGCTTACAAGAACAGGAGAACATAAAACTAAAAACTGATCAATACAAGACTACCGGTTTATGTGCTGGACGCTGAAAGGCTTTGAGCAATTTAGTCTATTAACATGTTCTTTCTCAAATGGAAGTGCATCATTTGTTAGCTACACCTTTTATTAGAACTTCATATTTTATCCCTTAATTTTAATGACTTTGAAGCAGACCACAAAGATGTTATGGGATGTATAAAGGCAGTTGCCACAGCCGTCCTAACAGAGCAACCACATGTGAACTTTTATCACATTAACTATTTAACAACTAGAACATGTCCAAATACTTTTTGACTTAATTTTAGAGGTATATTGATTGCTTTTTGTTTCAGATCTGACAAACATCACAAAATGTTTTTTTGAAACAAGAATGGTGAAGAAAGTACAGACAAAAACAAACTTACTACGATATCCAAACAGCGACAGACTTCAGATTTCATTGATTTTACACAGAGATAAAGTGAAACACCCTAACTTAAATGAGAATTCCTGACAAATACCCATTCAGATTTCAAAAAGGTCAGTATCAGGACCAATGTTAAAGCATTACAACCCTCACACAAGCCGGAAATTATTAGATTTAAGAGAACAATTCACCAGCTTCTTGTCCTGCTTTTAAAGTATTACAAACCATACACCAATCGTTTATACAGAGAGCATAAAGCATAGCTATTTGAATTGTTGAGCACAAAGTCAATATGTTTTATCTATAGTTAATGCAGAAAAACATTCACAGCACATTGACGGGCCGTCAGATAACTGATGTATTTATTTCAGATTGAATTCTGTCCTCTTTCAGCACAAACAGCAGCAGCGCACAGCAGACATCAGACAATCAACACCGAGACACACAAAAACACCCCGAAGAATAAAGAAGCGACTTGTGTCAGTAATGCAGCAGTAAATTGTTGTCTCTCATCATTACAGATGTTTTAACAAACCTGCCTGTGTTTAATTGTCGTCTTCTTCTTCTTCTTCTTCTTCTTGGTTTTTAACGGCGACTGATAATCAGCGTAATAGATGCATTAGCGCCACCTTCAGCTGTGGAGCGGAGTTTCAATTCTATTTGTCAGCCCTGTCTCCCTAATAATATTTTTTACTTAAAAATTCAAACTTAAATTCCATTTTTTATTTCTTCTGTTATCATTTTCGATTCTTGTTTGTGATTAATACATTGAAGGATTGCATAAGCTATTGTTTCTTCAACTTCTTCAACGTAGCCCTTTCACGTTTCCCTAATGTTTTAAGTGTGCTATTTAAATTGAATTACCCTAATATTATTCCATTATAAAAAAACTCTGCTCTCCTCAATTAAATTATTTATTTTTTTATTTAATTATTTATTTAATTATTTATTTATTATACTTTATTTCACTGATTTCTAGGTCTGAAACTAAAAGGGGCAGCCCCAGTTATCTGACGCTCTGAGTCTTTTAAACCGTATGTAAAAACCTGTATATACTGGGAATACTGAGTTTTGACACTAAAAAGTCTTCTTCTCTTTCTGCTTTTTGACTGTTATAAAAACCCATGGTTCACATTCTGGAATTACAATTGCTGGGCTCGTCTTGATAACATTTACTTTTTCTGCATTTATTTCACTACTCCACCCAAAGCTTATTCTGCATATTTATTCTGATCCCAGCACTTTTGCAAGACCATTTTGTAGGATGTTTCTCTTTACGCCCCTTGAGATTAGCCCAGTAACTGACTGTTAATTGTTTTCTTGTAATTTCTGGTGGCATCTGGTGGCATATTCAATGGGTATCTTTACTGTTCCACAACATTATCCTTAACCCTCTCCAACGATCTCTCACACATCTTCAGGCCCATTGTTGCTTATTCAAATTATAATCTGATTTTGTGTACGTGAGTGTGGGAAGGTGCGCAGACGAAAACTATGGGAGTCACCGCCACTGGTGTAACCAATCAGCAACGACCTAGAGAAGCACGTGATTAAACGATCCGTATTACGGAAGTAAAACAAAGTGGTCACTCTTTCTCTTAATGAAGCATCTATATACGCGCCGCAGTATCGCGAATCAAGTAGTTTAGATGTAGCTGGCTAAACCTTTTGCTAACAGGGGAAGGAAACAATTCATATTTCAGTATTTGCTCTTCTCGGAGGTTAGTCGGTGTTTAGAGGTATGTGGGTAGTGTGCAGTGGTAATAAACAGTTTAAAAGCAATAAGAGGCCCAAATGTGCGCTGATGCGCATATAAACACATGCTGGTGTGTTGAACGGTCCTTCTGTACGCACTGATCCTTTATCTGCATGTTTAGGAGTGCATCATAATGTAATGGTTGTGCTTCCATTACTGGGATCTAGACGTGTGACCGTGTATTTCAGGGAGGATAGCACTGGATCGTTGATTTTAAATGAGTGAAGCTCTACATGTGCCAACAGCGCTGACATGTACATGGTCATCTGCTGACTGCATTGCGTCCATGCAGAAATGAGAAGTGTAGAAAGCCCACAGAACACTTACTGACTGGCCGATTGCTTGAAAGCTGGTCCAGATCTCCGGGAGAATCTCAGCAGAAGCAGCAAACATGAGGATTTTTAGGACTCTGAAGAGCACTGCGTCAATCGCCAAGCAAATCGATTTTTACTCCAGATTTTCCCCTTCTCCTCTCTCTATGAAACAGTTCATAGATTTTGGTAAGTCAATTAATATTAATCTAAAAACAAAATATTAGAATAGACAATTACAACAAAGTACAGTAGCTGCACTATGGTTACGGTATATAGTTGTATCATGGCCTAAATACGTCTTATCACCATTGTACTTTATCTATATTTAATAAGTGGGATTGAATGCAATCAGAGATCATTAAAGATGAACAAAAGATGACATACTGGTACAAAAATACTGGGGTGGAAATATTACAAATATCTAATATGAGAGCACTGTGATACAGTGATGGTGTCAGATAATTACATGACACTTGATTATCATACTAATATATCATGGTGTTTACACAGAACTCTAGGGAACCATGACCATAAACCATGGTGATGCCATAATACACAAGTCGAACATAATAGAAAATGTACCTAACCAATGATGAGTGCTCTGTTATTCATCTTACTGTTCACAATGGGTTTCTACAGGTTCAGAGAATGCTTGTGAGAAAACATCCTTCACGTTTCTGAGGCAGGAACTACCTGTCAGACTGGCAAATATCATGAAGGAAATAGATTTATTGCCTGATAACCTGCTGAGGACTCCATCAGTGCGCCTGGTGCAAAGCTGGTCAGTGTGAATATATATGAATGTATAAAAATACAGAACAATTTTTACGTAAATATATATGTTAACCACATTCCTGAGTTGTGTTCCTTATCTCCGCAGGTACATGCAAAGTTTCCAGGACATACTTGAGTTCAAGGACAAAGATGTTGATGATGAAAAGGTCACACATGAGTAAGAGAAACAACAACAGAATAAAACCATTTTTACAAGTCAAAACACACACACACACGCACTCCTCACATCTCTGTTGCTTTTAGCTTCACAGATGCTGTGATTAAAATCAGAAACCGACACAATGATGTTGTGCCCACCATGGCTCAAGGTGTGGTGGAGTATAAGGAGACCTACGGTACCGACCCCATCACCAGCCAGAACATGCAGTACTTCCTGGATCGCTTCTACATGAGCAGGATTTCAATTAGAATGCTCCTGAACCAGCACAGTGAGACACACACACATTCAGTCACAGTGTTTCTCTGTGGGCTCTTATCATCAGAACAAGCTGAATAGGACATCTGGAACTGTGTAGTTTGGTTGAGCAGCTCAGCATTCCACTGCAGGTTGACAGGCATTAGTGTCCCAGACTTCTGAATCTATGATCAATAACTGATCATCACATCAGGGCTGTTGCTCCACCACTAAGAGGAGAGTTTTAAATGTCCATATCTTGACTTTTGTATTTGCAGCTCTTCTGTTTGGAGGACATGTGCGTGTGAATCCTGCTCATCCCAAACAGATTGGCGGTATTGACCCCAGCTGTTGTGTCACTGATGTGGTGAAAGGTGACAGTTATCATTCATACTTTAATGACAAACATTTAGCCGTAATAACAGATAATAGATTTTTTTATTAATGCGGTCTGACAGGGCAAGCATCACTGTTAAGAAACTGCAGTGTGTAACTTGACATGAATAATACTGTATGTTGTGCAGAGCATTGAGGAAAGGTAGAAACTACTTGTGGTCTACTGTGTCTCTGCCCGATTGGTACCTTGTGGCTGAATGTGGAAAGCGCTTCTAACCTCCACCTGATCTGCTGATACCTTTAGATCATTTAAGAAACAGCTTAAGACGCATGTCTTTTATGAGCACCTACAGTTGAATGAAAACTTTGTGAATCCCTTTGGAATTACCTGGATTTTTACTTAGTTGAAGATTAGATCTCATTTTACAACCCCAACTCAAAAAAAGTTGTGATGCCGTGTAAAATTTAAATAAAAACAGAATGCAATGATTTGCAAATCTCATATACCCATATTTTATTCACACTAGAACAGACAATATATGTTGAAAGTGATACATTTTACCATTCCGTGCAAAATATTAGCTCATGGCTTATTATAATAAGATCTTAATAAGATCTTGATAATAAGATGGATTATATATATATATATATATATATATAGAACATATAGAACATCATATAGAATATAGAACATATAGAACATATATATATATATATATATATATATAAAAATAATATACATACTTTCTGTTGATGTTTTTCAGATGCCTATGAGAATGCCCGAAACCTGTGTGACAGGTATTATGTGAACTCACCTGAGCTTGTACTGGAGGAATTTAATGGTAACTTAATGGTGCCAAGATGCTTACAAAGTTGTTATGTAACTGAATTCATGATCAGTAAACCAATCAGAAGTCTATATGGCTGTTCAGGAGTGACAGATGTTTCTCATTGGTTTGTTGTGCAGTTAAAGGACCAGATAAACCAATCACTGTGGTTTATGTGCCTTCACATCTGTATCATATGGTGTTTGAGCTCTTTAAGGTGATGTACAACATTTCTCACCTCTGGAACCTTAAAGTGTTTGAGAATAATGCTACTACATAATGGTTTAGTATTAGTTATTAGTATTACAAGCAATCAGGTATATACTTTTCTGTAGGAAACTTTTAACCTTCCACAAACAATATAAAGTATAAATATTAAGTTTGGGTGATAAATTCAAGATTATAATGCTGTCAGACAGATTAAATTAGTAGCAGCAGGACTGGGCTATAAATACTCTGGGTGACTCCTGCAGAATGCCATGCGCGCTACCATGGAACTCCACGAAGATGCCTTGGAGTATCCATCGGTGCATGTGAGGATCGCCCTTGGGCATGAAGACCTGACTGTTAAGGTATTGGTTTAAAAATCTGAGATAACCCCTCAAGTGTTTAATTAAAGCTGATGAGTAGAGTTTTGGTCATTTTACTGTATTTAATCAGCCAGCGATTGTAGGACTTCCTTTACCTCTTGAAAGTTGAAGAAATTTACCAGATTTTTACTGATTTGATATAATACCTCCTTATGCCCAAATGATCCATTAGTTTTATGGACTTTTTAAATGTATAAAACAAACCCAATCTATAATAAATAATGCGAGCCCACTGTAAAACTCAGATATGAGTGACATGTTCTCCTATAGGTCAGTGATCGTGGGGGAGGAGTTCCGTTGAGGAAGATTGACAGGTTGTTTACATACACCTACTCCACTGCCCCTCGTCCGCAGATGGACACGTCTCGGGCCACTCCTCTGGTGAGTATGACATCACTGCACCTCACTGAAATTACTGTGGTTATAGTATTGTGATGTCAGTAACTAATATTAACACCAGCAGAATGGGATGATTCTCAATGCTTATTTTGATACCATAGGAAAAAGTTTTACATTTTGTCTGGTTTGATAATTAACATAATCTGTGCATGTATGACTGTCACTCAGATTTTGAATTGGCAAAACTTGCACACAGCCAGTGCAAAACTGTTCACAAGGTTCTAGGTATTTGATTTAGGTTGTCAGTTGTTGAAGTAAATACGTATATATGTATATAATATATACATACATACATACAGTGTTAACGTCTGTGTGCTGAAAGTGACCTACAACCTTGATTCCTCTCCGTGGCAACGGGAAAGTGAATATTTACAATGACAACAATAAAGCAACAGTTACATTTAAATGTTTCTGACATTTCTGATCAAATTCTGAAAAATCAACACATTTTTATTTGGATATTTCTATCATTATGGCTGAAACAGTAGTGAGTGCCAGTGTGATAATGTTTTTATGGTAACCAGATACATTGTGAACAGAATTCTACTAACTATAGTGAAAACATTACATTGTCATGCAATGCAATAAAACAGCCTATCCACCCTGCAAATGATACAATGAAAAATGTATAATTTAATTTCAAGGCACTAAAACAAATGGTAAGCAGGTATCTATATTAATTACAGTGTCAGCAGTAGAGGGCAATCCTCCTAAATGGCACAGCCCTAATATGTAATGCAGCTTGATGTAGGTTCACATTCATTAGGATTAGAGTTGAATATGCGTTTAGTTGTAAAAATGTAGAGTTAATTATAAATAGAAATTAAAACAGTGACATTTAGACTACAAGTTTATCTTAAAGTAAACATGGTTTTTCCAAGTATTGGTTTAAGTGAACAGTAATAAAAAAACAAAAAATAAAGAGCAGGTTTAATGTTTATTAATAGTGACAGGTTTATTATCATAAAACAGAAAAAAATATGTAGTAGTAATCAGAACAAATACAGTAATATTAGTTGTCTTTACAGTTTTAAACTACCTGCAATTTTATTAATACTATTTTCATAAATAATTATATTAACTATTAGTAATAATTGTAGTACTGTGGTTGATGGCCTGTGTTGTGTCCTGTGCTTATAGGCTGGTTACGGTTACGGGCTGCCCATCTCCAGACTGTACGCCAGGTATTTCCAAGGTGACCTAAAGCTCTACTCTATGGAGGGATATGGTACAGATGCTGTCATATACATTAGAGTGAGTAATTCTGTGTTTATGGAGAAAGTCTTCAGTTATAATCTTAAAATGTATTTAATATCAGGAATACATAGAAAGGTTTCATAGGCTTTTGTTTTTCAGAATTACAACCTGTTTACAGAAGCAAAAAAATCAACATTGATATTTAACAGTTGCAATTACCAATTATTTAGCAAAATGCAAAAAAAACCATCTTGATGGTCTGTAAATATGCTAGCTCAAATAATTAGCTGTTTGTATAATAAAAGTGGGTTTATTTTTCTTTTTTAATTTAGTTTGTAATACATTAATGCTTTATTTTTTTTTTAATATAACTTTTTTAATTTTTTTTCTCCTACAGGCTTTATCCACGGAGTCTATTGAGAGGCTTCCAGTGTATAACAAATCTGCCTGGAAACATTATAAAAGCATCCATGAGGCGGATGATTGGTGTGTTCCCAGCAAAGAGCCCAAGGACATGACCACCTTCCGCAGCTTCTAGCCTTCATTAAAGCTCAAACAAACAGTTTCTGTTATCTCTCCATCACCAGAATATAGATGACCTATAGAATAAGAGCTATGAATAATGAAAGAAACAGGTGTACATTACAGAGGAATTTCACAAGCCGAAATGTTTCTAGTACATTCTCATGACAGTCTGCAGGGATCTGAGCTGTAATGTGGGCAGTATTATACAGTAAGTTAGCACAAGAGTTGCTAGTGCCATTTTCAGATTTAGGCTGTTTGAATGTTTTGGCTGAGTGTTACTTTAAGAGTGTGCCAGTATAAGCTTTCCTTATTCACATGTATTTTCTTAATGCTGGAACCTAATATTTGGGTAGAAAACAGTAAGTAAATGTATTTATTTATCTGCCATGACAAGACAGACTTCTATTAGTTTTGCAATGTCAACAGTAATGTTTGCTTTCCAAACGTGTTATGTGTTTTGATTGATTTAAGAAAACAATGTGTCAGTGTTGATGTATCAGAATAACTGAGGCTTCATATTCCATGCTGTGTTACAAGTTGTTTTCTTGACTGAACAAGAAGTGTTTTTTCCTGAGTGTAATTAGTTTTAAATGATTGTTCTGTTAAAACTGTTAAAGTGCTGTTCACCCTGGTAACTGTTTCAGGCTCTTAAATGACAAAGAAATAGAACAAATGCCCGCCTCCCGACCAGTCTTAAGCCTGAAACATTGTGTATCCACTAGTTCATGAAACGCTCTGAATGTGTCAATAAAGGACTTTGAGTGCCCTCTTCTGGAGACTGGCTGTAATTGCAGCGTTATTTTACGTTACTGTGGCCCCCGTAGTTAAACAGTTAAACATGCGAGAAATATCAAACCAGCATCAGTAAACAAATGATGCATCAGTTTCTAAAATGTGATTTTTTTAACCAGCTGCTGCCTTGTCCAAGTTACATTTGGCAAAGTGTGTACATTTTAAATAGTATATATAATACTTGAGCACTTTAAACAAGCAAAACATTTGCTTGAGGTACTTTTCTTTTAAAATGACATTGATACAATCTTTTCTACTGCAAAGAAATTCATACATTTTGAGTCCTCTGCTATTATTGATCATCTTGAAGAGTTCTGTACTGTGAAGCCCACTGTTAGGAAACACCCATTCAAGGCTTTGTTACCGCTGAAAGCCTTTATTTGGCAGCTTATACACTTTGTACCAAATAGAAAGTTTGATTTGAGTCTTTAAGAGTATTTCTGTACAAAACCAGTACATTTTACACAGTACAAATATATGAGTACAGATGGAAGCTTAAAATCATGATAATCTGCTGCTTAATTCATTACACCCTCAGTTAGTCAAATACAGTTTTGGCCGTGGTTATAAAGAACACAGTGTATGCATGAACCCCTTTTTCCTCTGGAGTTTTACTGATTAAAATGGTTTTAATCAATGAGCTATTCTGCTTAGTAGAAAATGTGTACAAAAGTTATATTCATGTTATTTCCTAAAGCTACGCTAATAGTATAAAACATTTCATCTGTACATTTATATACCATGTCCCACTTTCAGTTAAAATATAGTGCTCATATAACACAACTGTACAAAGTTACGACAAAATGTAGAACAGGCCAAAAGTACTCCTAAAAATAACACTATTTTAAAGTACTATTCATGCCACAAACATTAGCAGCAAAGTTGTAAAAATAGGCATTTAACTATATTTTCCCATGAAAGCAGCAAGTATTGTACAGCCCCTACAGTGATATCACATTCCCCACATATCATAAAATACAATTAAAACTAATAAAAGTTTTGGTCTGCTATGGGTTGGACAGATGTGAAATATGTATCCAAACCAACTTCTTACAAGCTGGACTAATAAACAAAAACTTACAAAAACATCTTACCCAGAAGGCAATGGGACACAGGATGGATGCAGTAAACTTTTCTCTGCCTCCAGACAAACACATACATGCTCTGCACGAATTTGTGCTGCCCAGACAAAGTGCGAGTGGTTTTTAGGACAGACTGAACAAACTTATTACCTGTTCAATAGTGGTCATTATACACGAATTCAAACAAAACTCACTCAGGGTTTCATAACCAGCTTAATTAGTGTTTTAGCATTAAAGTCAGACAGGCTGATAAGTTACTGATACTGACTACCTGTCATGTGAGCACAATGTTCAGTCAGTTTATGTAAGTCTACAATGGCTCGTGTATGTTGGATGTACTGAGGGACTGAAGTGTGTCAGTGATATGAAGAGATAAAAGATGACATGCACTGATGTCATTAACACATCAAGTCTGTGCTGGCAGGCAGACGGCCACTTCTTCTGGCCTCTTTATCTCTCTTCTCACGCTGTTTCTCCATCTTCTCCTGAGCTTTCTTCATCTCCTTCAGCTTCTTCTTGATGGCAGCTCGGTTGTTCTGACTGGACACACCCAGAGCCTGCAGAGGAGTCCATACTTAAAATAACACTTGAACAGCACATGACAATGACAGGGTAACAATCATCATTTCAAAGAGATACACATGACCCTGTTACAAGGCATATGTGGAGTTTCACGTGACCAAGCTGGGCTGTGTCTGAAATAGCCCCCTATACCCCCATTCCCTATCGCCTACATTAGTTCTTTAATATAGTCCCCTTGAAGGACTGCATGAAAAATAGTTAGCGAATTCGGACGCGAGTGCACTGAGATGTGGCTAGCACCTAGCCATTGAGTGTACACTGGCTGTACACCTGGTATTGCTGTGAATTAAGGGATTAAATGTGTACATTTGATATGGTCTACTATAATTTTGAACACTGCTACAAAATGGCTATCGCCACAAATACTACACTGTTTCAGGGTATAAGGGCTATTTTGGACACAGCCCTGGTCTCATCGCACCTGCTTGTCGGAGGAAAGTGTTAACAGCAGTATGAACTGATGCCGATATCTATGAATTTTTAGAGTAATCATATGTTTTATTCAATTGTAATATCTGAATGCCAGTAAGAAGAAAACAAAAAGGTGTATAATAATCTGCATATGTAAAGGACATTGGTTCTGCTAATCTTTAATAGCTCCTCAGACATCAGCTTTGGTAAAACAACTAAGTAATGATCACATACAAAAGACCTGAAGCCGATGCAATGAGACTTGTTTTTCCTGTGTCTGCATGTGATATTCAATATATGAGTCTTTTGAGACACACACACACACACACACACAGCATTTGCAAGTCCACATATTATATAATGCAAGTCATGAGTACCATACAGTCACGTTTTTCACGACCATTTTCCACCCTTTCTCTCACTCTTAAAATGAAAAGACTGGTTTTTGACACTGTACCTTTAAGACTTCTATATGCAAACCATCTGTTATGACTGGCTAACCTCTGCATAAACACATAGTTTACAGTGTTCTTCATCATACAGGGCAAATATGACATATATATCACTGGTTGAAATCAACACCCAAACAAACACACCCCACCCTTCACTGTTGCGCCCTCAAAAACAAATGTGCTATTTCTGATTGGCTATGAGTGTGTTATGGTGCCATGGTGACTGGTCCGATCCATTTTGTTTTATCTCCTTTTAGAAAATATTTACAAAATTGTTTGTTCAGGTGTCTGAAATGTAGCAGCTATGATTAAGGCATAACTATAATTTGTAAATGGCATATTTATACATCTTAAATTTGGTTTAAAAGATCTGAGCACAAGTGCAGAAATGACCTAATTCATGTCCACCTGCAAGTGCAAAGTTTCACTCACCTTAAGTCTGTCACTGTCCAGGTTTAGCAACTGTTGTCCATCAATAGACTGTGTGCTGAACTCAGGCGTGTACTGATCCATATTCATCCCCATCAGCCAATGACACACCTGCTGAGATGTCCAATCAGAGATGGGACGATTCTGCCACTGATAGTCCTTCCCTCCAGAGCATGACTCCTCATCCAGCATCTAATACACATGGCTTTACTTCATTATATTAGTGAGGACATCTCATAAGTCTCTTTCACACAGCAATCCTGGTAAATTACCAGACCAGAACGAATTTACGGGTAAATACACAAATATTTTGTTACATGAGCAATGGTGTTCTCACATCATATAACAAAAATCTCTGCTTTGATTTATATAAACAGCATGGAGTAAACGTGCCATCTGTAGCAGAATTTTCAAAATTGGCCCAAAGCAGACTTCTCTTACTGGTAAATTGCCAGGACCGATTTATAAGTAATTTTTAAAAGGTTACATTTACAAATGATCTCTTAACGGTAATTTCCTGGTAGTTTACCAGTAAAGTCTGAATGTGTGAAAGGGGCTATAGACTTCTATTCACTTTATACCAGGCTAAATACCACTGGTTCGATTTCCAATGCTGGCAGGAAACAACTGAGGTGCCCTTGGGCAAGGGATTCTCTCCCCAGGCACTGCTCCAAGGGCTCGGTGAATGGCTGCCCACTGCTCCAAGTGTTCACAGTTTGCAGTGTGTTTACAACTCACTACTTCAATGTGTACCCTAACTGAATGGGTTAAATGCTGAGTATGGCTCACCAACGTTTGCCAACATGTCACTTCATTTTCTAATGATGTTTTCTATCCCCTACCCATAAACCTCACACAAATCTGCTGACATCATATAATATAAACCGTTCTTTGGCAGATTTATTACTGGTGAGGATCACCTTAATTCCTCAAAGCTGGGCTTTTGATATTTCACTATATTTGAGAACATTTTCAAACATTTGGCAGCTACAGATTTCACTTTTTATTTAAATTGTGATACAAAAAACAGTTCCAAACTGAACACAGAATGCATTTATGTTGAAGAATTTGGATCAGCATTTTGAAATCAGCAATCCAGTAATCCACCAAGTAGAAACACATCATCATGCACATAAACTACCCTCTTTGGCATGTAAAATAAACACTACAGAAACACACAAATATAAACAAAAAAACCTACAACACTTTGCCAGTAATTGTCCATAGATGAGGCATAAATACACATTTCTGCTTTAAACTGAAAAGTAGCTACAAAACAGGAAGCACACTAGCAGCACAGTGACTCCACCCTGCCCTGCCAGTGCTTTTTGAATAACATTACAGGCATACTAACTGGCAGTGTCGTCTGATGTCCACTCACCTCATTGGATGAGAAGATTAATGTGTGTGAGAGACCTGATAGGCTGGGCTCCACCACCAGCCTAGATAAATCTGACCCAGGACTGCCGGGGTTTGAGTCATCTAGACCTGACAAACTCTGAAACAAATACAGCAACATTTGTAGTACAAAGATTGATAGAATCTCAGATGTTTATGACAACAGATGACATACCTTTAGGACATTTTCTGATTGAAAGAACAGTCACACAGAAAGTGTCACAATCAATAATGATTATTAACTACAACAGTAAAACAACTGCTAAATCATGCTGCCCTGTATGTGTGAACATACAGCACGTGTTAAACTCACCTCTGTGTATGGATGGAAGGGACAAAATTAATACTCCAAAACTACAAATCAAAAGACTGAACACACGTGAGTGAATGTGTTTCTCATGATCTTAAAAACCTTTTGATCTAAAGGCATATGTTGAAATACATATCCAGTCAACAACTGTGCTACATGAAGTACACAGGAATCTTTCAATACTGTTTATAAACACAATCTAGGCAACGGATGTCTTCTAGATGGCTAGAATATAGTTTTTATGTAGATACATATAGTCAAATGCCATAGCAAATGTATTTATGTAAAATGAAATCCCAGCAGGGTGATCAGATTTGAATGGCTTTAATTGTGTGATTCATTATCCTGCTGCTAGTCGATGTAGCTTTTAATTTTATATGAATACATTTTGCACTATTTATGGCCTCATTTAATGATATTGTATGATTTGCTTTCAACATTTCACTATACATTCTGTCACATTCCTCCAGACCTCCGAGATATGTACCAAAACCACAGACAGCAGTCCATGATCTGTGAGTGTCTGACATCAGAACATTTACTGGTGTGACAGAATCAAACAGCAGCAGCACCAACACCAACACACACACACAGTCATACAGAACTGTCATACAGTGACTGATGATAGACCGATAGATCAGACAGGCCAATGCACTGGCCAGCTGCTGTCAGCCAAATACTCCAAATACAATAATCCTGCATGCTTTACAATTATTAGTTATTAGTGTTTGAATGTGTCCAATTTAATAAAGTGTTCAAGAATATACATACAAATTCATCCTGCTAGTGTTTTGTGAACTAAAATAGTTTTTAAATATCAAAACAAAATTACAAGATTTTGATATCTGAATGTTAAATGAAATCTGAATAAATATTGTGTAAAATAAATATTGTGACTATCAGTGAATATTATTTAAAACATGACATCTTGTGTTTAATTAAACATTAAATTACATTTGATTATACTGATGCTGATATATTTGACTGTGCCCACTAGTATCAGTATCAGTATCAGTCAATAACAACTCATATCGGTCAACTAATAACTACAGACTAACTACTCTAGTGCTACGACTACAACATAAACAGAACATGAGAGAATAAGACACTAATCCACATAAAGCAGCATACATTATTACAAAGACAGAATCACTGACCGTGAATCAAATCTACACAAACACAAATCATACACAATTAACATCATGCATCTACTGCACTATGAGGGCTGCAAGCTATTGAAGAAAAATGTGATATCTGATAACTATTATCAGATAGTTTCATAAATATTAAAAACATTATTGAAAACAATTGCGATATACATACTGTGAAATGCACATTTGTGATATTTTGATCATTTCGCCATGTCTTGCAGCCCTATGCATAGAGTATATAATACATATACAACAAACACATTCAAAAGTATTGATTCTACACAATAAAAATGCTATATGTGCTGTTTATGAACGACAATGACTTAAACTAAATCTAGACAGCTATAGGAGAAAATATACTGTATATTTCAAATCTAAGGAGTGACTGAACAGAGAAGACCAAAAGAAGTTTGTCTGTTTGGGAAGAGTGTTAATGACATCACTGCTGTCTAAACCTAGTGGTTAATGTTGAAATATTGTTGTAGACAATGGAAGGCTTTGAATTCAAAAAGGTTGAGATCCACTGATCCAAACCTATACCAAACCTGTATCAGAACTAGGACAAACAGAGAGCATTCCACATAGGAACAGGAAATGATGTCAGACATCAGCTGGACTTTGTAGATGACCCTGATGTCTGAGAAATGGAGTCTGTTAAATAAACACATGGACTGTGTCTGTTTCCTGTCTACCCACATCCACCGTGTTCTACTTCCTGTGTGTGTGTGTGTGTGTGCTTGGTGTGCACACCCCTCTCTCTCTGTCTCTCACCCCCTCTCTCTCTTTCTCTTTGTTGATCAATGATCAGATCCATATGGCTGTAGACCTCAAACCAGGTCATTTCACTGCAGTCTTTTCCATCAAAACAACAAACACAAAGTAAAAAGTCACAGTTAAGAAACTCTATAAAGGTCTAGCTGGGTGGCAGATATTGCTGTTTCTTCTTTTGATTGTTGTGCTGGCAGTGAGATGACTGCTTTTAACTCTTGATGACCAGCATTAGATCAGAAAGGTTAGCTCATACATATATGTAAGCAATATTTTGATTTACATATAATTATTACAGGAAGCACAAGATCAGGATATTTAGAGTAATATTCAAATGACAAGGTGAAACCATAATGAGAAAAATGAATTTAAACGATTGTAGTATCAGGTTGCAACATAATATTGATAGAAAGTGGGTCTGAATACATCCTGAATACACTGTATCTAAGTCACTGTATTAATAAAAGTCTGAACTAGTCCTAATGTTAGTCCTTAATGTTTTAATCTATGAAAACCCATCAGGTTGCAGTTAGGAATGTGTAAAACTACATATTTTCAAAATATGGGTTGAAAATTGAGTTGTCTAAAAAGCTAGTTAGTCTAAAAGTCCTGTTTACTGAGGCTGTGTCTGTACATTTACCTAAGAGTCCTCATTATATTACTGCAAAAAATACATTACTGCAAAAAAATACATACATTACTGCAAAATCTAATAATCCTGACTCATTCCTAATTACTATTCAGTCTAATCAACCCATATAGCTGCAGAGTGTGTGTGAACTTACCTTGTTTCTGGAGTCGTGTGTGTGCTCGCTGATGTCTGCAGTGGTGTAAGGGAGACTGCTGGATAGGTAGGATGGCTCTCTGTCCTTGTCCTTTTCTCCAAACCAGGAGAAGGGCATGCAGGTGGGGATGGAGGTCATGGACTCTGAGGGGGAGACTCGAACCCCTGATTCCTCCAACAACTCTGCTGAACCCCTAGAAAACCAGATGAGAGAGAAGACAAGATCCATATAATCCACACTGGGTTTAGCGTGTGTGTTTGAATTTGTGTGTGAATGTGTGTGTACCTGCTGTCCAGTGATGCCCTCTCTTTGTTTTGCTTCTTTCCTTTTCCACCAGATTTTCTTAAGCCTCTACCAGAGCAACAAAACACACAGCGAACAGAGTAAATAAAACACAACAAACATGTAACCATAATTTACACTACACTAAATTGATCTCAAAATCACTAAAATACACTAAAGTGATCTCAAATGTAACAAATTAAAACAACCCTCTTTGTAACATTACATATTTAAAAAAAACATTCCATGTTTTGGGAACATACCCAAAGTCTGGGAATCTCCTTTTGGTTTTTCCAGATGCATCATTAGACTCATCTAAAATAAATAATTCCATTAAATCAGAACATGTCTAAAGACAATCATCTACAACAGACCAAACAAAAAGGAACTGATAGCTTGTAAAACAGTCTTGCAGTGCAAACACTTGGGAGTGAGTTTATTAAACGGTTTACTTTATCACAGTATTTCAGTTTAAACTCCTATCTTATTCACATACCAGCCACAGTTTAAGTGCTGCTCATTGTAATGTAGCCAATATACTCACCCCTATAACCACACAATTATTTATGTTATATATTAGTGAACAAAGCTAATAAACAGTTTATATGTACATATATACATAGTCTCTAGCAGATTATTGCTTTCATTAAAAAGCAAAAATTCAATATGATAAAATAACAAATGTTTAATGTTCGTTCAAATGTTTAAAATTTTTCATTAGTTTATTATGCTAAGTAGGTTGATTATAGTTTCCAGGCAACAGCAGCTTGGTGCATTAAAGCTGCAGTCCATAACTTTTGCCTCTCTATCGCCATCTCTTTTTGAAACAAACAAAAAAAATTTACATTTACAACAAAAAACAGGTTACATACTTTATGTATGTTGTAGTAAGCATAATTTAAGCTCACCATTGTAAACCGGGATAAAGTAAGAAGATTGTTTTGAACACTGATCTGTTATGAACTAATTTTGTTTATTTTTAAACAAAAGAAGTTACAAATTGCAGCTTTAATTTAGAAAAGTTAAGCAATATTCTGAACATCTCTTCAAATCAGAATTTAGATTCAAAACTAGTTGTATTGTAATAGTTATTGAACAATAGGGTCTTTTATTACTTGGCTTGTGAACTTATTACAGAATGAAAATGTTTAGCTTATCTGAGAGCCTGAACGTTACCTTTGACCTCCTTGCCTTTGCCTTTAGACTCTCTCTTCTTTACATTCCGAAGGAAGCTGGAGGGGGAGGAGTCTTTAGGTGGGGAGAGGGTGGGGTTCTGTGGATGCTTTGATTGGCTTCTGCTAGCCACTGGGAGGGACAAACTCTCTTGGAATGATCTTCTATGAGTTGGAGGAGTTTCAGGACTTGTGGATTCACACCCATCACCATTCTGAAAGAGAGAAGCATGCATGCTGGGTCAAAGAAATAATCTCATAATGCTTCGCTCATTCTCTGATGTTCGCCCACCTGTATATGTTCTGCTGGGGAGCTTAGTGTCTCTTTGAGTTTATTGCGAGATGGAGGCTGCCTTTTGGCTCTTTGGGCCAGCTGAGCTTTGGCACGGTGGGCACTGGTGTCCAAACGCTGCGTCTCAGGAACCACCTCACTCCAGTCCACTCCTGAGATATAAACCAAACCTTACATTACATACGTGAACAAAAAATTACCAGATATACTATATGCTACAGTCACTTTGGCAAAAATATAAAGTATGTGCCTGAGTTAGTATACAGGTCATGTATACTTATTAATGTGCACACACACAGGTTTTTCAGGGACACTCAAATGTCCTTATATCCGTTTCTAACTGAGCTAAACATGACTAGTTTATAAGTACTAACAAATCAGCTGGTCCTTGATTCTGATTTAAAATGACTATAAACATACATCTGTGACCTCATAACAATGGACTATATATGATAATAATAAAGCCTATATATGAAATATGACCTCAGCCTTTGACCTCACACACTGCAAGCCAATTTTTGTTGCTGTGGTTATTTTATGAAACTATGCCAGGTATATGGAATACCTGTATTATAAAAGGACACTCCATTTCAGGCACTCTGCTTTGTGTTGGCTTCTTGGGGCTTGTAGCTTTAGTAAGATTATCCCTTGATCAGCATCATGATCATCCCTTGATCATCTGTTATTATGTTAACTGACTATTATATTTAGCAAGTGTCAGATAATTGGAAATATGGATGTATTCTTATGTTCACTTTTCAAATGTTTATTATAGCATAAACCTTCAGTCTAAGGTCAGCAGAGATTCACAATTAATAACTCACTCTTGGCACAATATTGGCATTAAAAAACCATGAGAGATAAAAAATGAAGCTTAAACTCACCGAGCTGAAGAGAATCTGCAGACCTACTGCCTGACAGCAAAGAGTCATTATAACCCCTGCCAGATTCAAACTTTGCCAACTACAGAGAGGGAGAGTGAGAGAGAAAGCGAGAGAGTCACAAAGCATAGACACTTTATCTGTGGTCATGTTTGTTGGCTGCAGGTGTGTTCTCACCCTCTGCTGCAGATCTTCTATCTGAGCTTTATATGTGGCCTCTCTCTTCTCTAAATCTATTTTTAGCTCCTCCTCTCTCTGCTCAAAGTCCGCCTCCCTACAACATATTTACATCACAGAAAAATAAAAAATGTCATTATGTACACATCCCTATGTCAATCCAAATCCTTATATTGTTTTTTCTTCTATGGAACCCAAAAAGAGGAGATGTTTTGAAGAACACACTACATTCTTTCACTGTATGAACATAACAGTGTAAGCATTATTACAGGAGAGATTGGTGGTGATGTCATCAACTCACTTCTGCTGATAGTCTTTGATCAGTTTCTTTGCTTTGCTGTATTTTTTCTCAAGCGCTTCATACTGGTTCTGTGTGTGGTCGAGTTGCGTGCTGATGGTTTTACAGAGATTCTGAGCCTCCAGCCAGTTCTTCTCCATCTCAGTAATCCTCTCTGAGTTCTCCTGAACATTTCGTGTTAACTGCGCTTCTCTGGCCTCCAGTGCCGCTCGCTCCTCTGACGATTCTCTCAGCTAACAGAAACACACAATAGCATTCAACAGTTAAAATACACCAGGAATTTCTATACATTTCACTGTTGACAGTGTTGAATTAAACAAGATCTTACCAGCTCTTTAAGCTCATCTACTTTAGCTTTTGCAATGGTGTGTTTTATCTGGAGCTGAAACACAAAATAAACTAATTAAAAGAAATGTCTACTTGAAATGAAAACCTCAACAAAAAAATCTGTTACCTCTTTTAATCTGAATGTTAGCTGAGTGGCATCCATGTTTGACGGCTGGAACATTTCCTCACTCTCAGGCAGCTCATACACATCCACATTCCTCCTGCCAAAACTCAAACCCAGGATTCCCTCCTCCCCTCCTTCCTCCTCATCCTCAAAGTGCTCGTCCTGTGATGTCATCATGGAGACAGACAACCAGTCCAAAAACAGTTCAAAATAAGTTATATTTACAAAGCAACCCAAGTATGACCTTTCTGCATTAAAAACCAAAGGCTAAAATATTAACTGTTCATCACAGCAGGTGCTCACAACAGGTCAAACCAAACCACACATCCACCTAGATAGCAAAAAACACCTCATTCTGATTGTGAACAGACTCAGACTCTTTCTGCCTGAGAGGAATTTTAACAATTTATAGTTATAGTCACATGCATTAATTTAAAATAACTGGGGACAATTTTAAAGTCCATGTAAGTAATTCTGATGTAAGTGACACACTTCCTATTGCCAGCTGGTGGCACTACAGCTGTGAATTACAATAGCCACATCATGGTCATCAACTCACAACACCAAACATATTTTGCAGGTTTGATGTAAATCACTCAATGCATGCAGAAGATATGAGATACTTTCTGTTTGTCTTTTTGCTATAAACTTATTGCCTCACGATGGCAACACCATTCGAGATATCAACAATTCATTCACAATTTAGCATATTCAGTGTCTCTTTTTTGACCAAGTTTGGAGTGACTTGGGTAAATTTAAGAGGACTCTTTTAAACACTGTTGTAAGTGACACACTTCCTTCTGCCAGTTGGTGGTTCTACGACTGTAACTCACAATAGCCACTGCTATGTCATCAATCCTCAGGACCAAACATACAGCTCAAGCTCAGTATAGCATCTCCAATGTTTTGACATAACATTTTCCAAGTTTGGTGACAATCCCATAAATCCCCTAGGAGTATTTAAAAATTAAGAGCCTGGAATCGTCATAAAATCCACATACAATCCAAAATTGCTGACTTCCTGTTTGGCAAAGTGAATGTAATTTTGAAAGTTGTCCGGCTTGATGAGAACAACACATAATCTTTGGCGACTGTAGGTAAAACTAACCTGTTTACTAAACCTACATTTCAGTCAAAAGGAGGCACTTCTTGTTTCCATTTTTTGCAACACCATTTGAGATATTAAAAATCCCTTTGCAATTTTGAATCTTTAGTGTCTTGTCATGATGCTCACCAAGTTTGGTGACAATCACATGAAATCCCTAGTAGGAGTATTTAAAAAATTCATGGCATACACTTTTCAGAAAATCCAAAATGGCAGACACCCCACTGGGCAGAGCTAATGGGTGTCAGTGCAAAAGTTATTCAGGCTGACAAGACTACTACACGTACCAAGTTTCACATAGGTACAGAAATGTATGTATGGCTGACGACTATGACGTGTGTCCAGTTTCAAGAGTTTTTGAGCATGTTAAGGGGCTCAAAAAAAAAGTATATCATAATAAAAGTAAATAATAATCTGACGAAAATCAATAGGTCCTTTCTCACTTTAAGTGCTTGGGTCATATTAATAATCTTCTAAAAAAAGAGAGCCCTTTGCCCTTTCAGTGCTTGGGCCCTAAAAAACACCAAACAGAGATTTTTTTAAAACATTTATGTCAATGCATTAACAAAAAATATTCAATTCTACATTGTATAGCTATATTTAAAACAATTTGGGTTTTAAATTTCAGGAAAAAAATAACAATATTGTGATGGTTACTCTATAAAATTATTCATACTGTTAAAAGATTATGGAAACCACCCACCCCACCTCACATTGTGTAGTGTGTTATTACTTTTAGTAAGACTATGATTTCAGTGTGCTGGATGATAAAACTAAAGAAAAACTCCCACAGGGGACAGACCAGAATATCACAGAGATTTGGAGGTGAACTCTTTGGACTCAAGTGCCTTAAGTGCCACCTAGCAACCACTCAGAATACCCTAGCATTGTGTTTGTAAGTTTTGTATCTACTCATAATACTGCATAATAAGAATCTTTTGAGACTTTTGAGACTTACTATGATTTGAACTTGAATTTATTTTCAACTGTTTTTCTCTTACAGTTTTGAGGTTTAATGCCACTGTGAGGTTTAATCTCTGGAGAAACATTCTGAGATACACAAATGCACATTCCTGGAAGCTCTGTAAACATTGGTAGAAGCATTGCAAAGAGCAGAAGTGTACATGTAATTGTAATTTCTGTTTTGAAAATTAACTGATTTACAGACAGATATTAACAGACGTGCACTGATGTAGTACAGTTACACTGTACATGTGTGTAATATGGCGTGATGTATGGGGTGTGTGTAACTAACCTCTTCAGTGGACTGCTCATATGTGTCATCCACATCCTGAAGCTGTTGACGTTCTTGCTCCAGTGTCTCACTGATAAGACGGGCCACCTCACTCTGAGCACCTGGCTTCTCTCGGCCAATCAGAAACCTACAGGGCATGATTAATGGGTGAGTAGCCAAGGCTAACTTCAAGGCTAACCTCTACCATGATTCTACAATATAACCTGAGAGGACCAGAGATGTAAAACATGTTCTCTGCATGGCACACTCTCTCACCTAAATAAAACCTCAGGTCGTTCTATAGCTTGTTTTTGTCTGCTGAATGCAAAAACAAACATGCATCATGTCCAGTCTGATGTAGGAATCAATCACTCTTATCATCCTATTCTTTTGCCAAATCAGTTAAACAAATCATTTACTGAATCTGCCAGTGACTGACTGGATATGAATCGAGAACTGGGACAGTACTTGACCTTTCAGTGGACACATTGTGAAATGTGGTTTGTGAGACTTGCATCATTACTGACAGGTTGTTTATATAACAATTGTTATCACAAATATTACAAATACAAAATAATCTAGAGCTTGGCATAACTAGAAAGACACATATTTCATTAAAAACAACCAAACCCTAAGAAGTATCTTAATTTATTTAATGCTTATTTTGTCCTTTTAAAAATATTTTTAAGTCATCTTGAGGTCACCTTGGAAGTTTGTTGAGGTCCCCTAGTGGGCCTCAGCCTTATGGTTGAAAAACACTTATTTAAATAATAATTACCACCAATAAAAAGTCACCAGCACAGAACTGAACAGAAGAAAGAGTCAGATTCAAATTCAGGTCATCCACAGAAGCACTCAGTGGTGATTGTGAATCACCTGAGTTTGAATCTGACTCTACATGGCTTACTGACGAACTTCTACAGACTCGTGAAATGGATTTCTTTATATTACCAACTGGTACACAGGACAGGACCAACCTGACAGTTCCCTTCGTGTTCTTGAGGACAGTGGCAGCAAAGAACTGCGTCACACCAACCAGGCTGATGCCATCCACCTCCACAATCTGATCATTCACCTGAATCCTGAAACACAACAGCACAGATCAGCTCATCTTCTGCTTTAATACAGTGTGACAAAGCCTCAATAGAAACCATACTGAAGAACAGCAGCTAATATGAGCACCCATTTGTGAGACTAACAGGAATATTTACATTCATAAAACATGTTACAATGCAGGATCATTAAAATGACATATTGTAAACAAAGTGTTCACAAATGCTGTAAAATATCAATTGCCTATAAACATTGCTGCTTGCAACTATACTAAAACGTTTGCAATGACAGGCCCAAGCACTGTGGAGAGCATTCTGACTGGTTGAATCACAGCCTGGTACGGAAACACCACTGCCTTCAACCGCAAGGTCCTGCAGAGGGTGGTGCGAACTGTGCGCCACATCACAAGAGGTGAGCTTCCCTCCTTCCAGGATATCTACAACAGGCGGTGTCTGAGAAAGGCCCGGAGGATCATCAGTGACTCTAGCCACCCAAGTCACGGTTTGCTCTCCCTACTGCCCTCAGGTAGATGGTACCGCTGCATCCGGACCCACACTAGCCGACTAAGGGACAGCTTCTTTCCTCAAGCTGTCTGATTATTTAATGTGAACTGGCATAATCTCAACCCACCCCTGCCCTTCTCCATACACTGCACTTTAACTACTTCACACATAACGTAACAAGGTTTTATTACAAGTTCCTGTTCATTGGTCTTATGTACACTTTACATAATATATTTACTTTGTGTATGTATGTATGTATGCTTGTGTGTATATATACACATATGTAAATGCACATATTGTGTGTACAAATGAAAATGTTTCATATGTACATATTTGTACATATTTAAGTACACTACAACATGTCCATGTGAATATAATGTATATTGTAAATTTGTAATTTTGTCATTGTATATACTACATACTGTCATTGTATAAACCACATACTGTCACTGTGTATACTACATACTGTCATTGTATAAACCACATACTGTCATTGTGTATACTACATACTGTCATTGTATAAACCACATACTGTCACTGTGTATACTACATACTGTCATTGTATAAACGACATACTGTCATTGTGTATACTACATACTGTCATTGTATAAACCACATACTGTCACTGTGTATACTACATACTGTCATTGTATAAACGACATACTGTCATTGTGTATACTACATACTGTCATTGTATAAACGACATACTGTCACTGTGTATACTACATACTGTCATTGTATAAACCACATACTGTCACTGTGTATACTACATACTGTCATTGTATAAACGACATACTGTCATTGTGTATACTACATACTGTCATTGTATAAGCGACATACTGTCATTGTGTATACTACATACTGTCATTGTGTATACTACATTCTGTCATTGTGTATACTACATACTGTCATTGTATAAACCACATACTGTCACTGTGTATACTACATACTGTCATTGTGTATACTACATTCTGTCATTGTGTATACTACATACTGTTGTATGTATTTTTTTGTTACTGTTACTGTTTTTTGTTAATGTCTTGTTTTACATACTGTATTGCACTGTCTAGAGTCGCACTCAAGATTTTCACTCACCTGTACACGTGTTGAGGTGATGTGACAAACTTAATTTGATTTGTCCATTTTAAGTTGCACTTCCTGCTGCCAGTTGGTGGTGCTATAACTGTGACTCACAGTAGCCACCTCATTGTGATCAACCCATAACACCAAACATATTGTCCAAGTTTGATGTAAATCATTCAATGCATGCAGAAGATATGAGACACTTCCTGTTTGTCGTTTTGCCATAAATTAATTGCTTGCCATGGCAACACTGTTCGAGTAAAGTTCATTCACAAAGTTCTCAACTCCTGTATGCGGTTTAAAAATACTTTAGCTAATATGAACACAATTTCAGCTACCAGTAAGGGTGCAGTACTCTGAAATCCATTTAACACATTTACCATGTTTAAATCCATTTTGTAAAGTTGTTTCCCAAATTAAGCAGCCAAAAATAAAATATATACGTTCACAGATTGTAGACATGTAGTCCTGCTCATGATCTGCTAACTGTACCAATGTTAATGACATGTTCACCAGCCCCTCTCAGACCTGATACCCAGCTGGAAGCCTTTTTTTAAACAACACAATATTTCAGACAAAATCTGTTTTTAAAGTTTGAAAGATCAGGCAGCTGACACTACTGGGATTCACTGGAAAGCGGAAGAGTGTTTTCTTTTGTTTGGCACTGAATCATTAATGCCATGTGTTTGGACACAGAACATTCTGCCCAATACAGAGATAAAACCTATGTCCTGCCTTCAGCTGCTCTCAGGAAACTGCATGAGGACACACCCACCACTGGTGCACTTACTAACTGGTCCTAAAACAGAGTCTAATGATCTACACATACTGACTCACACTTCAAAATCAGATGCCTAAAACACCAGTAGCACCATATATAATACTGATATAAGCAATATCACTATTTGAAGCAGATAATATCAGGGCTTATTTTAGAGGCTCCTGGAATTATTGTGACCCTTGGCCATGTGCTGAGGTGCAGTGTAAGGCCTACTTGGCAGCAAAATATCAGAGACATGAGGGGCCCTGTGTGGGGCTTCAGCTATAGCTCAGCACCTGACCATCACAGACAAACAGGGGTGAGTTCTTCTGATATGGGCCAGCGTAAATAGGCTCCTGGGGTTGTTTTGACTTGAGGAACATCTCACCTGCCATCTTTCTCTGCGGCTCCATCTTCAGTAATAGTTTTCACGAAGATGCCCAGTTTCTCCAGACCCTGGTCGGCCCCAACGCCCATCCCTATAATACTGATCCCCAGTCCTTTATCACCTGAACACAGACAAAGAGACAGCAGTCAAAGCGTATTTACTCTGTGTTCTAACCAGGCATTACATGATGCTGTTTATGACAAAACTGATTCATTATTGCTTGTTGCTTTATTGTGTCCCGACTGATTAGCACACAATTCATAACTCCTCACCCAGTCCATCAGGACCATTTAAGAAAACTAAAGCTTCAAAACTGAGTCATTTATAAGAAACCAGGACCACACGACCACCCACTTCAGATAACAACAGCTACTTAGCAACTTTGCTGGGGTTGTTACTAATTTTTACTTATAGTCAATAAAGTTAACAAAGCCTTACCTTTCTCTATCTTTACAGGAAACACGTCCATCTTCTCCACCCGCTTCTCCAGCTCATACTCTGCAGATGCAGCCACGGGGTCCACCTCATCATTCCTCCGGTCATACTCTTCATTAGAGAATGTGCTGTACACCTGAGGATGGAGAAACACAAGCCATGAACCAAAATATGCTCCTAAACCACAGTTAATAACACACTTTAAATATTTATATTCATTTTTAGAACTGTCTCTGACTAAAGATTTTCCTAGTCGACTGGAAGTTGTTCATTTAAGCCATTAGTTGACTGGTCACAAGTTAATGATATTAATTTAACTTAAATATGTACTAGGAAGCGTGTATTAGAGAATGGTTTGAGGTTCAGGGATGTTTAACACTGTTCTATATTACAGAGAAATACTAAACTATAAAGAGCCTTTAAAATATAAATGAAACACTTAAGCGCATACACAAGGTAATTCATGTGACACTGGCAAAAGTAATGATTAAGAATGTGCCAATGCAAACCAAATAAATAGCTATACATTATATACAAACAATAAAATCAAATAAAGCAGCAAGCACTATAACAATATAAACAATTATCTAACTCACTAACTCACTTTTTTTGGCATTCATATTCTGGGTTTTTCTGCTTTTCTGTACATAGTATATGTACTATCATGAATCTTGTCATTTGGTCTTAATGAATTAAGCCACATTAAGTGTTATATAACCTGCAGTTCACCTGCAGTGTCAGGGAGAAGTGAGCTGGTGCGCCAGCCTTTGAGTAAATGGTGCACCAGGAAGGGATGCAGTGCAGGTACTTAACACATCTGATAAGCTTAATAGCATCTTTTTGGCCACCATGTTCACACTTAGAGAAACATGGAAATGCTCTAATAATAGCACACATTTATCTAGCACGAACAGCCACATAAAGCACCTAAAGTTACACAAATACTAATCACATTTCAAATAAGTGACGTTTGAGATTGCTGAGGAATTACAGGTAAGAATCTGCCTGTCACCTTGATGGGTCTATCTATCTTGAAATGATCAATTTTGATTTCCTGGGTTTCATAATTACCACATATCGTCTGTCCATCACAGACTGCCTGACTTCAAAGGCTTTCATTTCATTCTGTGACTAATAGACTAATTAACATTTGCTCAACTAAGGCTTTTCCCTTCAACCAACATTTAGTGTTGTAATGTGTGTTGTAATGAAATGAATTGCATGATACATTGCAATGATATTTCTGCTATTGCAAAAACATTGGTCATATCAGCACAACCTAAACATCAAAGCTATGGATTTCTCTACAGCAGTATCAGTGGAGACTTCATATTTAAAGATCTTCCTCTGATTTGAGTTCAAGTACAGAAAGAGACAGAGAGTCTGAGCAAAGTAAGAGAAACATCAGCCCTTTTCTGTGTGTAATGGAATAGAATAAGAGAGTAAGAGAGAAACAATACAACACTGGCTTTTTGTAAAATGATCTCACTGGGAAGCCAAATATATTTGATCAGTCTGAAAGCAAATATTTGATAGAAACCTAATATACTTTAGACACAGTTAAACAGCCCTAAATCAAGAATCGAAAGAGAAGCTTGGGCTTCAAACTGTGGCAGAGATTTTTTTTCAGTTCTTATGATCTGACATTTACATTCATGCATTTGGTAGATGCTTTTATCCATCGCTTTTATCCACATGACTTACAGTACATTCAGGTTATACATTTTATCAGTACTTGTGTTCCCCTGGGAATCAAACCCACAACCTTTGCGCTGTTAATGCAATGCTCTACCAACTGAGCTACAGGAACAGGAACACTTACATTGCACAGGACATTGTGGGTGTAGTTTTCACACACAAACTTCTTCCCAAAAGTTTTACCCAGATTGAAAAGGGTAAATTGTCTACCAGCAGAGCAAACCTAAGCTGATGCTGACAGAGAGATTATTCCACAGTGTGCTGATTTTGCTGTGAACTCTTAAATACTCCTCCTAAGGATTTCATGTGATTGTCACCAAACTTGGTAAGGATCATGCCATGATTCTTGATTTTCTCGAACAGTGTTGCTATGGCATGGCCATAAAATTATGGAAAAAAATGGGAAACAGGAAGTCTTTAATATCTACAGCATGCATTGAGAGATTAACATCAAACTTGGGGAATATGTTTGGTGTGGTGGGCTGATGACATTAATACGATGACTTCTGTAAGCCATGGTCACAGCGCCACCAACTGGCAACAGGAAGTCTCACGTAAACTTTAAAATAGTCCACTTAAATTTAGCCAAGTCACTTCAGACTTGGTCAGAATAATATAGAGACATGGATGATATAATTTAAAAAATCCTTCTAATATTTTATATCTTAAAATGGATATATTTATGTTTTTATGGTAATGCATCAAATTTTAAAATTTGACACATTCAGGTGTATCTGAGGCTCTTAACATGCTTGAACATTTTTCTGTGTTTTATTTCTTATTACATGTAAACCTGCTTTGAAGCAATGTAATGTTATTATACATAGATGTGTGTTGAAAATGATCCCATAGGAATTCTGCTGTAGTCTTTAAAATCTTCAGCTTCCTGACCTTGCACCTATGACTAACTGTCCCCCACCTATGAATTACTAACCCATCTCTAAACTACATTCTAAATAAAACAAATCCACTGTAGTTCACGTTAATTTTACTTATATACAGCGTATCACAGTTTTGCACTGTTGCAAAGCAGCTCTACAGAGACAAGTTTTAGAAAACTAGCTGATACATAAAAGCACAGAGATAAGGAAAAATAAAGTAAAAAAACAGGAACAATATTGAACATGTAGTGTCTTGGAGTACACTGTATAACTATCATGAAATTAAATAATGAAATAACAGGAATAAAATAGAATTTAGCAAAAACCCATAAAATGTACACTAGCACAAACAGCTGGAAAAATAAGCACATAAATGAATAAATAAATGAATAGGGTTCAGTGAGTAATTGAACTGTTATGTTGATAGTGATAATATAGTATGTGTTTTATCATCTCCCAGTGAGCCACTCAAAAGCAACAGTAGAAACGTGATGTGAATGTGTAACTTTAACTAGCCATACAACTTTAACACTGTATTGCCAACCATTCAGTAATTAAACTTTATCTACGATTTATGTGTCATATTGGGGTCACCGCTGGTTTTATACACATAACTGAACCTTATGATAACCATCAGCTGTGCAAGTTTAACAGAGAATATTTCATTAACATCTTTGACAGATTCAGTGAACAATTTGTTAAAAAGATTCGAAGCAACAGTCTTGTTGACCGGTCCATTAAAAGAACAGGCTCAAGAGTCATATGTTTGTAAATGAGACTGAGCTGGTCATGTTTGAGTGCAGTCAGCGAAGATGACGCAAAATAAAACACTGTATGTTTTATGAATCTACTCAGAATGAATCTCAGAAATAACTGACTGGAAACCTCTAGACACCTGTTACGCAGAAAAAAATTAAATAAGCACCTTTGTCTTGTTTTCTATTAAAAATAAGCATAAAAAAGATAAATTGAGTTAAAAAGCATAATTAAGTTGATGAATTGAGCTGCCAATACTGAACATCAATCTAGACAGAAACTGTAGCCCCTTTCACACATGCTGCCTTTACTGGTAAATACTTGCAATTAACCGTTAAGAGTTCATGTGTAAATGGGACCTTTTAAAAATTTACCGGTAAGGTGTTGTGTGTGAACACAGAACAGCTTTACTGGTAAACTCACTGACTGCCTGCAGGGTGAAATATTTTGAGTATTTAGTAGTTTAGATGAATAAATAGCACACCTCTCCTCAAAAGAAAATGCTCATCGAAATAGCAGTTTAAAAGTCTAATGAAATGTATCTAAACTTAGAGCCAGGTCACTTTATTGAATAATGGAAGAGCAATGTGAATGTTCTTCAAACATCTGTGTTGCATGAAAGAGAGCCTGAAACAACATGAAAATAAGGGAATGGAAAATGAAAGGAAAAAGTTTTGAAGGTAATATACTGAGATAATGCTTAAAAATCAATGCTTAATGTTTGTCCACAGTGCACATTTATGTGGTACCATAGTATGTGGGTAAATTAATACTTGTACATCTGCTTTATGTTTACATTCTCAAGTCAAGTAAAAGACTTACAGTTACTGCAGAATCTTTCTAAGTCAATAATTACTGTCCAGGAAACAGAATGGCAGGGATTGATAGAGCAAGTCATGTGACCAGTTACAACAAAACCTTAAACTTCATAACCGGTTTATGATCACAGTGATGTTACCAGTGCATCTAATATTCACTTCAGAATTCTCAACACACATCCTTTATGTTGCTGGTTTATTACAGATCTGCCCCATTACTAATGCTTTACACTGACTGCTATTTTAATGCTGTTTAATATTTGAGCAATGAAAAATCTGCATGTCATTAATGCTATAGAGCACCACTGCAGCTGCAACATGCTGCACCCCATAAAGATTTTCATACATTTGATAAAATATTAAACTATGAAAAAATTGGTACTGTGCTCAAAATAAACTTGTGATGAACACCTCCTCAGCTAGAACACCTGTAATGAACACCACCTCTACTAGAACATCTGTGATGAGCACCTCTTCTGCTAGAATACCTGTGATGAACACTTGCTCTGCTACAACACCTGTGATGAACACTTGCTCTGCTAGAACACCTGTGATGAACACTTGCTCTGCTAGAACACCTGTGAGGAACACATGAACTGCTAGAACATCTGTGATGAGCACCTCTTCTGCTAGAACATCTGTGATGAACACTTGCTCTGCTAGAACAACTGTTCTGAACAAATGCACTGCTAGAACACCTGTGATGAACACATGCTCTGCTAGAACATTTGTGATGAACACATGCACTGCTAGAACACATGTGATGAACACATGCACTGCTAGAACACCTGTGATGAACACCTCTTCTGCTAGAACACCTGTGATGAACACTTGCTCTGCTAGAACACCTGTGATGAACACTTGCTCTGCTAGAACACCTGTGAGGAACACATGAACTGCTAGAACATCTGTGATGAACACATGAATTGCTAGAACATCTGTGATGAGCACCTCTTCTGCTAGAACATCTGTGATGAACACCTCTTCTGTTAGAACAACTGTGATGAACTCTTGCTCTGCCAGAACAACTGTGCTGAACAAATGCACTGCTAGAACACCTGTGATGAACACTTGCTCTGCTAGAACAACTGTGCTGAACAAATGCACTGCTAGAACACCTGTGATGAACACATGCACTGCTAGAACAACTGTGATGAACACATGCTCTGCTAGAACAACTGTGATGAACACCTCTTCTGCTAGAACAACTGTGATGAACACATGCACTGCTAGAACACCTATGATGTACACCTCTTCTGATAGAATACCTGTGATGAACACATCCTCTACCAGAATATCTGTGATGAACACTTGCGCTGCTAGAACACCTGAGATCAACACCTCTTCTGCTAGAACAACTGTTCTGAACAAATGCACTGCTAGAACACCTGTGATGAACACATGCTCTGCTAGAACATTTGTGATGAACACATGCACTGCTAGAACACATGTGATGAACACATGCACTGCTAGAACACCTGTGATGAACACCTCTTCTGCTAGAACAACTGTGATGAACACCTCTTCTGCTACAACACCTGTGATGAACACTTGCTCTGCTAGAACACCTGTGATGAACACTTGCTCTGCTAGAACACCTGTGAGGAACACATGAACTGCTAGAACATCTGTGATGAACACATGAATTGCTAGAACATCTGTGATGAGCACCTCTTCTGCTAGAACATCTGTGATGAACACCTCTTCTGTTAGAACAACTGTGATGAACTCTTGCTCTGCCAGAACAACTGTGCTGAACAAATGCACTGCTAGAACACCTGTGATGAACACTTGCTCTGCTAGAACAACTGTGCTGAACAAATGCACTGCTAGAACACCTGTGATGAACACATGCACTGCTAGAACAACTGTGATGAACACATGCTCTGCTAGAACAACTGTGATGAACACCTCTTCTGCTAGAACAACTGTGATGAACACATGCACTGCTAGAACACCTATGATGTACACCTCTTCTGATAGAACACCTGTGATGAACACATCCTCTACCAGAATATCTGTGATGAACACTTGCGCTGCTAGAACACCTGAGATCAACACCTCTTCTGCTAGAACAACTGTGATGAACACCTCTTCTGCTACAACACCTGTGATGAACACTTGCTCTGCTAGAACACCTGTGATGAACACTTGCTCTGCTAGAACACCTGTGATGAACACTTGCTCTGCTAGAACACCTGTGAGGAACACATGCACTGCTGGGAACAACTGTGATGAACACCTCTTCTGCTAGAACAACTGTGATGAACACCTCTTCTGCTAGAACAATTGTAATGAACACCTCTTCTGTTAGAACAACTGTGATGAACATCTCTTCTGCTAGAACAACGGTGATGAACACATGCACTGCTAGAACAACTGTGATGAACACTTGCTCTGCTAGAACAACTGTGCTGAACAAATGCACTGCTAGAACACCTGTGATGAACACATGCACTGCTAGAACAACTGTGATGAACACATGCTCTGCTAGAACAACTGTGATGAACACCTCTTCTGCTAGAACAACTGTGATGAACACATGCACTGCTAGAACACCTATGATGTACACCTCTTCTGATAGAACACCTGTGATGAACACATCCTCTACCAGAATATCTGTGATGAACACTTGCGCTGCTAGAACACCTGAGATCAACACCTCTTCTGCTAGAACAACTGTGATGAACACCTCTTCTGCTACAACACCTGTGATGAACACTTGCTCTGCTAGAACACCTGTGATGAACACTTGCTCTGCTAGAACACCTGTGAGGAACACATGCACTGCTGGGAACAACTGTGATGAACACCTCTTCTGCTAGAACAACTGTGATGAACACCTCTTCTGCTAGAACAATTGTAATGAACACCTCTTCTGTTAGAACAACTGTGATGAACATCTCTTCTGCTAGAACAACGGTGATGAACACATGCACTGCTAGAACAACTGTGATAAACACATGCACTGCTAGAACATCTGTGTTTAACACTTGCTTTGCTAGAACACTTGTGATGAACACTTGCTTTGCAAGAACACCTATGATGTACACCTCTTCTGATAGAACACCTGTGATGAACACCTCCTCTGCTAGAACACCTGTGATGAACACGTCCTCTGCTAGTACAGTTGTTCAAGTGTAGTTGGTTAAATATAATTCAAAACTGGCAAAAACAGCATCCTTTTTTGCAGATGACACATGCTTTGATATTTTGTTGTTACTGTATCTCGTTATTTTTGGATTTGATGCCCTTTTGGTATTATTGTACTTTGTGTAATAATTGTAGTTCATAACACTTATCTGCAAATTTCATGTACAGTTTCTCCTACCCGACCTGACACTGATGACAAAATCTGCCTGCACTACGCAGGAGATCAGTGGATGTTGTATTATGCTCTATAACAATGAGAGTAAGGTGTGGCGCCCTTCTGTATACAGTATCATCGCACACATTCCACCTCACCTCAAGAACATTTTATGGTCCTGCGTCTTCCACAGAGTGCATATTATATATGTATATGTATATGTATTTTTTTCCCCACATACATGCATATGTACAACACAAAATATTTGCCCAATCATTGTTTGCTTGAGAAAGGTTCTGATGGAGGAACATCTGTGATACAAACAACTTATTCTATCTTATCTTATACGCCAGGCTTTAAGTCTCTCTTTTGTTTTACTTTTACCTCATCTAGTTGCATGTTATAATTTCCTACATAACTGTGGTAGTTTAATGTCTCATACCACTCATGATGTAAGGAGCTCTCTCTCCTTACATCAAATAAATCAATTATTTATGTGCAGTCATTCAGTCATTTAGTACATAGCTGTGTAACCAGCAAGAACATATCCTGTCAGTCAGCTATTAAAATAAAGCCACATAGAATGATTAGGATAATGCAGTGGAAGAGAGTGTGCTATGCTATGTTTAGAAAGTTACACTGAACATGTGGACCTAAGTTTGCTTTCTTTTGTCATATTACCCACAACTCCCTGCACTCAGCTGATGACTGCTGCTTTTGGCATCATATCACAGAAACAGGAGTATTCGACAAATAAAAAAAAAACTTATTGGCACATGATCATTTGGAAAAATTATTTTGCAAGAAAGTATGTTGCAGAAAGGTTTATTTTAGGATTATGGTTAGAGTTCATGTTTAATTATCTTAAGGTCAACAACAAAACAACTGTCTATTGGTATGTTCTTATTTAGTTACATTTAAAGTGTCAGGCCTTTGTGTAGCTTTGAGGAGTGGCTCTTTGACTTCCTGGAGTGAACTGTGAAAGGTGGGGTACTGAGCAGGTGCAGTTCCTCCCTAAACACACACCCAAACACACACACTATTAATGTAACACCCAGAACACCAACAGCATCCAGCAATAACACCCGACACACAGCAAACAGGAAGAACAATCTGTGTTGCCAAATACAACAACAGACATATGTGAGGATAAAGGAAATATACCACTGACTAGAGGATAAAGGAAAAGAGACAGAGAGAGACAGAGAAAGAAATATAGATTGTGATCTGCCCTGATTATCTTTGAACACCTCTGGAAAAAGGGATTAGAGCATAAAGAAACAGGACGGAGACTGTGGGTGACTGGTTGTTGACAGGGCACTATCAAAATGAGCAGTCCTATCAAACTAAGTGGCCACCCAGAATACTCCTGCAACTATTTAACCTTGCCCTGGAAACCACACTAAACACCCGATCATAAGAATATCAATGTTCTAAAAACATTCAGATGGCCTCTACAAATCACACAGCAATGCTCAGGCAGGTGGAAACCCAAGCAGCAACACAGCATCATGGAGGTGACATTTGTATGCTCCAGCACTTTACAGAATTTACAAACAATAAAAGTAAAATTAAAGACATAATTAAATACATTTTTTGCCACTAGAGGCTGGATATTCAAATCAGTAACAGAGGCACAGCTAACAAATCATGTTCATGGATGAGATTTAAAGTTTTATAAATGTTATGTCTGATCACATTTTATTTCATTGTAATGAATTAGCCACAAGTATCGTAATGTTTAATGCTAAATTACTACAAGTATGTCACTTTATTTATTGAATTAAATGGTGGGGTAACGCGGCACAGTTTTACGTGTTCAAAACAAGGTTGTACTCACACTAGGCACAGTTACCTTGTACTGAGGGCAGTTGTCCAATCATTGAAGAAAAACCCATTTTAGCTTGACTGTTGACCGTGAAACTCCAATGACATGAGACAGAAAGGAAAAAAGAAGCAATTCAAATATTGTCAGTGCCAAAATATCTTCCCTAGTTTTCATTACAGGACCATAACATGGGAAATATGAACTTTATGTACTATGTGGACAAAAACTTAATTCCACCCACACCATCTACTTAGACAGCTGCAAAAATATTGTTCAGAAATTTAGACATCATTAAAATGACCACCCATGTTTACTCATCAATAACTATAAGATGGACAATATGTAAAAATGTATACCATGCTGATACCAAATTTTAGACTGGGGACATGGACTGGAGCTCTCCAGTCCACCTCTTTCCTATCTGAAGTTCAACCTGCTCAGCTGATCATGGTTTTCAACACAACTTGTCTTGAGTTGTCACCCTTTTGACTATCGTGTAAAGTGTGGTCCACATGATTATTCTAATCAAAACCTTGTCATCAGAAAAAGTGTCAGACATGACCAACTAGTTCACTAGTTGCACAGTTCACTTCCACTTATGCTATATAAATATTGTTAAATGGTATTAAGGGGGTATAACTGGTTAGCAGACCACAAAATGACAGCATCTTTCGCATGACCCTTACTAAATTTGTGCAAATTCCTTGGAAGCTCTCATTGTAGCAGTCTGAAAACTTGAAAACACTTTGTTTTGCTTATACTTAACTGATAAAAAAAGTGCACTAAATCACTAAAACCAGCCAATCAGCATGTAATTTTGAGGAAGCTCAGACGCGCAACACTTTCAGTAAACAGCCTGAGTGTTTTCTGTCTTGAGACAGAGTCTAGAATGCAACTGACAGGTATTAATACATTACAATTATTAATACATTACACAAAAAAACACAAATTTCAACTCTTTTAATGACTAAACTTCTCAAATCTCAACAGCACAGGTCACAATATGTTTTTAGTGCAGATCATACACTTCATTTATCAGCACATTTATCACAGTACTGTAAATCTTAAATACAAATACACATCTCTGAATTTGACAGACAACAGACAGATGATGTAATTAGTGTATTTTTAAATAAGGCCATAACAGATTCATCCCAGGAGAGAGAGTACACTTTTACAGACTCCATCTGAGAGTGAGCGGTGTATGATTACTGAAGGAAAGCAGCTCAACTTCGACAGCGGTCCAAAGACCTTTGGCCATCCGTCTGCGGTGTGTGTGTTGATGTTGGCTGAGGAGGACTGATCCACAGGTCTAGTGGAGAAATATGTTTATCTCTTAGATCTTTTCATGAATGTCATAAAATTTGATAAGACCATATAGAGCCTTAAAATTGAGCTCTGACCAAATTTAAGACTGATAATTTAAAACGGCATTAAAATATCTCTACTGTCTTAAGTTACACACAGGTAAAATCGTATAAAGAACTCAAAAAGTGCTTTTTCCTAATTTTTAAAATGTCATAACTGGCATATAATGCAAAAAGGATTGCTGTAATCAACAGATTTTACTAACAGATCCACCAATCTCTATATAAAACATAAAATAATGATGCTGGAATCTTTCGCAAGTCATTTTTCATGTCCTCTAATTTGCCCCCAAATTTCAGGTGAAAATTTCCATTTTGACACCCCTCTACAAATCAGCAGATTACTCATTAACTTATCATCAACAAGATGTTATTTTGGCTTTCATCACTATTTATGTTAGTCTTGTGTCTGTAAAAATATTTAATAAATCAAAAATGCTGTTTCTTGTTGACAAAGAATGACCAAAATAACGTAACAAAAACAACAAAATAAGGTGTTCTCCAAAAACAAATCTATCAATCATCTACAGCAGTTTTTTTTCACATTTTATCACAATCATTATGATCTACACTGAATCACGTGTGCTAGTTAGAACAGATATCTCATAATATACAGCCAGAGGACAAAATCTCTTTCACTTTCTGCTTAATGCTGCTGGTCAGAGATACAGACTTTTACATCTTAATTGTTTTATCTTTTGTAAATTAAAAGTATTTAAAAATAAGTAAACCTGTTCATAAACAGACCTACAGGAGCTTGACCTGTTATATAGTGTGCAAGTGTATAGTATGCAAGTGTTGGTATACTGTTTGTCAACAAACATTTTTTACCTAAACATGTTAAGATTAAATGCAACACAATGGTGAAAGACATCTCCGTCATGCCAGGACAGGACCCGTTTACACAGTTACACACCTTCATTTCGCAATCAGAGAAATAAGAGCACAAACTGAGGTGAAGCAAAAGAGAGCGAGTGTGGTGCGGAATGTAAAGGTTTTGGATTTGAGAAAATCCCTAACCTCAAGGATTAAACTTCAAAGTGTAAAATGTTCCATACCGGCTGTGACATAAACATGATACCACAAAACAAAGCTTGTTGGCAAGAGGAGTGTTATTATTTTCAAAGTGATCAGACTTGGGATAAAAGAAAATACTTATTGACTAAAAACTACAACAACCTCATAGTAATACCAGTGAGTTTTACACAAGGCTTTCTTAATAAAACTAAATTATTTAAAACGCGGGCATGCACATCTCACTGAAAGACACAGTACGAGAAGCCTTCAAGTGTTCAATAACACATACAAAGGGTTTCAAATCAATGTAAGAAATAAAAATAAGAAATTTTCCATGCAAACACACTAGCAGCACACCTGTTTTGAGAGCAGAAAACACACATTACCATTCAGAGAACAGAGGCGTAACAGCCCAGGTGCAGAAGTGCCTCGGGAACACGGACCTGATGGTATTCTGGCTATTTGAGACCACCAAGGCAGAGCTCTGTTTATTTCTAATGTCTACCAGCTCAATGAAAAAGAAAAAACTGTGTTGTCATTGCCAGCAAAGGTGCGGACAAATTCCAGAGTGGGAGAACACCGCAGCTTACATTACGGATTGTGAAATAATAGACATTCAATGTCTGAAAATCTAATGAGTAAAAGAGCATATAAGCAGTGTGTACTAATGGCAGTCTGTTGAAGGATGGGGACGTGTATTGGTGATTGTCATTAGATGGGGATGAGTGAGGAACTCTCATTATATGTGGAGGCAAAGCAGGAGCAATGCTATGAATATCACAAAATTACAAAGCACGTTTTCCCCTAGTCATTTTTACTGTACTATTTCTACTGTACTCCAAATAGGCTTCTTTTGGGTTTTTAATTCTCATTATTCTCAGAATGCACAATTTCTTAATAATACAGAAAAGCCTTTCAAAATATTTTTATCGAGAGAAATCTGACCTGGCAGGCTAAGTAAGATTCACCCAACAGGTCTTTAGAAAAACTTCACAACCACACAGAAGTCAAAATAATGTCCACAGGCGGTCAGTTCTGAGGACACAACAGTTCTGTTCTATTTATCATCCTCATTTCAGGTCATTCCTCCCCCCTCCATTAGCCACAATGTCAACAATACTTCTAAAAATAATCCCCCTTCTCACCCACCAAAGAAACATTCTGCAAACAGTTCTCTGGTGTCAGATCTGTGACCTAGAGAGGAAGAACATTCCAGCAGACAAAGCCTGAAATGTTTTTAAAAAAAGTTGCAGTGATGTGTCCGACTGCTTAAACCCCATAAATGAAGCATGATAAACAAACTATCAATAAAAACACATTTTTTATGCAGACCACAGAAAGACACAGAAGAGAAACCCCAAATTTTCAGCTAACATACAAAACTTTTTAATGGAATCCAGGTTTCAGTAGCAGTTCAAAGGAGATTTAAAAGGATTGTTTCTGTAAAACAACAACCTAAAATGCTCAAACACTGAAGCACTAATGATAAACTCAGGGTAAAAGGGTGAATCTCACAAAATATGCCAAAAGAAAATAAAAATATGCAATTATATTTTTCCTAAACAAAATTTTGCTCTTATAATTTCTTCCTTTGATGTTGTAGTGGGATGTGCATGTTTTTGAGAGATTCCCCTAAATAACATTGTTATTGCTTACCTGAATTGGTTCAGTGGAGAATCTGATTTTCCTCCTTGGAGGCCGTTCCTCCTCCTCAGACAGACCAGGAGCTTCCTCATACTCCTCACAGTCGTCTTCATCCTCACTATCCTCATACTGGTCCTGAGCCTGTTCCACCTGCTTATCATCCACAAATGCAGCGTTCTCAAAACTATAAAACACAGGTGATGTTTTCCCAGTTTCATCTGGAGCTTCCTGTTCGCTCTCCTCATCGTCTTCATAACAGTAATTCTCTTTTTGCTGGACAATTTCTTCATTCTTTTCTTCATTTGGTTCTTCTTTCTTAAGCTCTGCTGCCAAACACACCTCATTCTCCTGAAGTCTGGCCTCTGTATTTTTTCCAGTCTGGTTTTGAGATGATGAGACCTTCAGGGCATCAGTTAAGCCTTCTTTTGGTACCTCAGACTGAAGCTTCCTTTGTTGCCTCACCTCTATCAAAATATCCTCCAAAACGTCTTCATCATTCTCTTCGCTTTCTGATGACTCATTCTGGACCACTACTAGCTCTGCCCGAACAACTCGTGCTCTGGTGGTGTCCAGGCACAGTTGGGATGGCTCAGGAAGTGCATCCCTAGATGGGCTCTGACGTATCTTGTTCTCTTTTGTTGGTTCCTCAAGGCTTTCACTTTTCTTGTTAAGACTGCCAGTTGAGAATGAAGGCTTAAGGTCCCTCAGTGGAGGACTAGAAGGCTGAGTTGGCGAAGGGCATTTAAAGGGGCTATTGCTAGTGGGAGAGAGCAGCTCACTGGGACTCCTGTTAGTCAGAGAGGTTGGTTTGTAAGACACTGGAGAAACAGAGCTTGTGGACTTAAAATGAGAACTACTAACCCCGGAAGATTGTATGAAGTCTGTTTTAGGTAAGAGTGGTGGGGGAGAGGTGTCAGAGATTGGGGACACAGGTTTATGCATAGCATCAGAACTTGGGGAGGTCAGGTTTTGAGATATTCTGTGTAAAGGTGACTTGAGTGATCCTTCAGTGGGGCTGGTCACTTTTTCAGGGCTTGTAGCGGAGGCTCTTATTTCACTGTCACTGTCTGAGATGAAGTTCTCCAACCGCCTGGAAATAGGCCCTGCATCAAGCAATAATCTATTGACCTGCTTTGAGTCCTCAACATCCCTCCTTTCTTCTGGGGCAATCCCTACAGGTGACATCGCCCTTCTGATGACACTGCTGTTGCTGCTATTTTCAGAAGATCCAAAAGATCTTCGGACCCCACGCCCCTCCTCAGATACTTTCCCCTGGGACGGCTGAGCGGAAACTCTACTGGGTACCAGCCTCTCTGCAGAGGGCTGCTGTTTTGCCCCTCTTTCAAAGAGCTTTCTGGTCACTGAAAATTTCTCAGCAAGGTTGGCTTTATCTATCTCGACTTCCTCTCCCTGAGGAGTTCTGTCTGTGTTTTGTGGTTCTTGGTTAGTCGCACTACTGAGGCAGGTTTTGTTGGTGCTAACTGGGAACTTAGACACTGGAGAGACATCAGTTTTGTGAGCCTGACTCTCCTGCTGTTGCTGACTGTCCATCTGCAAGAAGATGTTCTTGATTTTGTTCACTCGGTTGCCAAACGGCCGCCCTCTCGTGTCCTCCCGGGGGTCACTGGAGCCATTAGCATAAGATTTGGAGGCGCTGTCGGTTTTGGTCCCATCAAAGGAGCACTTAATGGCGTGGAAGTCCGACTTGTATGCATTTCTATGCGGGGACGCACTCCGCAGGTTGCGTTCACTCTTGCTCTCGGCTTTGATCATTTTGCTTGCTTTTTAAAGGTCCACTTTAAATCTGTACTGTTAAATCCAATCCTTTATTCTTAATCGGACAGTGCCGTGAGTCCTTCCTGGTTACTGTGATACATTGCATGGAATCCTCCTTATCTGCAAAAAAACAATGCAACATTCTCAGTTGGAAGGATTGGAATTTGAATGTTTAATTTCTTATCGCGATTTAAAAGCAGGCGCAAATGTAACGCTCATTGTTGTTTAATCAAATCTAACCGCCACTCGTCCGCATGATCGTCAAAGAAACTGTTTAAACTCGGATCATAAACTTTCCAGCAGTCATTTGCAGACACCCGTCTGTCTCTGGAGCTTCAGGACTCCGTATTTTAGCGTCTCGATATTCGCCGTTGTGTTTAGAGCAGAAGCGCTAAATTAATGTTCTTCAAGTGATCAAAAACTACTGCGCGCATCGTTAAACCTGCCCACCAAACCCACTGAAAGCTGCTCCAGTCGGGACTCGCTGTGGAACAATAGCCAGCATTACTCTCAGCAAAAGATCAAGTTAAAGTTTAGGAAGTCTAAACTTATTAACAGTTTAAAACTATTCGATTGCTACATTTGATTCATCTATTTCTCTTACCTTCAGAGATACTTAATGGTCGACGAGCGCCGGTTCTTGTGCCGTGTATATTAGATACCCAAACATGTCATACGTTCCACCGCCATAGTTCTGAACACAGAACGAATGAATCGGTCGTTGAGTCGGTTCTTATTTTAATGATTCTATCGAAACGGCTCGCGGTCTAAAATCACTCAAGCGTGCGAAAGAACTTTGCTGTAGGTTGGAAATTAATTGAGCACAAGAAACGTAGTGGGCAAGTACATGCCAGAACATTAATCAGAATGACAAAACCAAAGTAGTATAAAATATGCAGTAAATAAATACAAACAATAGGCCTTAAAAGCATCCTGGTTTATACAAGTAATCGGAAACGAATAGTAAATTATTCCAAAAACTAGATTTTGCTTTAAAAAAAAATCTGAGCGATGACTGGGAATCACTTCATTGGAACCGACACGATGAAATGAACCGTCCAAACGAGTCGACCAAACTGAATCATTGTTTCCTACACCACTCCAGCGTTGCTCTGCGTCCCTGTTGAACACACACAAGTTCACAAGTGTGTTGCGCAGCCGCGCGTCCCCGATAAAACAAATTCAGACAGAGGTGGAGCTAAGCGACTTTATTACCAGTAATGGAGAGCGGGGAATGCGCAGGTAAGTCAAGCCCAGCATAAACAGACAGAGTGCACATGCAGTGAGGAAACACTTCTCTCTTGTAGGTTCAGGAAACCGTGGATCGTGGCTGTGACGGACAGCTGGATGGAGACACACACCTTGTCAGACCTGGAAAGTACACAAATAATCTTCGTTTCACAGACAGCAAACTGCACTGGAGTGAACCACTCTGGAGCACGAGAGAGTTGGGGTGAGACGGGTTTAAAACAGTAATCTTTATTGATTAACTGGATGAGGTGCAGGTGTGTGATTAGAACTGTGGTGATGGGGTGCGCTGTGATTGGGGTTGTGAACCTGACGTGTCTGTGACGTGGTTTCTGTAGCAAAACCTTGGTTCATTTGTGGTTATCATGGTTTAATTATAGTAACCAGGTTTATTTGGTGTAAACTGTAGTTAAACTATAGTTAATTTTTAGAGGGTTTGTTGTCTTCTGTGTACATATTCTAGGCTGAGGTCGAGCCTGAATGTTGATAAAATGGTCAGCAATGAAATATGTGACAGCAATAAAAATGTGTATGCAATGTATTGGCAACAACATTACACATTTCAAATGCCATCTCTGCCTTTTAAATTTACAAGCTGTCTTCCAGTGGCTGAATGTGAAACTACAGTACTGTTGAAAACATGTAGCTTCAGGAGAAAGAAAACACTTTGTTATATGTCTGTAACTACAGACTAGACCACAACTACCTTTTCACTTCTTGGTAAATGTAGTAGTTAACTGGAAATCAAAAGGGATGATTTTGGGGTAGTTCCAGCTTGTTTTAATGAGCTCAGAAGTTCAGAAAGCATGGAACTTGTTTGAGGAGAAAATTTGACCTGTCGTTACTCATTTCTCATGAGATCATATTATTTTGACAAACTACAGTGTTTTAAATCATTTAAATTCTGATTCCCAGGATGTTCTAGTTCATTTAACTGTGAAGCACAATAGACTAAAGCTCATGTACATCAGAAAACATCTTTATCTTGACCTGCTGATCAGTAGTCTGAAAGCTGGAGCTGTGTGGAGCTCTGCTTGTGGTTTTGAGTTTGTTTAGAAATGCAGAAATGACTGCTATTTCCTGCTCATCCTGGGATGAGTTATCTACGAGTAAATCATAGACAGGCCCTCCACCCTCTTCTGCATTTAACACAAGATAAACAGAAGAGTATTTACCTCCTCATGGACACTGACTGCTATTTTAAGAATGCATTCAGATCAGTGTTATAACAATTATGACATTTTTAGTCTGCTCTAATTATTCTGACTGATAAGTTTTTAATAATAAAGGCACTAATGCATAAATCCAGGCTGATAGAATCATGCAGACACACTGGTATTACAGAACTGAAATAGTAATTCTGTCATAATTTTTTTACCCTTATGTTGTTCCAAACTCACAATGATGTCAGTGACACCAAATTAAAATAAAATCACTTATTTTACCATATGCCATAATCCCTTGATATTTTTACAGGTGATGCGTCTTTTTCAAAGTATCCAGTTTTTAATGATATTGTGAATTTTATCACAGGGTTCCAGTACTGCCATGATGATCTGGCATTAACTCCTCATTCTTTATTACTTCTATTTCCCAATTTTAGAATAATAGCAAACTCAAAAATCTGTGAACTAACAGTACAAGTTATTGAATTATGAATTAGGATTATAGTTTCCAATAATAAAATGAACGATGAACATAGATGAACATGTCCAAACCTTTAACCATCCATAACACAGCCATAACACAGCTATGATCATCCTCCAGTTCTGTGGTTTGAACACAGGAGACCAGCACATGCTTGCTGCACCATCACCTGGCAACCATGCAAGCCTTTAAAGACAGGCAATTACTCAAGACTCCTCTTTCTTCTTTTTCAAATGTGCATTTGTCATGGCAACCCTTTAAACAAACCCTTAATCTCTGTTTCTCTCTGCTGCTGTCAGTCTGTCCCTTTAGGCTCTGCTAATATCGTCACTGATATGTGCAGGCTGTATTTCTCTGACACATGATCAATGCATTCTTCTGTTCCACTGTGTCAAAGTACAGCTTCAACAGCTTTCCTTTAAAGCACATTTAGGTGGAAGAATTACACACAGCTCCAAACTGCTGATTTACAGTCAGAAAGAAGTTTGTACAAAGGGTGAAAAGCTGTCAATGATCATCCCAAAATTAAAAGAAAATAATAGCTCAATACTTTTTAGTAAGAAAGTCTGTTTTAGAAATTATGTTTTGTTTTATTAATGTAATGCAGAAAAAACGACACTGCATTATTTAAATTGTGAAGTACATTTGTGAATGTGTTACTGAATTGAGTGTATGCTGATTATTTTATACAGACAGGATGATGCTTATCATTACTGTAATAAAGTAATACAAACATTATAACATTATAAACATTACATATAAAAATGTGGGAGTGGATGCTTAACTGTCATCATGAAAATAATGTTGCAATGCAAAGAATTTTCTTGCTTTTGGGTTTTGGTTAAAATATTTCATTTTGAGATTATTTTTTGGCGTAAATACAAAAGGTGAAAAAACTTTTTTGAAATTTATTCACATAGAAGTGCTGTTGTTTAGCAACTTGGCCCCATGTTAAGAAACACACTCTATACATGAAATTGTGTAAGTAGTTTTCATTCTGTGTATGAGGACCACAATATTTTGTTTTCTGTATTCTGAAAAACAACAGCAAGTTTAAGACAATATGAAGGTGAATAAATTGTGCCAAATACTTCATTTGTGGGTGGATTGTTGTTTCAATTCGATGTGTTAAAAAAATGAAGGCAGGTGGAGACTGAATATGGGTGTTTATGCTAACAGGGTGTAGACAGTGGTAAGATGTTGCTTGTGTTTGCCTAGAGCAAACAGTTGTAGTCTGTGGAGTGACCTGTGATCTCTGGCTGTCAGCCAATCACATTACAGAATAAGAAGCCAAAATCTTATTACTCACTATGTGGCATTTTTCCAAAAGCCCTCAGACAATATTGTTCCACGTGAAAGATTTAGACTTAATCTATACTGAGTCAATCTATACCAAACGTAAGGCAGTTTATTTACACTTCCCTTATAGCACTCAACTGCTTTAATATGTTAACACAAATCGTCATCAGTCTACATCATCTTCAGCTTTGCAGACATTTCCATTACTTAACACCTGTATATATATACAAGGGGGACTGGGGATAGTTGACACTCTTATACAGTGAAATATTAAATGATATTAAAATAAGATATTAAATAAAATATTTATGTTAAAACATACACATCAAATCATTGCCTTCATCATCTTTTTAAAATTGCAACAAATGTTAAATACATGTGAGAATTAGCCGTAGTGTACTGAGTTGAGGTTTCAAACAAACAGTAGGTTTAAACACTTTGTCACATACACTTGCAGTTAACATAGACTCTAAAGCCTGTTATTTGACTGTAGGTTAAATACTCTAGACAACGTAAGTGTTAACATAGGGAATGATTTCTGAACTAAATGTAAGTGTTGCCACCTGGTGGACTAATGTCAAAAAGGCGTCAACTTCAGTGTGTCAAATACTAAAACATTATTTCACACTACCTTAAACACTCAATAATTTGTTCCTTAGTTTCACAACAAAAAAAATTGAAAATATTTATTAAAAGTTTATTAAATTACGATAACTGTGTTCTCACAAAGCACCAAAAACACTAGTAATAATGTTTCAGTTCTGTACAGTTAAGGATACAGGCAGAGGAATGTGAAAGCCACATACAGCTTAAATCATTGATGGCCAGCGCTTAAAGCTGATGAGATTAAGCTTTTGTCTTATCTCTCTATCTTACACCATTTTGTGTTAAATGCTGAGTCTGTCCATAAGGAAATTTGAAAACACATTTATAACAAAATTATTCTGACTGTAAATTGTACAGTATATTAATAAACAAATGTATATATTTGTATTAACTTCTGTCAGGAAGTTAACTCTAATACTCTAATATATCTCTCTCTCTCTCTCTCTCTCTCTCTCTCTCTCTCTGCAGAGCTGTTGTTCTCTCCAGGTCGCTGACTGTACATCTTTATAATGAGATTGCTTTCCTGCTTTTAATGTGCTTGTGTCTGGAACTTGTGGCTGCAGAAAACAGAGAAACACCCATTTTGTCCAGCTTTACACACAATTACCAGTGGCCTAACACTTCTCAATGCCAAGACACCAGTCACTTAAAAGAGGTACAGAGGTCACGTTCAACATCAAAGGTTCCATTCTGTGTTAATAGACGTGAGGGACAAAGTCATGAGAAATCTGTAATACTGTAATGTTGTTTGACAGCAGTTTTGACCCACTGTGTATATCAACAGCCTTAATAAATGTCATTGTTTATGTTGAATAAACTAAACTAAAACACTCTCACATTGCACTAAACAATATTTGCTTAAACATATATGTACATAAACTAAAGAGCAATCTGTTATAAAATGTCATAATCCACGTTGGGTCGGTCTGGGCATGTGTGCAGTTATAATTGATCTCTGTCCCATAGTCATGACTTACTTTATTAATCAAAAAGTTTTATGAAATATGGGAGAACTGGGACTATTGTGGTCAAAAAGGTTATCTTAGTAACTTTAATAAGGTTTAATGTCTTTTAAGGTCAAATAAGTGCATGTTTTCTACTGACATTGTATGGTGGTCACATAGTGTTAGAAAACTGTAAATTACTTTTATAATTTTTATAATTTTTATTTCTATAGATTTTTTATCATTTCTATTGTAAAAACTAAATGGTATTAGCTGTTGGATAAATTCACAGATAAATTCAATAAAGGCACACTGGCATACAATAAGAGAAGACTTGCAAGTTTAAACTATGTTCAGAAGTACAAGGGGATTTATTTATTTATTTATAAATGTCAAGTCAGATAAAAATCGATTATTCTTCTGTCCAAAACAATGGTGTGATATCTTTTCCCTTTGTGCTGTTTCATGAATTATTTTACGTTTCATATGTTTTAGATTATTATTGAACGGTCATTAAATTGTCGATAATACATTGTATAATTTAAAACAGTGTAGTTTACGATAGAATTTCATGTCTTCAACAACAAATCACGTTCCCATTGTGAAGTAGACAACATGCCCCGCTAAGGTCGACGTGTATTGAATGAACTGTATCTTTTTCTGGGCAAGAACCCTGTAAATATTTAATAGTTACTTTGTAGTCCAGACTTTTAGGGATGTGCACATACGGTAACTAACTTTTAAAATTAAATGTACCCACTGAAAAAGTACTAAAGTAAAAAGTGTGACAACTAGCCCCAGTCTCTGTAGAGCATCAGTCGTGTGGGCGGGCTACAGCAGCAGCTCGAGAGAACTGGCAGGCTCACAATCGATCGGTCTCAGGAAAGTGAGATCTGCTCACGATCAGCCTCGGACGATGTGAATCGTCTTGATCGCAACCCATGATCTCACAGAAGATGGTCGCAGCACACACCTCCAGTCACCCGTCTTCATCTGCTGAATGGATCGCTTGTCTGGATAAGAGGTACGATCGTTTCTATCCTAAAGAAACTTCATCTTTGCTTTCGGCTTGTTCTGGTCCACCTTCAGCGGTCCTTTGCACATTACCTGTGATGCAGACAGAAGACGCATATTCCCAGCACATCTGATATGTAAACCCCAGTGAGAATATAATGTTGAGCTCATGATGCGGTTATCAGAGTGACTGATGTGTCGTCAGGTGTATGTTCTCAGAGCTGTAGATTTCATCAGATTATGGATTGATTCATTGCTTTGATTTATTCAGTTCTAGATCGTTCTGTGTGCGTACAGTTGATGCACACGTGTAGTTTGTCACCTGCAGGAGGTCGCCGGTGCTGCAGCGCTTGTGTTACTGCGGACTCATGAAGACTATCTGCTGTGAAGGGCTTTAACACAAACAACAGAGAGAATACCCAGCCCGACAACAAGTGTAGTGTGAGATCTCACCAATAATGGAAGATGGAGGGAGTGTCAGAAAACTTTCATATTTTTGCTATTTCTGGTGACGCTGGTGTTATTTGCTGACAAACTTGCCCTCTGCTGTAGCTTTCATATCATTTACGCTATAGCGTTGAGTTCAGTGCGTTCAGCAGCATTGCAATTTGTCACAAAATAATCAAAAACCATCGATCCTTGACAGCATTGTGTTTAAACCACCCACAAAATATACAAGATGCCATGTTTTCTGCGTGTCCCTTACACAAAACCACCAGATGGCTTCAGAAGCCTTGGGAAATAGAACCGTATGGATTATACATTATATGTTTTTTGACAACCAAAGTCACTTTCATTGTATGGAAAACGCTGCATGGTTTTTTTTTTTGGAAAGCACTTTTGGATAATGACAAGATTAAATCCTGTAGAGAAAATCCAGATAATCTAATCCAGAAAAAGATTTTTGGGAAACTATCTCTTAACAATTAAATGATCCCAACCACAAATTATGCTTTTAGAAAATCAAGCAATTGTGTGGATCTATGGACATGATATACAGCCTGAAAACAAAATATCTCTAACGTTATCAAGCAGTTACCTAACATTATAGTCTCTTTATCAAACCTGACACAGATTTGTGTCTTAATGTATTTATGACACTCTAATGGGCTGTGACCTGCTCATCCCTGCACTGAATGGCTCCATCTCAAGGTGGATCAATATTTACACATGGAAAGCAGATGGTCATAGCTCTGTTTTAAAGAGGAAATGTCCCAGCACTGATGTCTCTCTGTTTTTAATTTCATCTCTCACTTTCACCTGACACTGCTGTGATAGAGCGATAATATCTTAAAGAGCTGTGTTTGATTCGTAGTGCAGCAGTTTCTGCCTGGACTTAAACACTCTTACATTCATCACTGTGTGAATGATAAAAGCCAAAAATGTAAATATTCAGACTGAAAGCAGTTGAGTAATACTGCTGTATTGAACATTTATTCATGGTATTTTGAAGTGATCATGCTGTACCATATACCAGATATTATTATGTCTGCAACACAAGTACTTACATTTTAATTTTTAATTAAAACTTATAACATGTTTATAAGTATCTTATTGTTAAAAGTATTATGATGCTTCTGTATTACTGTACTTGAGGGTTTCTCTAAACCCTCAGGCATGCACAAAAACATGATCAAATGATATCAGTTTTAATCCATTAAGAGCAGCTCTTAGAAAAGCCGCTTTAATTTGTTGTGTTTGTCTGAATATTGGGCTGATTGGAGGTCAGTGTAGGTAAACTGAGTGTTTTATCAAGGCAATGGATCAGCTGTTATGAGACCAGGCTTAAAGGTGTTGCTCACGTTGACTGTGTGTTTTAGGTTTGGATGTGGAACTGTTTGCACAGTAAATGGATTTTTAGTCCCTGTTAAACACACATGCTCACTTAAGTAGCTCAGAGTTTGCACAGGCCTGTCCGACCGTGTGCTGCTCAGATAAAACAAGATGCTTTTTAAAACAAACATTAGGTCTCAGAAACAGGGCCAGTTTCTGTTAAGACACCTTTTGTACCTGCTGTAATACAGATTTAGGAGTTTTTCAAGACAGCTGTGGCTGCAGTGTTTAACTTGATCTGTGTGTGTGTGTGTGTGTGTGTGTGTGTGCTGTTAATTGGCCATTACTGTCGATATCTCATTATTCCAGTTCGTAAACATTCACATGTGATCAATCACTCTGATCTCTCCTGAGGGATTTATGAGCTATGATTCAGATATATTTCTGTGCATGTAAGGAACAGTGTTTCTCATTTGATTTTTATCAGCATGACTGACATCATTCTCTACAGATTAACACTAGCACACTTTGCACTATATGTATGAGGAAAATGGGGTTATTTTATTGTTTAAAATGTTTAAAACTGTACAGACATTATTATGCTTTTAACAGTTTCTTAGTCATATCTTCACTATTAGTCAAGTTTCACTGTCACTATTATTCATAAGTTCACAAATCTCACCTGCATATTAAATGTTTATATAAAATTTCTGCCACACAGACATTGTTATAGACATGAATAATATCAAATTATGCAGATTGCTGAGTTTACGTAAATAAAGACATGTTCTGTTATCATGTATATGTTGTGTATGAAAAGGTTTTGCTCATCATGTATATGTCTGTGTATGATGCTCTTTGTCTCTGTAAAATCGTCTGAATAAATCAGAGTTCTCACACAGCAGCTGTCAGAGTCCTTACACATTTATAACCTCACTGGATTCATTCAGCACTATATCAGCACAATACAGACACTCAGGCTCTGCTTTATGAGCATAACTTCAGGGATATTAGCAACACATCAGCTTTACTCAGTGATGATACTAATTAACTAGTAACTGGATACTAGTAAACTAGTAAATCTAGAAAAGCAAGCATGAGGTTCCACTTCTAAATCTGACCATCACTGGGGCAAAAGCAGATCATCCGAAAATGTATGAATGAGATTGTATGGTTTCATACCAATTCTATAAAACATTAAAAACGAGTACATTACATAAATACTAAAAAAAAGTTACTAAAAAAGTTACTATTTCATTTAAAAATATATATATTTAAAAGTTACGTAAATAGTTGTCATGAGATTGTGTTGTATTTTCAGTTTGTTTGATGTCTTAATTGTTTTTTAATGAGTACATTCCAGTAAAGGTTTTTCATGACAACATTAAAAGAAAATCTAAATCTGTTAAAAGTATCAATACAAAGGTTTCTTCAGAATCAAAATTCAAAATGTTACAATTTGCTCTTTCTCTGAAACAACTTCTCTACTGTAACTTATCACTTAGATTGTAAAAACATAAAAAAAAAATAATGTCAACCAATTATGGGGTCAGAATTGTTGCATAATGCCAATTGATTACGATCCACAACTAAATGTAGAGGAAAAATATTAATTTACAAATAAATACAATGAGATCCACAAATGTACTAAGAGTGATCTACAAATGAATGTAAGGTAGAGTTGTGTTTGTGACAAAATAAAAAGGAATGTATTTACATTTTTTATTTACAAACCCGTTTTAGACTACTGTTGTGTTGTAGTCTTTCTAAAACAATGACAATGCTGCAGTAAAGCAGTATTATGTTTAGGATGTGCTGAGACGCTCTTTAGCAGTGATACGTCAATACTCTGACATGGTCCTTATCTGACACAGTCAGTTCAGTTCACAAAGCCCTTGATAATGAAACGGGTGTGTTGTGCAATCCCCTTAAAACTCATTCTCAGGTCTAGCTCCTTTCTGAATGCCACTGTTCATACAATCTCCTGCATATCTTGTAAATATCTCACACTACTGGATTAAAATAGGAAGTAAATGACATAAGTGTTTTTATTTGTGTGCATGTTTTCTGCCTGTGTTGAACGTGTAGACCAGAGGAACGCTCAGGGGAGGATGTGGACATTATTTTGGCCCGTCTGAAAAGTGTAAAGGCCTTTGAGAAGTTCCACCCCGCTCTCCTTCAGCAGATCTGTCTGTGTGGCTTCTATGAATGTCTGGAGAAAGGCATCACATGTGAGTAAAACAAAAAACATTTGGTGACATAATTTTCACATTGCCAAAGTTCACCCAAAACAATTTTCCATAATTTACTGCCTCATGTCATTCCAAACCTGTATGACTTTGTCTTTTGTGGAACACAAAAGAAGATATTTTAAGAAATGTGTCAGTGGTTTTGTGTCCATACAATGGAAGTCAATGGGTGCCACTGTTGTTTAGTTACCAACAAGTTCAGGTTTGGAATGACATGAGGGTGTGTAAATGATGGAAGAATTTTCATTTTTGGTTGAACTATTCCTATTAGAGTCAATGACCCAGAGTTCTGTGTTATATGATTTGTAATAGACACTCCTTTCTTTGTGTGTGTGTTAGTGTACAGGCAGGGTGATATTGGCACCAACTGGTATGCTGTCCTGTCTGGATCTCTGGATGTCAAAGTCTCTGAAACAGCAAACCATCAGGTAGATTATTACTTCAGTCCATGTTTCTGAGGCAAAGATGTACTCGGGTTAAATCAAAGGTGGTAAGGATATTGTATAAGAGTAATACATTCTTCCTTTCTTCATCCAGAGTGTAGCTTCCACAAGAAATATGAGCTTGTTAAATGTAATAGTAAATAAATCAGAAATCCTGAAGGACCAGGGAACCAAACACACCAGCCTGTTGATGTGGCTGTTGTGTGTTTGATTAGGACTGAGCTAAACTCTGCTAGACAGTCGTTTCTATAAGCAGCAAGACACAAGTAATTAGTAACAAATATTAATACATTTCTCAAATGACAAAGGTGATTACAAATTTTAAAGGTTACAAAGTTGTATGTGTTAACATTAGTTAATAGAACGCATAAAGAACTAACCAGAACAACTGCATTTATATTCATTAACATTAACAAAGTTAATATAATATATTAAAAATATATAGCTAATTGTTGTATTGCTAATGGATTAACTAATGTTAAGGAATAGAACCCTACTGTAAAGTGTTACTGTGTAATATTTAAGGGAATGTGGACCTAAATTTTGAACTTGAATGATTATAATTCACACCACTAAAGAAAATAATTATGAAATAACCCATTCCACTGTTCTTCTCTATTGAGTGCAGGTGCTTAATATAGAAAACTAGAACAACTCTTCTAACAGAGCTTCAGATCTTTAGGGACTAGGGAGCCAACCTCTCTCTCACTCTGTGTGTGTAGAATGAAATTGCTTCTGTCATTTGGGATAAGTGGTCTGCTGAATCTAAGTGGCAGTACAGTAGTCTCTCAGTCAAAAACATCTCAGATGGTTAGTTTCTATTATAAAACCTGCCCTCTCGTACCTCCTCTGCTGTCCCCTTTGCCTCTCTCTCTGACTCTTTCTAACTGTTCTTCTCTAAATGTTCTGATGTTAAGGATGCTGTCACCATCTGTACGTTGGGCATCGGCACAGCTTTTGGGGAGTCCATTTTGGACAACACGCCACGACATGCCACCATCGTCACCCGAGAGTTCAGTGAGCTGTTGAGGATTGAACAGAGGGAGTTTAGGACCCTGTGGGAGGTACGTCTGTCCTCTCAAAAACACAGATGTTTGTGACAGTATATTGCATTTCTGCTAAGTCGTATTTCTCTTGTGTCACATGTGTGGCAGACCTTTATAACCTATTTGTATTCACACACAGTATCATACCTTAAAATCTGCTGGGCCCCTCCACAAATTGACCTGATGAGGGCTACTCCTACGCTTGTAAATCTAACCACATTTCATTGGCTCATAACAGTGTGAGGGTCCTCATTACTCTTTGGTTCCTTTGGTGCAAACTCCTGTTGTTCTGTTAAATACCAGCTGAGTGCATAAATCTCTCTTGGTCTTGGTGAAGTAGTGTAGAACTCTACACTACTACAAATAAAGTTCCTAAAAGGTTCTTTGTCTGGCTGTACTGTTCTGTAAAAGACCTTTAACATCCACAGAACCTTTCTGCTGCACAAAACGTTCTTTGCAGTGGAAAAGGTTCTACAGAGTATAAAACGTTAAGAAGGAAATGGTTATATTAAGAGCCTTTGGCTGAAAGGTTTGAGGAACCAAAAATGTTTTTCTATGGCATCGCTACGTAGAACCGTTTATAGCACCTTTTTTAAGAGTGTAGTATTTTACACTTAAATGTTTAATATTTTGTCTACACTTACATTTTAATATAATGTGTACCCATTTTCAAAGTCTTAACTTCAGCCCTGCAGTTTACTGACACACTGTGACAATGTTGGAGATGGATTTTAACAATTTTTATCACCACTGTCCAGCAGGAGGCAGTAGGGCTTAAGAAAATTCTAATTCCGTTTGCTATCCAAAAAACGCTTCAATTTGTCTTTAAAATCTGCTACAAAAAAATGGTACCATATTAAGCATATTACAGAGAATGATTAAAAAAAGATTTTGTGCCCTTTTTAATCATGTTAAGTCTTGAATTCATTATGTTAAGTGGTACAATATATAGCTTATTCTTGAATCCGTAACATTTTGCAATAATGGGATTTCCCTTCATTTGAAAATGGGATTGCAATAATAATAATGTTATTTCCCTTCCTCAGTAGTCACATAAAAGATATAACAAATTTCTCATTAGGCAGAATAAACACAGTGATGTACCTGGATTTCAAGCATTGCACTGGGCACTCAGAAGCCCTCAGCCTGATGGGAAACTTTTACTAAAGCAGGTCAGAGAGGGACAAGCAGCCTGAAGCTGCATAAAGAGAGAGAGAATATTTGTGTGGAAGAATCTATGTCTGGATATTTTTTAAGATGTAACAGTATATATGTACATAAATAATAAATATAGTTTTAAATATAGTTATAAATATAATATGTTTAACAAGGGTTCAGTTTTTTACCCGTCGTTGAGCTCTTTAAATGTGTAAACTGAGAGTTTGCTCTTTTGCAGCTTTGTGAAGGGCTTGGAACTCCTGAATGTTCTTGTGGCTCCGCCAGATATAGTGGAGACTGGGAGCTCATTTCACCAGGAAGGAACAGAATAGGTTAACGTCTTGGAGAGAGATCTGGTACCTCATTTTGGGGTACAATCAGACATGGCTCATGTATAGATGTAGTATAGATGTAGTTGACGGGAGGGGACATACATCTGAATATATGTTTATTTATTGGGCAAGTATACCCTCTGTTTGTACCAATTAGTGGTACATTTGGATATTGTGTTCTGAAGATATATTATTAGTCAACATGCATCACACCCAAATGTATTGGCTCATATCTATATATGCATTCATAAATTTATTTATGAAATTTAGAAGTGACATGCTCAACTCAACATCAACATTAAAGCTTTATTTACCTGGCTGAGATTAATGAAATAATCAAACAGTCTTTAATCAAATTATTCACTAAATAACAATTCATGAGTTTCTCATGACTATTCATACTGTACTCTCTGAACCTAAAAAAGTACAAGATAACCCCACCCCTTTCCTCAAAATGCTGTTTTGTATGGCTGTATATTTTCTTTACTCATAATTTAGATCATTTGGTGACCAGAGTTACTCAGCGTCTTATGGCTTTTTGCCCTGGTACAACTGTAGTCTTTATTCTCCTGTCTGCTGGGAATGAGAGGTATGTTTGTTTATGCAGTTGTGTATTTGCAGCATAATGTTGGGTCATTGTGTGAGTTGCCCACAAAGCTGACTAACAGGAAAAGACAGAGACACTGTGTTTATTTAGGGGGTTTTGGGATGGGCAGGTTGACCATGTTCCCATCCCACCCACACCAGGTTATAACACACACACACACACACACCAACACACACACAAAATGTAAAATACATAATTGAATTATTTTGTCTGCTATTCATGTTGTCTGGGGTCTAAGGGTCCATTTTAATAGTTCAGCAGACACACTTAACATCAATGTATCAGGTTGATACTTAATTTTTTATCTTTGTCTCACAGGAACTAATTCTAAACAGAATTTCAAATTAATGGAGGGCTTCAAAAGTCCTCATGAAAAAGATTTGATACATTAACACTTATCAATATGCCAATTTTAAGAGAAAGTGAGTTCAAGACAGACCCAAAATTGTGTTCTGTTAGGGCAAGGTACTTTCATAAGAGAAGAAAATTCATCATCTGGGACAGGCATCATCCAGCACCAAAATCTCCACAGCTGTCAGAAAATGTCTTATAAAGGCATGTTGTTATATAAGTCCTGTAGGGTGTGATGGGGGGGATTATGAACAAGCAGAAGAGATTACAGTGACAAACAGTGGTAAAAGGCCTGTGGAGGAATGTTTGCAACACAGTAGTGGCCAAATGTGACATTCTTCCTAGAAAAATTGACATCTTTCCCCTTTGTTCACACTTTAAATATTTTATATGCATGTTGTGTTGTTGTGATTGAAGTGTAAACTGAAGCTTAACTTTGAGAAGAATATAAGGAGGCTTGGCACGTGGAGGCTTGGCACAAATATTACACATGACACGTGCTGTAATCAAAAACAGTCAATGTATTCTTTATTTTCAGTGAGATTTCTGTTTCTCTGTGCACTGTTTGCATATTTTAATAAAACCCATACTTCCTAAAACACTATAGTTTGCCTTTTTCGCCAAATAATGTTATCAAATAAATAAGTTTAGTGTGTTGTACAATTTGTACAATATTTACATTATATACTAATTTTTAATCAAACCTGATTAAAACGTCATTAAAAGCAAAAATTAAAAACAAATGTCCCCTCTGAACATCACTTTTGGCTGCTACTGAAGAGTTGAGTGAGAACTCTGTAGTGATTCATCATTACATTAGCATGCCACACTTACTGGAAAATGGCAAATTTGCTTGTATTGCATTATATATATTTATTGTACAGCTGTCTGGAGACCTTGATTCTGATTGATCATTTGTGGTATTGACTATACTAGTATAAAGGCAACAATGACTGCTAAACAGTATAATTGACTCTTGTCACAGACTACTGGTTTTACACATAGCTGTGATGAACAGACATGGTTTATGTCTGTTTTATGTCCTTCAACACAAATGTCAATGTCATTTACTTATCTGATAAGTATATAGTCATATAGTTAGCTGTCAGTCTGTCAGCCATTACTGCAAACTATACCCCTTACAGGGTGACTTATTTGTACAAAACTTACATACATTATAGTTTTATAACAGATATGATGATTGATTACAAACCTAAAAATCTGTTTGGTTGTCCAGACTGATACTGTAAAAGCTACTATTTAAAACTGTCAGAATTAAAGACCAAATGCATCCCTAAATTATGACATTTATGTATAATTATCATCAATTAACCATATGATGGTGTTATTAATTGTACATGATGTTCCTGCTGTGGCTGGTCATTGGCATTTGGTAGAAACTGGATAAATTGGGTAAATAAATGAGAAACCAGGCTTTGTAGAAAGCAGCAGCACCTGTAAGCAGCTCATTTCTGTTTCAAAGCCTGGGTCGTGTACTGGGTAATTGAGATGTTTGTATGAATAAAGGTTTAGACTCTTTTGAAGCTGCATGTCTCTGTGTCTTTACAGTGGGACAGCTGTTCTTTAATCTGACATCAACACACATCCGATTACGGCCTTAGAATTAAAGCCACTGCAGTCACAGCATGTCCATGCTGCACAAACTGTATGTGTCATAATAACTACTCCAGTATTTCTGTCTTTGGATGTACTATGTATGGAAGTTATGTCTGCTCGAGGGTCGATCTGATTTGTCTGATGATTATACTCATATTTGGATGCTAAAGCTAATAAAGCCTTTGTAACATTTACCTGTTTGTTACCTGTGTGTATGCTGACAGAAGACCGGACCAGAAATAATAAGAAGAGGACTTTTCTAATTCATTAATTCTATTCTATAACCCTGTTGCTTCGGATCCAATCGGCAAACTCGTCACCTCACCTTGAGCCTTACTTGCATCGATCACCACTCCACGATCTGCCTCAGACAGTCCCATGGCAATCCGCTGGCACGTTATCCATTCAACTTATTCGTATACGCCAAGGGAAAACTTCTGTGAGTGGCTACACTTTACAATTTTGTACACTCGCTACTACCAGTGGATGGAATGAGACTGTTCTCTTCACAGCATATCGACAGGGGCTGGATCCACAGATTCATTCTCAGATGGTCATCTATGATGACTCGATGGGGCTAGAGAACTTTATGCAGAGAGCTGTAAGGATCTCAACGCTTAACCGCCTGCCAGTTTGAAAACATCGGTCATTCACATCAACTTACCTCACCCCCTACTACGCCTCCAGCACCAGAACACATGCAGATGGATACTAACCGTCTGACAAGATCTGAACGCACTCGTCGCCTGTTTTCTAGTTTGTGCCTGTACTGTGATTCTTCCAGTCATGTCATCAAATCCCGCCCTACTCGTCCCACACGCCCTGTGGTGAGTACTTTGCAAATAAGTCCATCTGTGTCTACTCTTAAACTCTTTGACAGTTCATATTATAACTCCTGACTAATCCTTTCCAGTACAAGCCCTGCTAGACTCTGGATCTTCGGGGAACTTCATTTACAAGCACTCCTAAACTGCCTGAAGTTACTATGAAAGAAGCTTAGAGTACTTACATGTACTCAAGATTAAAACAGAGGCTTTAAATCAACAAGTTTTTTCTTTGTGGGGAAGAAGGATGGACACATACTGGGCTTGACACCCAGTATTGATTATCAAACCCTTAATTTACGAACTGTTAAATACCCCATCCACTGCCCCTGGTCCCAGCCACCCTCAAGGAACTCCGTGGAGCTAGCATTATTACCAAGTTGGACCTACAAAGCTTGTATAACCTCGTTCGTATCCGGGAAGGAGATGAGTGGAAGATGGCCTTCATTACACCTACAGGCCACTATGAGTATCTGGTCATGTCCTATGGTCTTTCTAACTCCCCATCTGTCTGCCAGGGCTTTATGAACGAGGTGTTCCGGGAGTTCCTCCATCGGTTTGTGATCGTATACATTGACGATATCCTGATCTACTCCCGGAACCTGGCTGAACATCGTCAACGTGGAGCAGGTCCTCCTAAAATTAAAAGAGTATCAGTTATACCTTAAACTAGAGAAATGCAAGTTCCACAAAACCACCATGCAATTTCTAGGATATGTGATCAGTCCCCAGGGTGTCCAGGTGGACCAGGGGAAGGTACAAACCATCCGTGATTGGCCAAAATGTCAAACAGTTAAAGAACTTCAACATTTATTAAACTTCTCAAATATCTATCATCGGTTTATTCATAAATTTATGTGTCTGTGTCTTCTCACAGCCCCTCTCCCTGCTCCGTAAACACCCAAAGTCTCTGTCCTGGAACCCCAAATCCCTCAAATCTGTTGAAATGCTCAGACATGCCTTTCTCACTGCTCTGATCCTCACATGTCCTGATCCTCAGCGCCCCTTCGTCGTTGAGATTGACGCCTCCACCGTTGGGGTTGGAGCGGTGCTAATACCATGGAGAGACTCCACTCTTCCATCCCTGTGCTTACTACTCCAAGAAGCTTACCCCAGCGGAGCAGAACTATGACATCCGAAATCGTGAGCTGCTGGCCATCAAATTAGACCTTGAAGAATGGAGACACTGGCTGTAGAGAGCTCAACATCCCTTTACGGTAATAACCGATCACAAGAACCTGGAGTACATACAAAACGCTAAGAGACTAAACCCACGCCAAGCCTGTTGGGCCCTCTTCTTTACCAGATTCCAGTTCTGCATAACCTACCGTCCTGGACCAAAGAATGTACAAGCAGATTTTCATTCCCATATTCATCAACCAAACAGTCCATCTCCACAGGAGCCCATCCTCCCTCCAGCCATTGTAGTTAGTCCCATTTAGTGGGCTCTAGATGAGCAAATCCGAATTGCCACCCAAACAGAACCTGCTCCGCTGGGATGTCCCCACCTCTCTCTGTTTACACCTTCTGGGCTCACTCCATGTTTCTCTGGGCTCTGGACACCCAGGCAGCCAGTGTACTCACTTGCTCCTTCAAGGTCAGTACTGGTGGTGCAATATGGCCCATGACGTCTCCTAGTACGTCAGGAGTTGCTCAGACTGTGCCATCTCAAATATACCGCGTCTACTTCCCACTGGTAAGTTAGTCCCTCTTCCTATACCACACAGACCATGGTCCTACATTGGAGTCGACTTCGTCACTGATTTCTCCAACTCTGAGTCCCACACCTGTATCCTAGTAGTAGTCGACCATTTATCCAAAGCATGTAAATTAATTTCCCTCAAAGGCCTTCCCACCTCCTTCGAAACTGCTGAATTGTTATTTCTACATAATGTTTTTAATTCATCCTCAAACTAATGGCCCAACTAAGCAAAAGATTTAAGAGATTGGGAGATATCTGCGGTCATATTGTCACCCGAATCAGCAGAGCTGGAACTGTTTCCTGCCCTGGGTCGAGTATGCTAAAAACTCCCTGAGACAGTCCATCACCGAATTACTGGCTCTGCAAAAGAGTGTGGTACTCGTGTGAGCCCAACGCTCAGGTAATAGAGTGTGGTTATCTACCCGGGATCTCCGTCTCGAGCTGCCCAGTAGGAAGCTGAGTCCTCGCTACATAGGTCCTTCCCCAATTCTGAGGTAGATCAATGACATCACCTACCAGTTACGACTTCCCTCACAGTATCTTATTCACCCCACTTTCCATGTATCCCCCCTGAAACACTTTACTAACCCTATCACTCCCTTTGTCACAAATCCTGAGGAACCCAAAGTGCCCCCTCCTTTAGAAGTCACTGAGGAAGACTCCATATACAGAGTCTACGACATCCTTGACTCCCAGTCACTTGAATACCTGGTGAATTTTGAGGGGTATGGTCCAGAAGAAAGGTCATTGGTCGCATGGGATGATATACTTAATCCATTATTACTCACCGACTTCCACCAAAATCATCTAGATCGTCCCGCTCCCAGAGGTATAGGCCGTTTTCATTGCTGTATGTAGGCGTCAGGAGCCACCCATGGAGGAGGGGGTAATGTCAGGGACACACCTCCACTGCCAACCATGCCTCCACACTCTCAATTGCCCAAATACCCCATGGGACTCTAATGTCAAACTTGTGCCTCTTGTAATCAGTACTGTTGTTTTCACATGTCTCGTCCTGTGCTGTGTATTTAAGCTGGTCGGTTCCTTTGTTTCTTTGCTTGGTTATTGTTGTTCCTAAGCCAATTGCTGCCATAAGTCTGCTCTAGTTCTAAGAACTACACTTTGAAAGCCTTTTGGATTGTTTCTCTGTTTTTATTTGTTGCTGTTATTGGAGGGTTTTGTTTTGGAGATTTTTCCCTCTTGTTGTAACCTTTTTGAACTGGAGATTTTCTGTTTTGTGGCTGTTGTTGAGAAAAGGATTTGTGAACCCTTTCTGCTGTTGCTGATTGTTACTATATGCATACTCAGACAGAAGTATGGTGAGAGGTAGTTTATTGAAACACATTAAAAGATAACAGGTAAGTAGAACTTAATGCAGTGACAGAATGATAGAATGGTGATATGGTAGATAACTGACAGAGAGTGTCCTCAGATGCAGTAGCTTGTGAATAGTGAACAAAAAAAAGTGAACAAAATGGTGACACACACCATGCCGGAGATCTGGATGGTGAGCAGGCGAGTTCTGTCAACAATATAAAACCAGTAACACCAAACACCAGGGCTAGTTGGTACATGGGGAAATAACATTGTGGGCAACAATAAAGTCTGCAGCTTCTACCTCAAAACTTTCCTAAATTATGTTATACTTTGTCCTTTTGAATTATGTCCTTCTAAAATTCCAGCATTGTCATATTTTTGTAACAGCTGTTTGGTAAATAAGGGGCTGTTGTGTCTTACTGGTTAGAGCATTTGGCTTGTAAACAGAAGGTTGCTGGTTTGATTCCTTAAGCAAGGCAGCTTACCAGTTGTTCCCTGGGTGTTGCAGCGAATGGCTGACCACTGCTCTAGCTCACTTTTTTAATGCGTGTGCACTGGATTAAAAGAACAGGATGAATTCCGAGTATTAGTCACCACGTACTTGGTTTGCATTTCACTTGGCTTCAATAAGTTAATACATTGGCATACGTTAAGAAAGGCATTAAGCGTTACTGTATAATGAATGTAGATTTTAACCAAAAAATATGTTCTCAACACAAAGGAATTTTTCATTTTCAAGGCATTTCATTTTATTTGTTGTAAATTTCACACAGTTACATTAATTTATTAATGTATTAACTTATGTTATCTTTTCTATATATTTGCTGTTTTATGAGTTTTATTGTGTTTCATAGTTGTTTTGCTGTTAAAATAACTCCAAAGCCATTAAACAACCTATAACACATTCTAATAGAGTAACAGATTTTAAATACGCTGCATCTAATTTCCTGGGCAATAACTGTTAAGATATTCAATGTCTTTTTGTAGTTAAGGCTTACTTATACTTAATACTTAAATTTAAACCTAGTCATATTTAAATAAGACTAATTATGGATAGAGATACAGTTCTCTTTCGAGGGAACTTAAGGCAGAGCGACCTGTCTCTCAGGCGCTCCGCTGAAGTTGTAAGTTGGACGATCCAACCAAGAACAGCCTCCCTGCTGTAATCTCCTATTCTTCCCTGACCTTCACAACAAGGTGTGAAAGTCTTGGGAAAATCCATATTCAGCTTGTGTGTTTACACTGGCCAACAACAATTATTCATCAGTTGTCGGGCTCCACAAACATGGAAATGTGACACTGTCTAAAGTGGAAGAGACGCTGATTGGCTATCTCTCCTCTTCGACTGCATCTTTGTGGAGAAAACCTGCACTGCCTTCTAGACTGTGCAGTGTTACATAAATTTTAGTTTTCAAGGCTTATGCGGCAGCAGGTCAGGCTGGTGCGTTCCTCCATGCCATGGAATTTTGCAAGCATACAAAACTGACCTGCTCAAAAACCTGGACCATGGTGGGGTGTTAGAACTGAATGTGGTTCAGGAGCCCCCCAGAGCCACAGATCTCACCCTCTGTACCAGCAAGCAGACAATCTGTGCAATCAGCGGTTCTATGGCTGCTTGTGTTTTTTTTTGTCTGTCATCACATAAAGGGATAAAACTTTTATCTTTGATGCCCTGATCACTCCTCATTGTCTGTTCGACGATGCAGTCAGCTCCATCGTCAGCCGATACTGTGAAGCCAACAAGCAGTCAGAGGTGTTTGGGTGGTCACAAGGCCACAAAGGAGGGTTTGTGTACACGTCAACAACAATGCCACACCCCCATTGGAGCCCCCAGAGGGTGCTTTGCTTTACTTGCCACCTCAGGTGTGTTGGGGGGCAGAAGCAACCAGTGGTTCATCCACACCATCTTCTCATATCTCACATCTTCTCTTGCCCGACCATCTCCTGCCGGTTCTCTGATTTAGACAGAGGTAGAGGTACCGCCAAGCGGAAGTGGATTTGTTTACCTCAGAGGAGTCAACCCACTGTCCCCTCTGGTTCAGTCTCATTCACCCAGCTCCACTGGGGCTGGATGCCGTGGTGCAGACGTGGCTGAAGCTGTGTATGTACACCTTTCCCCCATAGACTTTCTTCCAGGAGTACTATTGAGGGTTTGCCAAGACTGAGTCTCCTCTTGGTAGCACTGACTGACCCGAGTGTGAATCCAGCAGTTCCTCTCCTGGATGGAGTCCTTGGGTGCTTCCAGTCCAGAGGGATCTTCTGTTTTATGCCTGTGGGTCTATCTTTCCCTCCTGATCGGAAATTTGGAAATTGTAAGTCTGGCCCCTCTTGGGAGCCAGCTCTTAGATGCCATATGCTAAGGATGTAGAGATGATTCTAAGTTACAGAGATTCTTTTAAAAATTCTTTCACTTTCACTTTGTGTTTATGACTGTGTTTATTGTAAATAACATAAAAGCACTGCATTATTGAGAGACATCTGGATACCTTTAGCATGCCTTGAAAAAGAAAATTGCATTTCATATATAGCTGTAAACAGGCTTATGTGTAAAATCAAATATTACTGTCATTTTGTTACAAAACAGAAAAATGTACATATGTCACACTATATTTTTGTGTGTGTGTGTGTACTTGTATTTGTGCAAGTATGTGTGCATGTGCAGTCAGTAGGCATTAGACCATGATGATTGGAGTACTTAAATTGCCTAGCAACCACTCCACTCTCAGAGGAAGGGAGGGTTAGTTGCCCATTCTGCCTTATACACACACACACACTTACTACATCAGTCCTCTTCCTAACACACACCCAGACACATTCTGGCTGATGTTATCCACACGTTCATTGGCTCAGCACACACATGCTAAAGAATGCTTGAGCTGTTGAACTGTGCTCTCTGTATTAGACACTAAAAGCTAAAGAGAGAGATAGCTAGAGTAGCCCTGACTGCTTTGGTGTTTTGACTTATGGGGCGGTCACTGTTGTAGGTAAGTCTGAGTGTTTACTCTGTCTGCCTCTCTGTCTTTCTTTTTGTTTTTTCTCTTGATGCTGTTCCTCAATTTGACCCTGTCACAGTTTGAAAGTGTGCTCTATTCTTTCTCTCTTTTTACCCCCTGCAGTATTTCTAGTGAGGGTGCAATACGCACAACTTTTTGTACTTGCAGGTTAATGCTGTGAGATAGTAACTTTTACTTATGTGTGTGTTACTGATGTTCATTTCTCGTATAAGTCTCCAGTAGTATTAGCTTTTGATGAGAGGAGACACTGGGAGAGAGAGAGAGTACAATAGACTGCGCTGAAGCATAAAAAATAGATTGGCTTTCAGGCATAAAAGAGAGAGAATTTCTCTTTTCACTAACACAATTTAGTTTGGTTTGCTTAAATTGGCACATATAATGTGAGAAATTTTTGTGGGGTGTCTGGCAAGCACCTGTTTCTGTTTTAATGAACAATTCTTTTGAATTCTGTTCTGTTGTTTTCTGCAAATTTGCATTAAGCAATAGGTCAAACACAAATGCTGTAGTTTTAATTAATACTGCAGATTTAGGGCAGTATTTTTTAAATAATATGTAATATTGGTTTGCAGGTGGCAAACTGTGTATTGTTATCAAAGATTTGCTGCTACCAGCCAGCTCATGCCAAACATTTGTGGCAAACAAACACACTCTGTAATTACTAAATACATACTAAGCAATGTTTGTAATGATAATTTAAATTAAGGACTTATAATCCTTATAAAGGATGTGACTGATCTTTAATACCACACAAAGCTCAATTAACAAAAGTGAATTTGTTATACGTGATGTTTGAAAGTATTCTTAAAGCGATAATACCTAAAAATACTGCTTTACAATGTTAGTCACACAGAAATGTCACTATACATTATTACCACATATAAAAATGGTAATATCCATATTTTGATATTTTGTAGAGGCATCAGCTTTAAGAGGTTTGTGCTGAATGGGTTTGTGCACTGGTGTGATTTCAGTCCATTATTTCAGGCAGATGTTTGCAGTTCTCATATTATGACACACATTATCTGTTTAATTCAAACAGGAAATCACAGGATCATATTATTGTTTTAGAGACAGTCCACTTCTTAATTCAGACTTGTGCTTGCAATTTCTGTATTGCTGGGGGAAATGTAACCAAGATTCACTTGTTTTACACATTGACTGTGTTGCAATATTTATGTGTTTTATGTGGATTGTGTAGTTTCTGCTGATGAAAAGCTCACCACACAGTGCAGCTCCATCTCTGTCTCGCTGTAGGTATGTTTCTAAGGCGCGGGCAGTGTTAGATTTACGCCACACATATCGCTTTGAATGTTGCACACACAAACAGCTCTATCCTGATGTGATCTGACACAGAGTTTTTCCCACATCTCTGCTGTGTCATTATTCTGGCTCCAGACTGGACATGGTTAGGTTAGAGTAATGACTTCTTTTTATGGTCTTTACTTCATCTTACATTTTCAGCTACTGAACTCCTGTAAAGTGATAAGCTGGCTCTCTTTGAGGTGTCTGGGTGTCTTTCATCTTCTGATAATTAAACACTGGTCAACTGGACCTTTCAAACACATATTATACATTTACACCCTGAACAATTATCACTTTAGTTAGATCACTTCAGGATAGTTAAAGTTTTTAATGATTAACTGGTTACCGGCTTCTATTAAAGAGAGCATGAGCATTCTGTCACACAAGCATTGAATACCAGTACAGTTTTCTACAGTGTTTCATTAAAAATTAACTTTTTTTTGTTTGGTTCTCAGTTTTGGATCTTAGAGAAAGAAATACAACAGGGAATTTAGGGTCTGGGTTCTGTTGAAAGGTGTTATTGCAGGCTACACAACAAAAGTATCAAGCCACAGTGTTTTAGACACAGTACCATACTACTATTTTGTAAGTATCATCACAGTTCGTGTTTGTAAATGCACTTCCATTTTTCAGCAGGCAGCCAATCAAAGACAGTGTAAAGTGTGTTAATAGTCAGACATCACTAATGGCCTTCTGATGCTGAAAACATTCTTAAAACATTTTATTATCCTACTGTCTCAAAACTCAAAGTCTAATAATCGCTGTGCAGTAAGCGGGCTGTGGTTGTCATGGTGATGGGGCACTGTTATTGGTTCTGAATATTATGCTAAGTGTGGTTTGGATGTATCAGACAGATGGTCTTTCATAAGCTTTAAGACCTTTGATTCACAAAAACCAGTTCCACAGTGGCTTATTTCAGTGAGGAACACTTTAATTTCCTGTTGATAAATTCACTTTTGGCTTTAATGCAGATAAGTGATCTGCTTTACTCATGTGAAACCATGAAGCACTGATGAAAAGATTTCAAATGGAAGATTTTATTATACTCCAAAACTCTGGCCAGTCTGAACTTTGTTATTTATATGTGAATAAATTAGTTAGTTGAGCTCTTTCTAAGAAAGAAAGATGGGGAACATTGAACAGCCTCAGAGAAGAGAAAAATCCTTCAAAAAATGGTGCAAGAGTCTTATAAAGAACTTTACCAGGGAGATCTTCTGCACTGAAGATCTGCACTGAAGATCCACATAAGATCTTTTAAAGCCTGAGGTGTGTCATTTCTGCACCACAAATATTACCAAATTGGTGAAGATAATAATTTTCTAAAAGGTCTTCTTTATCTTCTATTGGTCACTGATTCTATTGATAACTAAACTAGAAACAGGTGAAAACAATCAGGAAGTAGTACAACAGAGAAGGAGCTAATGAGGAACAGGATAATAATTTCATTTTTAATTAATAGGGGGAAACAAAGGAAACCAAAACTACAAAAAAAGAACTTAAACGTGACATTTTAATGTCTGTCTTTTTTTTTTAAACTGCCTTTTAACTGTTTCAGAGAATAAGTTTAAAACCCAGATTCTGTGATTTATTCATAAAATTACTTAAAGTGTCCATGTTACTCCTTAAGTGGCAATTTGCATTTTAAAACTGTTGGTAAAATAAAGCATTTTCTTGTTTATTACTATTGTATTGTATTGCTGTTTGGTTGAAATTACAGATCCTCTGATTCCTAAGCAGAAATATCCAGAATACTGAACATCTAAGTATTCTGGCTGAAATGGCTACACTTGATCAGTCTATCCTGATCGGGTGATTATTTTTGCTGTTTTGTGTCTGTGTGTGATTTTGTCAGTGACGTGTGTAAGTGTAGAGGAGGATTATATAAGTTTTCTGCAGATATTCACCCACCCTGAGAATGAAAGCTTCATTACACAGAGCTCAGTACAGGTTGAATGCCACTAACTTAAAGACAAATCTCTGCCATATCTCATATAACTCTGTACGATACATGTGTGTGTGTTGTATTTCATAGGTGTGTGTATGCATATGTGTTTTTCTAATGTATTATATTTTTGAGTCATGAGCAAATGACATTCATTTAATATTAATGAAGACTTTATAAATGTGTCTGCACTTAGTTTGTGTATCTGAGTGTGTAATTGTACTGGGCTTTCATGTCTCCTCCAATCACAGCCTTTAACTTAAGATGTAGGGGATTGTGGGTTATTTGTCATTTTACACTGCTGTTTGTACATAATTCAGGTCATTTGTGCATTTAGCATATATGTCACTTTAGGTTCTTTTTGCTGTGTTTTTGGTTTCCTTAATTTAGTCATTATACTGCTAATTAGTTCTTCATTGGCTCCTTCTCCATTGCCCTACTTACTCATTCTTTTCAGCTGTTTCTAGTTTAGTTTCCCTGTGTATCTATACCCCTGGTTTAGTCTTGTTCCTTTGTTAGTCCTTGTTTTTGGTTGATTATGGCTTTGTAGCCTTTACAATACAGAATCTAAAGACTATTCATATCATCTTATACCTGGAGCAGTTTGTTGGCAGGCAGAATATTTGCTTAAAAAATCCTTTAAGACAAAATTAGAGTTTATTCAAGGTTCTCAAACCATATTCCAAATGACCAAAAAGAAAAACAAACAAAGCAGCGATGTTTTCAAACACTTTGATTCTAATGTCAATAATTTATTAATAAAACAAAAAGGTAGTTCTGTTCCAAACTCATGTCATTGTTTGATGCAGAAAATGGCACAAAATGGATTGATATTTTCAAAGCACCACAGAACCACAATGTTACCATTGTACTTTAGAAGTTCAAGGATTAACTTTAGGATCCAGACCAATTTGGACAGATTATTCCAAGTTTTGCTGTGCAATCCCATCACCATGAAAAGCACTACGGTAATGTAGCAGATTGTGTATGTTCAGCTAAACCGTCCGAACAGACATTCATCTGTGCTTTATAGATAGTGTGCTTGCCTGGATTCCAGCCCTGGATCTTGTACCTGGAGCCTGTGTATTTCATCCACAGACCCACACAAAACAGGCATCCACAGAAAGAATTGCAGAACTGGATTACACATCATCTATAGTGCTAAACATCCTTTGCCCCTTGAATGTTTGTTTATTTTATATTGAATGTAATATTTATGGTCCTTAGCTTGTGCTGATTAAATCCATTCTGCAGGTGGTTTTAATTCAAAATTCAGTGTAGCAATGTGAACAAAAATCTGCTCACTGACTGACTGACAACACAGAAATCCTGTGACCTCATTGCTGATTTGTAATAATAGTTCAAAAGGCCATTTAAATGAGCAGTGAAAAAATGCAGTTCTAACAGTCTTTATCATCATTAAATATTACTGTTGCAGAGTTTCATCTTCACAAATGAAGAAGAACCTTGAGAAGTTAGATTGAAGCACACAGAAAGACAAATCATTACTAACACAATGGAACCATAAGTGAGAGGCAGAGCCTAATTATTCAATGAACCCTTTAAACTGTCAGACATATAGGAACAGTTTAAAGTCTGTGGAGCTTTTACTAGAGACAAACTCAGCTATTGGATGATTGGAAAATCTATTTAGAGTCATTTCACTGCGGCGGTGCTGATTGATGGCAGGGTTGACATGTCACATGGGATTATTATTAATCATCACACTTTTGTGTAAATGTTTCAGGACATTAAATGTGCTCACATTAAATGAAATAATATGATGTTGTGCATATAATCATGCACTTTTAAGTGTTCAAATATTTTTTGGAGCCACTGTATGCTCACTCTTTGACATTTTACTGCTGTGTTATCAATGGTGATTTATGGTGCATCAGTCAGAGATAATGACTGCTATTCTCTTAGAGGGACTTCTGCTTTCTGGAGAGAGATAACTCACATCTACACAAGAGAAGAGCTGTGTTAACTGCCCCATAGTTAATGCCTCCAGCCGCTTGTGTCATTAGTCACTAAGGTTTGTGAATAGCACCTGCCTTTACTAAAACATTTAACTCTGTGACTGATAAAATCAACCAATTCTGTTGGTTTTCCTTTTCATAGAATGACTATTTCTGAATCCATCTGTGTTGTGTTGTGTTATATTTTCTCGATTGTGTCTCAGAAAGTGACGTGTTCAGTAGTTTGTTGTCTTGTGTTTTGTATCAGATTAGAGTCAGTGATATATTGAATATGGTCTTTAGGGACGTACCAATCGGTTTATGAGTGTTATGGACTCTTAAACAGATTACCTGACCTCACTGGGCGAGCAGGACTTTTCTGCTCTCTCATCCAACACTGAATGGGCTCTAATCTCTCTTGTGTCTATTATAAGCAGATGCTTTTTGTTTAAAGCAACTTAAAGTACCCTACTGCTCTCTTCCTGTTGTAACCCAGGAGAAGAGCCTGAATTCTGTCTGTCTGTCTGTCTATCTATATAAGATTTGATTTCTGCTAGATCTAAAATGGTGAACTACCTTTGTAAGTTTACAGTTGGTATCTCTAAATTATAATCTATCAGTTTTAATGACTGTCAGTATGTGTGTCTTTATATAAGGCAGTAGCTCATTTTTGCATGCACTATTGTGATAGCATTTACAATGTTGTGTGTGTGTTATAAGCTCTGTGTTTGTATATTTCAGAGGTGCATACTGTACATCTGTGACATGTTAATTTGTGTGTGCTGTTTGATTTAGAAATATTACTTTAATCCAACATAATCTTTTCTGATCCACAGTCAAACCAGATTACAGAGATTACAGACAGTCAGACTCTACAGTCCTGCATCCAAACACTTCCTCTCAAACTCTCCTAATCTGACACGTCCCTTTCTGAACTTCATCTCAAAAAGTGGTTGCTAGAGCCTTCAGGGTGGTTGCTAAGTGGTTTTATACTGGCCCATCTCAAAAGAACCCACCCCAGGTCTTTAGTGTGGTCTTATAAGGTGAGACTTGAAAAGGGATGTCAGCTTAAAAGAAAAGACGTTTTTGAGACAGAGCAAGTTTTAATAAAATTTAAAAAAAAAACATTTTAATAAAATAATTGGATTGCCCAAAAATATATTAACAATCATCATGTCATTTTTTTGGCTTCATGTTGACTGTATACTGATTGGGGATCATTTGTCCATGTTTTAAGACTTTTGTAGCATCTGTCATATGTGATGGAAGCATTGGTGTTTTTCAGAAGTATCGTCAGTGTATGGCTGGACTTCTGGTCCCTCCCTATGGTGTTATGGAAAGTGGCCTGAGCACTGATAGTGAGTACAAACTTCCTCAACAATTCACACAACAATGAACACAATGAATTTTCAATGAAAACAATGAAATATTAGTGACCAGAGAGTGTCAAGTTCAACAGCTATGATCATTATATTCTTCATTATAATCTGTGAATTAAAGCTTGACTTTCATTCTGCGAACAGATCCTAGTATTGATACACAGATCTGAGGAGCCAGTGGGAACATATTGTTAATATATGCATCAAATTGCAATTATATTACATGCAAATGATATGTGTTTTTGTTTATAAAGGTCTGTGTGATGTGTAGGATTCATTTATATACAGTAAATAACACTTGTTCTGGGACGCCTTGTTTATATGGAAATTTCAGGTGATTTTTACAGGTAATTGTACATAATTCTTAGAAATCTATGTGAATGCTTCTTACTTATGAATTATAGCAGAAGATATAAACATGCATCTTAAAAAAATGTCATATTAGGTGAAACATCTAATGTGCCTAAGACTTTTGCATAGTGGTGTTTATTTAGGATAAGACTCCAGGGTGATAGTCTAAGAGGGTTATTGTTCCTGAGGAGAAAGCTTTTGATGTATGGCTGATGACCTCGTCTTGCTCCCTGTGGCCCCTCAGGACCCATTATTGAAGATTACACTCATCCTGCATCTCCACAATGTCTTTACATATTATATTTAATCCTCTTCTCTCAGTGTCTTCTGCTGAATCTTTGACATTTAAAGATTGATAATACAAGGTGTTTTCTCTCTTCCTGTCTTTATTAAATGACTGATGTTCATTTTAGACAGCTTTTATTTATTATAGTATTTTTATTTAATATTTTGTTTATAACACAGAAATGCCTGACAAAGAGAACCTGAGTAACAATTCTTCCGGATCATCATCCAGACACTTGAGAAAGGTTAGTTTTTACACAAAAATGCTGATCTCTATATATCATCTCGGACACATTTTGAATAGTGCGCTTTTCATGTTCTTTCAAACATTCATTTATTATGCTCTAATGCATTTATTCAAAGGGCAAATGGGAAATAAAGACTCTATGCAAAACCAACTGTTGGTCATGTTTTGCTACTTTTGTTGAGTCATCTGTTACTATAATACTATATTACTAATATTTAACACACCAGTATAGCCAGTCAAGACTGCAAACCTAGTTATTATTAAAAGCTGTTATTCACTGTTATTTAGTTTTTTGGCATGAATCCGGTATAGACCGTGTTTGTTACTGTCAGAAGAACTCAGAGTTTGATTCTTGTTATTTCTCTTGTTGGCGACAGTTCGGATTCAGCATCCTTCCTTCAGACCCTAAGAATACAGCATTTATCTGAAATGTAAACATAAACTAGTGCCCTCTGGTTTCCACTTCCCATTTTTCACTTCGCGTTCCTCTGACCTTTCGGGTCATTTCCTGTCCACTGCTTAACCAGCTTGTCCTCTGTGTGTTTGTCAGATTTACAGCCAGAAGTCCTTTGGCTTTTTGTTTAGTTTTGTCAGGATGCCTCCAAAGATGTTGGCAACCAAAAGTGTGCTTTGCATAATGCTGTTGTTTTCTTAAATCGCTTTAGTGTGTTTGTGGCTTCGTATAACAGAAGGCAGAGTTTGTCTTGCAGAATCTTTCATTGTTATGTCCAAGGAAAAAACTAAATGTATATTACGCTCAAAGATGTTTAAAAGTTCAACAGACTATAATGTACTTAAATTGATTCCAACATAGACACTGTTTTTTAACAATAATGTCTCAAGGGTTTTTGTCAGGTATCACGAAAAAATGAACGCAGACAGCGTTTAAACAGACAAAAAAAAATCTCCTTTATTAATAATCAAAACACGTGAACAGAAACAGCAATATAACTAGAACAGAAAGGACTCCAAAAACTGGAGCAAAAACGAAACTTAAACGAGAAACGACTGAGGGCAAACACGGGACAAAAAAAAGCTTGACGAAAACACGACTAGACTTACTGTAACAGGAAACGAGGCACGACAAACATGACGCGAGATACGATAACACAGGATATGAGAACAAACCGACGAGACAGAGAACACGAGGACATGAAATAACACACAGACAACGAGGAACAAGTGCGTGAAATGAGCCTGACGAGACAGAGAACACGAGGACATGAAATAACACACAGACAACGAGGAACAAGTGCGTGAAATGAGCCTGACGAGACAGAGAACACGAGAACATGAAATAACACACAGACAACGAGGAACAAGTGCGTGAAATGAGGCTGACGAGACAGAGAACACGAGAACATGAAATAACACACAGACAACGAGGAACAAGTGCGTGAAATGAGCCTGACGAGACAGAGAACACGAGGACATGAAATAACACACAGACAACGAGGAACAAGTGCGTGAAATGAGGCTGACGAGACAGAGAACACGAGGACATGAAATAACACACAGACAACGAGGAACAAGTGCGTGAAATGAGGCTGACGAGACAGAGAACACGAGAACATGAAATAACACACAGACAACGAGGAACAAGTGCGTGAAATGAGCCTGACGAGACAGAGAACACGAGGACATGAAATAACACACAGACAACGAGGAACAAGTGCGTGAAATGAGGCTGACGAGACAGAGAACACGAGGACATGAAATAACACACAGACAACGAGGAACAAGTGCGTGAAATGAGCCTGACGAGACAGAGAACACGAGGACATGAAATAACACACAGACAACGAGGAACAAGTGCGTGAAATGAGGCTGACGAGACAGAGAACACGAGGACATGAAATAACACACAGACAACGAGGAACAAGTGCGTGAAATGAGGCTGACGAGACAGAGAACACGAGAACATGAAATAACACACAGACAACGAGGAACAAGTGCGTGAAATGAGGCTGACGAGACAGAGAACACGAGGACATGAAATAACACACAGACAACGAGGAACAAGTGCGTGAAATGAGGCTGACGAGACAGAGAACACGAGGACATGAAATAACACACAGACAACGAGGAACAAGTGCGTGAAATGAGGCTGACGAGACAGAGAACACGAGAACATGAAATAACACACAGACAACGAGGAACAAGTGCGTGAAATGAGGCTGACGAGACAGAGAACACGAGAACATGAAATAACACACAGACAACGAGGAACAAGTGCGTGAAATGAGGCTGACGAGACAGAGAACACGAGGACATGAAATAACACACAGACAACGAGGAACAAGTGCGTGAAATGAGGCTGACGAGACAGAGAACACGAGAACATGAAATAACACACAGACAACGAGGAACAAGTGCGTGAAATGAGCCTGACGAGACAGAGAACACGAGGACATTAAATAACACACAGACAACGAGGAACAAGTGCGTGAAATGAGGCTGACGAGACAGAGAACACGAGAACATGAAATAACACACAGACAACGAGGAACAAGTGCGTGAAATGAGCCTGACGAGACAGAGAACACGAGGACATTAAATAACACACAGACAACGAGGAACAAGTGCGTGAAATGAGGCTGACGAGACAGAGAACACGAGGACATGAAATAACACAGACAACGAGGAACAAGTGCGTGAAATGAGGCTGACGAGACAGAGAACACGAGGACATGAAATAACACACAGACAACGAGGAACAAGTGCGTGAAATGAGCCTGACGAGACAGAGAACACGAGGACATGAAATAACACACAGACAACGAGGAACAAGTGCGTGAAATGAGGCTGACGAGACAGAGAACACGAGGACATGAAATAACACACAGACAACGAGGAACAAGTGCGTGAAATGAGCCTGACGAGACAGAGAACACGAGAACATGAAATAACACACAGACAACGAGGAACAAGTGCGTGAAATGAGGCTGACGAGACAGAGAACACGAGGACATGAAATAACACACAGACAACGAGGAACAAGTGCGTGAAATGAGGCTGACGAGACAGAGAACACGAGAACATGAAATAACACACAGACAACGAGGAACAAGTGCGTGAAATGAGGCTGACGAGACAGAGAACACGAGAACATGAAATAAACACAGACAACGAGAACAAGTGCGCGAAATGAGGCTGCCGAACATGATAACACGACAGAGAGACAGAGAACACGAGAACATGAAATAACACACAGACAACGAGGAACAAGTGCGCAAAATGAGGCTGACGAGACAGAGAACACGAGAACATGAAATAACACACAGACAACGAGGAACAAGTGCGTGAAATGAGGCTGACGAGACAGAGAACACGAGGACATGAAATAACACAGACAACGAGGAACAAGTGCGTGAAATGAGGCTGACGAGACAGAGAACACGAGAACATGAAATAACACACAGACAACGAGGAACAAGTGCGTGAAATGAGGCTGACGAGACAGAGAACACGAGGACATGAAATAACACAGACAACGAGGAACAAGTGCGTGAAATGAGCCTGACGAGACAGAGAACACGAGGACATGAAATAACACACAGACAACGAGGAACAAGTGCGCGAAATGAGGCTGACGAGACAGAGAACACGAGAACATGAAATAACACACAGACAACGAGGAACAAGTGCGTGAAATGAGGCTGACGAGACAGAGAACACGAGAACATGAAATAACACACAGACAACGAGGAACAAGTGCGTGAAATGAGGCTGATGAGACAGAGAACACGAGGACATGAAATAACACACAGACAACGAGGAACAAGTGCGTGAAATGAGCCTGACGAGACAGAGAACACGAGGACATGAAATAACACACAGACAACGAGGAACAAGTGCGTGAAATGAGGCTGACGAGACAGAGAACACGAGAACATGAAATAACACACAGACAACGAGGAACAAGTGCGTGAAATGAGGCTGACGAGACAGAGAACACGAGGACATGAAATAACACACAGACAACGAGGAACAAGTGCGTGAAATGAGGCTGACGAGACAGAGAACACGAGAACATGAAATAACACACAGACAACGAGGAACAAGTGCGTGAAATGAGGCTGACGAGACAGAGAACACGAGAACATGAAATAACACACAGACAACGAGGAACAAGTGCGCGAAATGAGGCTGACGAGACAGAGAACACGAGAACATGAAATAACACACAGACAACGAGGAACAAGTGCGCGAAATGAGGCTGACGAGACAGAGAACACGAGAACATGAAATAACACACAGACAACGAGGAACAAGTGCGCAAAATGAGGCTGACGAGACAGAGAACACGAGAACATGAAATAACACACAGACAACGAGGAACAAGTGCGTGAAATGAGGCTGACGAGACAGAGAACACGAGGACATGAAATAACACAGACAACGAGGAACAAGTGCGTGAAATGAGGCTGACGAGACAGAGAACACGAGAACATGAAATAACACACAGACAACGAGGAACAAGTGCGTGAAATGAGGCTGACGAGACAGAGAACACGAGGACATGAAATAACACAGACAACGAGGAACAAGTGCGTGAAATGAGCCTGACGAGACAGAGAACACGAGGACATGAAATAACACACAGACAACGAGGAACAAGTGCGCGAAATGAGGCTGACGAGACAGAGAACACGAGAACATGAAATAACACACAGACAACGAGGAACAAGTGCGTGAAATGAGGCTGACGAGACAGAGAACACGAGGACATGAAATAACACACAGACAACGAGGAACAAGTGCGTGAAATGAGGCTGACGAGACAGAGAACACGAGGACATGAAATAACACACAGACAACGAGGAACAAGTGCGCGAAATGAGGCTGACGAGACAGAGAACACGAGGACATGAAATAACACACAGACAACGAGGAACAAGTGCGCGAAATGAGGCTGACGAGACAGAGAACACGAGGACATGAAATAACACACAGACAACGAGGAACAAGTGCGTGAAATGAGCCTGACGAGACAGAGAACACGAGAACATGAAATAACACACAGACAACGAGGAACAAGTGCGTGAAATGAGCCTGACGAGACAGAGAACACGAGGACATGAAATAACACACAGACAACGAGGAACAAGTGCGTGAAATGAGCCTGACGAGACAGAGAACACGAGGACATGAAATAACACACAGACAACGAGGAACAAGTGCGTGAAATGAGGCTGACGAGACAGAGAACACGAGAACATGAAATAACACACAGACAACGAGGAACAAGTGCGTGAAATGAGGCTGACGAGACAGAGAACACGAGAACATGAAATAACACACAGACAACGAGGAACAAGTGCGTGAAATGAGGCTGACGAGACAGAGAACACGAGGACATGAAATAACACACAGACAACGAGGAACAAGTGCGTGAAATGAGGCTGACGAGACAGAGAACACGAGGACATGAAATAACACACAGACAACGAGGAACAAGTGCGTGAAATGAGGCTGACGAGACAGAGAACACGAGGACATGAAATAACACACAGACAACGAGGAACAAGTGCGCGAAATGAGGCTGACGAGACAGAGAACACGAGGACATGAAATAACACACAGACAACGAGGAACAAGTGCGTGAAATGAGGCTGACGAGACAGAGAACACGAGGACATGAAATAACACACAGACAACGAGGAACAAGTGCGTGAAATGAGCCTGACGAGACAGAGAACACGAGAACATGAAATAACACAGACAACGAGGAACAAGTGCGTGAAATGAGCCTGACGAGACAGAGAACACGAGGACATGAAATAACACACAGACAACGAGGAACAAGTGCGTGAAATGAGGCTGACGAGACAGAGAACACGAGAACATGAAATAACACACAGACAACGAGGAACAAGTGCGTGAAATGAGGCTGACGAGACAGAGAACACGAGAACATGAAATAACACACAGACAACGAGGAACAAGTGCGTGAAATGAGGCTGACGAGACAGAGAACACGAGGACATGAAATAACACACAGACAACGAGGAACAAGTGCGTGAAATGAGGCTGACGAGACAGAGAACACGAGGACATGAAATAACACAGACAACGAGGAACAAGTGCGTGAAATGAGCCTGACGAGACAGAGAACACGAGGACATGAAATAACACACAGACAACGAGGAACAAGTGCGTGAAATGAGGCTGACGAGACAGAGAACACGAGGACATGAAATAACACACAGACAACGAGGAACAAGTGCGTGAAATGAGGCTGACGAGACAGAGAACACGAGAACATGAAATAACACACAGACAACGAGGAACAAGTGCGTGAAATGAGCCTGACGAGACAGAGAACACGAGAACATGAAATAACACACAGACAACGAGGAACAAGTGCGTGAAATGAGCCTGACGAGACAGAGAACACGAGAACATGAAATAACACACAGACAACGAGGAACAAGTGCGCAAAATGAGGCTGACGAGACAGAGAACACGAGAACATGAAATAACACACAGACAACGAGGAACAAGTGCGTGAAATGAGCCTGACGAGACAGAGAACACGAGAACATGAAATAACACAGACAACGAGGAACAAGTGCGTGAAATGAGCCTGACGAGACAGAGAACACGAGAACATGAAATAACACACAGACAACGAGGAACAAGTGCGTGAAATGAGCCTGACGAGACAGAGAACACGAGGACATGAAATAACACACAGACAACGAGGAACAAGTGCGCGAAATGAGGCTGACGAGACAGAGAACACGAGGACATGAAATAACACACAGACAACGAGGAACAAGTGCGCGAAATGAGGCTGACGAGACAGAGAACACGAGAACATGAAATAACACACAGACAACGAGGAACAAGTGCGTGAAATGAGCCTGACGAGACAGAGAACACGAGGACATGAAATAACACACAGACAACGAGGAACAAGTGCGTGAAATGAGGCTGACGAGACAGAGAACACGAGAACATGAAATAACACACAGACAACGAGGAACAAGTGCGTGAAATGAGCCTGACGAGACAGAGAACACGAGGACATGAAATAACACACAGACAACGAGGAACAAGTGCGTGAAATGAGGCTGACGAGACAGAGAACACGAGGACATGAAATAACACACAGACAACGAGGAACAAGTGCGTGAAATGAGGCTGACGAGACAGAGAACACGAGAACATGAAATAACACACAGACAACGAGGAACAAGTGCGTGAAATGAGGCTGACGAGACAGAGAACACGAGGACATGAAATAACACGCAGACAACGAGGAACAAGTGCGTGAAATGAGGCTGACGAGACAGAGAACACGAGGACATGAAATAACACGCAGACAACGAGGAACAAGTGCGTGAAATGAGGCTGACGAGACAGAGAACACGAGAACATGAAATAACACACAGACAACGAGGAACAAGTGCGCAAAATGAGGCTGACGAGACAGAGAACACGAGAACATGAAATAACACACAGACAACGAGGAACAAGTGCGTGAAATGAGGCTGACGAGACAGAGAACACGAGGACATGAAATAACACACAGACAACGAGGAACAAGTGCGTGAAATGAACCTGACGAGACAGAGAACACGAGGACATGAAATAACACACAGACAACGAGGAACAAGTGCGTGAAATGAGGCTGACGAGACAGAGAACACGAGAACATGAAATAACACACAGACAACGAGGAACAAGTGCGTGAAATGAGGCTGACGAGACAGAGAACACGAGGACATGAAATAACACACAGACAACGAGGAACAAGTGCGTGAAATGAGGCTGACGAGACAGAGAACACGAGGACATGAAATAACACACAGACAACGAGGAACAAGTGCGTGAAATGAGGCTGACGAGACAGAGAACACGAGAACATGAAATAACACACAGACAACGAGGAACAAGTGCGCGAAATGAGGCTGACGAGACAGAGAACACGAGGACATGAAATAACACACAGACAACGAGGAACAAGTGCGCGAAATGAGGCTGACGAGACAGAGAACACGAGAACATGAAATAACACACAGACAACGAGGAACAAGTGCGCAAAATGAGGCTGACGAGACAGAGAACACGAGAACATGAAATAACACACAGACAACGAGGAACAAGTGCGTGAAATGAGGCTGACGAGACAGAGAACACGAGAACATGAAATAACACACAGACAACGAGGAACAAGTGCGTGAAATGAGGCTGACGAGACAGAGAACACGAGGACATGAAATAACACACAGACAACGAGGAACAAGTGCGTGAAATGAGGCTGACGAGACAGAGAACACGAGGACATGAAATAACACACAGACAACGAGGAACAAGTCGTGAAATGAGGCTGACGAGACAGAGAACACGAGGACATGAAATAACACACAGACAACGAGGAACAAGTGCGTGAAATGAGGCTGACGAGACAGAGAACACGAGGACATGAAATAACACACAGACAACGAGGAACAAGTGCGTGAAATGAGGCTGACGAGACAGAGAACACGAGGACATGAAATAACACACAGACAACGAGGAACAAGTGCGTGAAATGAGCCTGACGAGACAGAGAACACGAGAACATGAAATAACACACAGACAACGAGGAACAAGTGCGTGAAATGAGCCTGACGAGACAGAGAACACGAGGACATGAAATAACACACAGACAACGAGGAACAAGTGCGTGAAATGAGCCTGACGAGACAGAGAACACGAGGACATGAAATAACACACAGACAACGAGGAACAAGTGCGTGAAATGAGGCTGACGAGACAGAGAACACGAGAACATGAAATAACACACAGACAACGAGGAACAAGTGCGTGAAATGAGGCTGACGAGACAGAGAACACGAGGACATGAAATAACACACAGACAACGAGGAACAAGTGCGTGAAATGAGGCTGACGAGACAGAGAACACGAGGACATGAAATAACACACAGACAACGAGGAACAAGTGCGTGAAATGAGGCTGACGAGACAGAGAACACGAGGACATGAAATAACACACAGACAACGAGGAACAAGTGCGTGAAATGAGGCTGACGAGACAGAGAACACGAGGACATGAAATAACACACAGACAACGAGGAACAAGTGCGCGAAATGAGGCTGACGAGACAGAGAACACGAGGACATGAAATAACACACAGACAACGAGGAACAAGTGCGCGAAATGAGGCTGACGAGACAGAGAACACGAGGACATGAAATAACACACAGACAACGAGGAACAAGTGCGTGAAATGAGCCTGACGAGACAGAGAACACGAGAACATGAAATAACACAGACAACGAGGAACAAGTGCGTGAAATGAGCCTGACGAGACAGAGAACACGAGGACATGAAATAACACACAGACAACGAGGAACAAGTGCGTGAAATGAGGCTGACGAGACAGAGAACACGAGAACATGAAATAACACACAGACAACGAGGAACAAGTGCGTGAAATGAGGCTGACGAGACAGAGAACACGAGAACATGAAATAACACACAGACAACGAGGAACAAGTGCGTGAAATGAGGCTGACGAGACAGAGAACACGAGGACATGAAATAACACACAGACAACGAGGAACAAGTGCGTGAAATGAGGCTGACGAGACAGAGAACACGAGGACATGAAATAACACACAGACAACGAGGAACAAGTGCGTGAAATGAGGCTGACGAGACAGAGAACACGAGAACATGAAATAACACACAGACAACGAGGAACAAGTGCGTGAAATGAGGCTGACGAGACAGAGAACACGAGGACATTAAATAACACACAGACAACGAGGAACAAGTGCGTGAAATGAGCCTGACGAGACAGAGAACACGAGAACATGAAATAACACACAGACAACGAGGAACAAGTGCGCAAAATGAGGCTGACGAGACAGAGAACACGAGAACATGAAATAACACACAGACAACGAGGAACAAGTGCGTGAAATGAGCCTGACGAGACAGAGAACACGAGGACATGAAATAACACACAGACAACGAGATACAAGTGCGTGAAATGAGGCTGACGAGACAGAGAACACGAGGACATGAAATAACACACAGACAACGAGGAACAAGTGCGCGAAATGAGGCTGACGAGACAGAGAACACGAGAACATGAAATAACACACAGACAACGAGGAACAAGTGCGTGAAATGAGCCTGACGAGACAGAGAACACGAGGACATGAAATAACACACAGACAACGAGGAACAAGTGCATGAAATGAGGCTGACGAGACAGAGAACACGAGAACATGAAATAACACACAGACAACGAGGAACAAGTGCGTGAAATGAGCCTGACGAGACAGAGAACACGAGGACATGAAATAACACACAGACAACGAGGAACAAGTGCGTGAAATGAGGCTGACGAGACAGAGAACACGAGGACATGAAATAACACAGACAACGAGGAACAAGTGCGTGAAATGAGGCTGACGAGACAGAGAACACGAGAACATGAAATAACACACAGACAACGAGGAACAAGTGCGTGAAATGAGGCTGACGAGACAGAGAACACGAGGACATGAAATAACACACAGACAACGAGGAACAAGTGCGTGAAATGAGGCTGACGAGACAGAGAACACGAGGACATGAAATAACACGCAGACAACGAGGAACAAGTGCGTGAAATGAGCCTGACGAGACAGAGAACACGAGGACATGAAATAACACACAGACAACGAGGAACAAGTGCGTGAAATGAGCCTGACGAGACAGAGAACACGAGAACATGAAATAACACACAGACAACGAGGAACAAGTGCGCAAAATGAGGCTGACGAGACAGAGAACACGAGAACATGAAATAACACACAGACAACGAGGAACAAGTGCGTGAAATGAGGCTGACGAGACAGAGAACACGAGGACATGAAATAACACACAGACAACGAGGAACAAGTGCGTGAAATGAGCCTGACGAGACAGAGAACACGAGGACATGAAATAACACACAGACAACGAGGAACAAGTGCGTGAAATGAGCCTGACGAGACAGAGAACACGAGGACATGAAATAACACACAGACAACGAGGAACAAGTGCGTGAAATGAGGCTGACGAGACAGAGAACACGAGAACATGAAATAACACACAGACAACGAGGAACAAGTGCGTGAAATGAGGCTGACGAGACAGAGAACACGAGGACATGAAATAACACACAGACAACGAGGAACAAGTGCGTGAAATGAGGCTGACGAGACAGAGAACACGAGAACATGAAATAACACACAGACAACGAGGAACAAGTGCGTGAAATGAGGCTGACGAGACAGAGAACACGAGAACATGAAATAACACACAGACAACGAGGAACAAGTGCGTGAAATGAGGCTGACGAGACAGAGAACACGAGAACATGAAATAACACACAGACAACGAGGAACAAGTGCGCGAAATGAGGCTGACGAGACAGAGAACACGAGAACATGAAATAACACAGACAACGAGGAACAAGTGCGTGAAATGAGCCTGACGAGACAGAGAACACGAGGACATGAAATAACACACAGACAACGAGGAACAAGTGCGTGAAATGAGGCTGACGAGACAGAGAACACGAGGACATGAAATAACACACAGACAACGAGGAACAAGTGCGTGAAATGAGGCTGACGAGACAGAGAACACGAGGACATGAAATAACACACAGACAACGAGGAACAAGTGCGTGAAATGAGGCTGACGAGACAGAGAACACGAGAACATGAAATAACACACAGACAACGAGGAACAAGTGCGTGAAATGAGGCTGACGAGACAGAGAACACGAGGACATGAAATAACACACAGACAACGAGGAACAAGTGCGTGAAATGAGGCTGACGAGACAGAGAACACGAGGACATGAAATAACACACAGACAACGAGGAACAAGTGCGCGAAATGAGGCTGACGAGACAGAGAACACGAGGACATGAAATAACACACAGACAACGAGGAACAAGTGCGTGAAATGAGGCTGACGAGACAGAGAACACGAGGACATGAAATAACACACAGACAACGAGGAACAAGTGCGTGAAATGAGGCTGACGAGACAGAGAACACGAGGACATGAAATAACACAGACAACGAGGAACAAGTGCGTGAAATGAGGCTGACGAGACAGAGAACACGAGGACATGAAATAACACAGACAACGAGGAACAAGTGCGTGAAATGAGCCTGACGAGACAGAGAACACGAGAACATGAAATAACACAGACAACGAGGAACAAGTGCGTGAAATGAGCCTGACGAGACAGAGAACACGAGGACATGAAATAACACACAGACAACGAGGAACAAGTGCGTGAAATGAGGCTGACGAGACAGAGAACACGAGAACATGAAATAACACACAGACAACGAGGAACAAGTGCGTGAAATGAGGCTGACGAGACAGAGAACACGAGAACATGAAATAACACACAGACAACGAGGAACAAGTGCGTGAAATGAGGCTGACGAGACAGAGAACACGAGAACATGAAATAACACACAGACAACGAGGAACAAGTGCGTGAAATGAGGCTGACGAGACAGAGAACACGAGGACATGAAATAACACACAGACAACGAGGAACAAGTGCGTGAAATGAGGCTGACGAGACAGAGAACACGAGGACATGAAATAACACACAGACAACGAGGAACAAGTGCGTGAAATGAGGCTGACGAGACAGAGAACACGAGGACATGAAATAACACACAGACAACGAGGAACAAGTGCGTGAAATGAGGCTGACGAGACAGAGAACACGAGGACATGAAATAACACACAGACAACGAGGAACAAGTGCGTGAAATGAGGCTGACGAGACAGAGAACACGAGGACATGAAATAACACACAGACAACGAGGAACAAGTGCGTGAAATGAGCCTGACGAGACAGAGAACACGAGGACATGAAATAACACACAGACAACGAGGAACAAGTGCGTGAAATGAGGCTGACGAGACAGAGAACACGAGAACATGAAATAACACACAGACAACGAGGAACAAGTGCGTGAAATGAGGCTGACGAGACAGAGAACACGAGGACATGAAATAACACACAGACAACGAGGAACAAGTGCGTGAAATGAGGCTGACGAGACAGAGAACACAAGAACATGAAATAACACACAGACAACGAGGAACAAGTGCGTGAAATGAGGCTGACGAGACAGAGAACACGAGGACATGAAATAACACACAGACAACGAGGAACAAGTGCGTGAAATGAGGCTGACGAGACAGAGAACACGAGGACATGAAATAACACACAGACAACGAGGAACAAGTGCGTGAAATGAGGCTGACGAGACAGAGAACACGAGGACATGAAATAACACACAGACAACGAGGAACAAGTGCGTGAAATGAGGCTGACGAGACAGAGAACACGAGGACATGAAATAACACACAGACAACGAGGAACAAGTGCGTGAAATGAGGCTGACGAGACAGAGAACACGAGGACATGAAATAACACACAGACAACGAGGAACAAGTGCGTGAAATGAGCCTGACGAGACAGAGAACACGAGGACATGAAATAACACACAGACAACGAGGAACAAGTGCGTGAAATGAGCCTGACGAGACAGAGAACACGAGGACATGAAATAACACACAGACAACGAGGAACAAGTGCGTGAAATGAGCCTGACGAGACAGAGAACACGAGGACATGAAATAACACACAGACAACGAGGAACAAGTGCGTGAAATGAGGCTGACGAGACAGAGAACACGAGAACATGAAATAACACACAGACAACGAGGAACAAGTGCGTGAAATGAGGCTGACGAGACAGAGAACACGAGGACATGAAATAACACACAGACAACGAGGAACAAGTGCGTGAAATGAGCCTGACGAGACAGAGAACACGAGGACATGAAATAACACACAGACAACGAGGAACAAGTGCGTGAAATGAGGCTGACGAGACAGAGAACACGAGGACATGAAATAACACACAGACAACGAGGAACAAGTGCGTGAAATGAGGCTGACGAGACAGAGAACACGAGGACATGAAATAACACAGACAACGAGGAACAAGTGCGTGAAATGAGGCTGACGAGACAGAGAACAAGGGGGCGGGGCCAAGACGAGACACCGGAGAGCACATGGCGAATGTAAACAAAACAGAGGCCATGTGACAAGACCCAGAGCATGAGTTCAGATCCAAGAAACAAGAACCAAGACTAGAAGGAGTCAGGATCTGAACTCATGCTCTGACACAGAACACAGGGGGATGTCAGGATCCGGGCAAGATAATCTAGAAAGACTCAGAACAGGAAGCCAGGACCCTGACAGATTCTTTTAGAAGATAACACAATGTGTCTGTAGGTCACGTGGTTTGGCAAACATTTTGGGTGGGTGGATTTTGAGCAGATTAATGCGCAATGATTTAGCATGAACAAACAATGAAAAACTATATGTGCATTAACTAACATTAAGAAAGAATAATAAATGGTGTGAGCATGTTAGTTCATGCTAGCTAGTGTATTACCTAATGTTACCGAATGAAACCATGTTGCAAATACGATGTAATACCTATTCTGTTTAGCACAGCCTAATCTTTATGTCATGAGCTTTATTGTCTGTTATTATTACTAGGAAGAATGACACTTTCTCCAGACTTTACTGTAAGCCCATTATTCTCTGTCTCGTCATTGTCTGTGTGTTAATTAACAGTTGTGACAGTCATGATGATTTGGAAGGGAAATGTCATGACTCAGATGTTGTGGAGATATTTTTATTTTAACTCATCCTGGCTGATTATTCCACATACAGCAGCCATTTATTATTGAAGAGTTTAACAGTGTCAGCCAAAAACAATGTACAGTAACAATCCCTGCCAATATTTCACTGTGTGTTTATGTTGTTAAAACATTAACAAAAGATTTAAGACAATAAGTGCTGGTCCCACATGTATCTCTTCACAATATCTTCATTTTCCTTTCTGTTCACTATTTCTTTTTACAGAAATCATTTATTCAAAATGGCAAGAACTTCACCTCAAATTCATTACACTGGCATTACGATAATTCTGTTAGCAGACTGACAGCTGTCATTCACATCTGTTTGTTTTGTGACCTCACCTGTGTGTCTATCGAGTGTTTTTTCTCTATGTGTCTCTCAGGTGCCTTCAGAAAAGATCTTGCGGGCAGGTAAAGTGTTACGAAACACCATCCTGTCCCGAGCACCTCACATGATCAGAGACAGGAAGTATCACCTGAAAACATACAGGTAAGTGTTTGATGACGTCTTAACATTTATTTTAATCTCCAATACTGTATATTTAAAGACATTATTAGTTTTTATATATATAATAAATATTTAATGTAAAAAATAAAGAAAACTTGTTATTTGTTATTAGTTGTTTGTTCACATTTTATTTATTAATGGTTTAGTAATCTAAATACTTTATTAATCTGGTTGAGTGATTTATTGTTAAGTTATTTAAAATATACACATTATACTAAGTTTGTGTTCACTGGTTCAGCACTCTGGGATGTGCCATATTGTTATGTTTTCTTCATATCTGTATTGGTGTGTGGTGTAGACAGTGCTGTATGGGCACGGAGCTTGTTGATTGGCTGTTGCAGCACACTTCCTGTGTGCACTCTCGTGTCCAGGCTGTGGGCATGTGGCAGGTGCTGCTGGAGGAGGGGGTTTTAAATCATGGTGAGCATGTCATATATGTGTAATCAGCCATTACATGCAGGTCAGTCTCTGCTTGAGGCAGTAAATGGAGTACTGCATCTGGACTCAGCAACTGGTAAGAGCTCTATAATAAGATACATCATGCAGATGAACATTTATCTTTAGACAACCACATACACCTTTTGTGTCCAAAGCTAAACTAAAGCTTTATTAAACTAAAGCTTTATTAAACTAAAGCGTAAAGTTTTGTTAGTGCTTGAAACCACTTCTGGTCAAAAATTCATCCCACCAACTAAATGATAATTTCAGACATGTTGAATGTTGCTGCTAATGGTTTAATCATCTTCCACTTATTATTTATTTTTTTGTTGTAATATAACTGTTTTAGTTTATCTGTTTGTGTTCTCTGAACTGACTCCTGTCTTGTGATGTGCTTTAGTGGACCAGGAGCTGAGTTTCCAAGATAAGTATTTGTTCTTTCGCTTCCTGGAGGATGAAATGAAGGATGCTTCCCTTCCTAATGAGGAAGAAAAGAAAGAGAGTGATGAAGAGCTACAGGACACCCTCCTTCTCCTCTCTCAGATCGGACCTGATGCCCACCTGCGAATGATCCTGCAGAAACAGTACGTTCTCACATTCAAATCTGAGTCATGTTTCCTTGAGGGCTTAGAGTTATAACATGAATGGCCTCAGTGAGCCAAATATGCTTCTGTTTGGCTGCTTTCCTCTGAACTTTCCCACAATCTTCTCTAAAGTGTGATTAGGCTTTATATGCCCTGAAGGAGAGACCTTTTAAAAGTTCAGCAAGTAATGTCTGCACCAGGGCAGAACTTTTTTTGTTTTAAATGTCAGAATAAGTTCCAAAGTCATATCTTCTGGATGACATCATTGTCTTCACTGCAGGCCTGGACAGAGGACAGTAGATGACCTGGAGATCATTTATGAGGAGCTGCTGCATATTAAAGCCTTATCACATCTTACCACCACTGTAAGCCCACAAAAAACAAATTTACATGAAATCTGTCTTGTCTAACCACATTACATTTAAAAAGACCGTTCACTCATTTGACATACAAACTACATTTTTGTCATTAGTAACTCCTTAATTCCTCATGTTGTTCTACATCCGTATTACTTATGAGTGGTAATTCAGCATTGAACATTACGTTACTTGCATCTAATTGATTAGAATAAAATAAAATTAAAACATTTTACTTCAAAACTTTACTTCATTGCTTTGTCAATGAACATAATTTGTGAATTTGTGAGTTCTGTTGGATTAATTTCCATCAGCAGTGGAAGCAAAGGCCATAGTTTCCATCATTCCACGCTCCTTCACAGCCTCATCGAGCTATGACTTTGTTATTTTTTGAATATGTGACCTCTAGCGATGAAAATGACATATGCTTTTAAATTGTATTTTTCTGAAATCTTTAATATGTATTGTACATATGTTTAATATGTACAGGCTTTGAGGTTAATAGTGTGATATTTAAACATGACATGTTTTAACAAGCTATATGTTAATGTACACTAATGAGTTTAAGTGCTCTGCAGGGGGAAGTTTTTAAGTGTATAATACAACAATATTGCAAGTCATAGCTTTAGATATCTTAATTGTATGGAAAAGATCTGCAAGAGCATTCTGCTTAAACTTTTTGTTTGAACAGAAGATAGAAAATCGGACAAGTGAGCTGTTTTGGATGAACTATTAATGATTTTTCATAAAGTGACTACTAAATAAATAGCAAACTGGTCTTCACTACATGTGCTGTTTAAATGTTAAGTGCCTTTGTGGAAATGTGATTTTTCTTTTCATAGTGACATTTTTTGTTTGTAAGTAATAGACTGTTGTATTCTTTATTCTCTTCAGGTGAAGAGGGAATTAGCTGGCGTTCTAATATTTGAGTCCCATGCGAAAGCAGGAACAGTGTGTAAGTGTGTTTTAATCTGATTCACTTTACAAACTTAAGTCAAATCCTACAAGACAGGCTAAATGCATTTAAATGAATTCCAGATGTGATAATCCCAGATTATGGCTAATCTGTGTACTGTGCTTTCTGTGGATTATAATCTCTTGTGTTGTGTTCATTATTGAGTTCTTCTGTTTCTAGTGTTCAATCAAGGGGAGGAGGGGACGTCTTGGTACATCATCCTGAAAGGCTCAGTTAATGTGGTGATCTATGGAAAGGTCAGACTAGTAATTCTCCACTAATGTTTTACATTCAACAGACCAATTAAGATTTTAATATGTGGTAATGCAGGCCAGCATCACACTTTAACCGATTACAGTTCACACAGACACTGTGCCAGGAAAATGTGTATGAGCTATAGAGATGTTTTGTACCTGCCTGTACTCTTTTCTCTGGTGTATTTGGCTCCTAATACAGGTGATGAAAAGTATTTTTATCTTAATAAATGTCATGTGCAGTGGCTTATACCATTTGACCTTAACTATCCTTGCCATGTGATATAAAGGTCAATTATCTGGTATTTCAGTAGAAACATACAAAGGTTGACACGCAGTCATAAGGGCAGGAGTGTTCTCTCTGTCACAAAACTTTCTGTTTTATGGGTTTCTTCTCACAAGACAACAAAATAGCTTGGTTACACCACACTTACATGGCTTGTTGGACAAATGTTTTTACATAGTAATAATACTTTAAAACAATGTCAAGTATTCAGACTATTTTTTGTATAAATTGCGTTTGAATAATTTTTTTAATGCATGCATGTTTCTGGATAAAGTAAAAAAGCATCAAATCGTTGACCAACAGAGTTCTTTTCTCCTTGCAGGGTGTAGTTTGCACACTTCATGAGGGTGACGACTTTGGAAAGCTAGCTCTGGTGAATGATGCACCTCGGGCGGCATCCATTGTACTCAGAGAGGACAACTGCCACTTCCTGAGAGTGGACAAGGAAGACTTCAACAGGATCCTGAGGGTCAGGGGTCATTCTTCACAATGCGTGCTTAAAGAAACATAAGAAAACCGTTTTTATAATGTACCCTTATAAAAAAATATATTGTAACAGTATGATGATACATTAATGGTAAAAGATACCATGCTATTTTGATATATACTACTAAATGATACTGAATGATGGTACTAAATAATTACCATACTCTTAAACCATAGCTTCCATAGTATTTACATGATCACCATACATAATTACAATTTAATTATTGTGTAATGGTTCTCTGTATCTTTCATGTTTGTATGTTTTATGTTTCTATGTTTGTGTGTGTAATCCCACCCATCTCCCGCTCTGTAAAATCTCTGTCTCAGTGCTGTGATAACTGAGATAAAAGGGAGCTGAGCTCAGGAAAGCCAAAGTGTGTGTAAGCAGACGCTGAGCCTGATAGTGAGGGTGTGGTCATAGTGTTTGTTGGACAGATAGAAACAGAACCAATTATATTATGTAAACAAGTTCACATTCTTTAAAACTGTGATTTCTGTTTTTTAAGCATAAAATGTGAAAAGTTGAAATGCAGAGACAGTATGTGAAGAAGACCATTTGGGCAAAAGTATATCAGCTATAGGAAGTCCCATATTTGAATGTATATAACTGGACATATATGTTTGTTGTTTTTTTAACTAAGCAAAAAATTTAGATTGGTGTGAATTTTATAGCCAGATTGACATTAAAACTTAGGTATAGAGATTTTGTTCTTTCCTCAAAGTTTTTAGAAAATAGCTTAGACTACATTTACAACTGGAAAAACATCTGCCCGGCTTACTTAACAAGGTGACCACAGAGTCACCTGCTCCAATAAGGAGTTTTGTTAGACAAATGAAAATATGCAAAATGTAACACTTTATATTATATACAAATGTGGATCATTTTATATCTTATTCATTATATTTATTGAAAGTTTAAATATTAAAGATGTCAGAGGGTCCTTACATTTTAAATCATAGGAGTTGGCAGAACTAGGCAGGGAAATTCTGTAGTTGATAACCCAAGATAGTATGAGTCTCCATCTACTGGTGGTTATGCTGACAACAATGACAACAATAAATTTAAGAAATGTTGAACATTAAATGGCAAACGCAGTGAATGACTTCAACAGCTTAATGTGCTGTGAACAATGAGTTAGTGCAGTGTAATAGTGAGTTCAGCTCTGCTGAGATCAAATATCTCATGTCCCAAACACTATCACAACAGCACTAATCCAACATCAGCTGAGCTCAACATTTCATTCTGTCTGGACGTGTTTCCCCGTGTGCATGCACCTAACCATTTCACACTTTAACAGACCACATACACATATTTTCAGATTACTTATAATTACAAGTAATCATATATTTCATGTAAATATGTGTATTCAGGATGTGGAGGCAAACACTGTCCGTTTGAAGGAACACGAGGAGGATGTGTTAGTTTTGGAGAAAAGTAGCAGAAGAAGTCCTAGTTCTTCTCCTCTGAAGTAAACTTAAGTTCTTCTGTCAATTTGAACGAACTGTAACTCAATATTAATAAATACAAAACACATGTCAAACTATTCATCAGTATTCTGCTAACACTTTATTAGCTAATAACAGTATACATTATGTCATGTTTGGAGGTTTTAATTGGATTTACCTGTTCTTCAGGTATACTGTGATGTCAGGGACCCCAGAGAAGATCTTGGAACACCTTCTGGAGACCATGAAACTCGACTCCCAATTCACAGAATCAGGTAAACACACAGAACACAAACACACATTTTTCTAAGAAGCAGATTGCCTAAAAGATTGCCTAAAATTTGCATGAGTTGCTAATGAAGTCTTTTAATTGTTACTATTATTATTTCATTTACACATAAAAAAGAATTGGAAATAGTCTAGAAGCCCAGGATTGTAATAAGGATAAGAGATTATAAAGAATGTATGTATGTATGAATAGATAGTATATAAGCTGTAGTCGATCAGATTGGTCACTTTGTGTACATTTTTGTTTTTTAATAGCTTGTTGCAGATTTGCATGTTTTAAGTGGACAAAACAATCAATCAAGCAGAAACAGCAACACATGACATTATAGAGACACTATGATGTAAATTGTACTCTATCTTTCTCTCTCTCTCTCTCTCTCTCTCTCTCTCTCTCTCTCTTCTCTCTCTCTCTCTCTCTCTCTCTCTCTCTCTCTTTCTCTCTCTAGATCCTGCTTTGGATGACTTTTTGCTTATGCACTGTGTTTTTGTCCCAAACAGTCAGCTGTGTTCACTCCTCATGGCCCAATATCCTTGACAACACATTCACACACTTCTTTTCATGTGTGCTGACTGCTGGTTAGACACTCTGTACATTTACATTTAATTGCACCTTTATAGGATAAAGACTCCCAAAAACTATTGAATCATGAATTGAATCGATCAATGTTAATGTGTCTATTTTACACTGACTCAAACATTTGCATGTTTTTTTGTAATTTCTCATTATACAATTTTTGCGTCATATCAAATATGACTGTCTTCCTTCGTCTTTCCTAATTGAGCAAAGCTATAATCTGCTATAACTGTAATGATATTCATCACTGCTGCCTCTTGCCTCTGCTTTTTGTATGCGCCACCTGCTGTCAGAGAGTGAATGTGCATTTTCATTTAGCTAGTTTATTGCAACTGGTCTGAATAGACAGCTTGCAAGTGAAACGTTGTGCATTTGCTCAGTTTAGCCTGCGTGAGGTGTCAATGTGTCCTCAGCAGATTACAGAAATAATGCTGTATATTGTTAACAGAGCCTCTGGGGTTAAGTTTTCATTTTTAAAGTCCTTAGCAGTGGTCCACCTATCACGCCCAAGCTTCTCAGGGCAGTGAGCAGGAGAGAATGGATTACACTATCAATAACAAACGCAGAGTGATTCGTCTGGTCTTACAGTGGGCTGCCATCAACACAGACCACCTGCAAGAGGAAGACAGCTGTTTTAACTTCCTACAGGTCAGCATCTTTACTTGACTCACATCTTTTCCAGACAAAGATGTGAGCCTTTGTGTTGGCTTAAATCTCTTCTCAAAGCTAGACTGAGAGTTGAATCAGAGTTTTGTCCTGCGTTGAAGGTGTGGATGTCCATTCTGCTGTTTGTTGCAGGAGTTCTATGAGGCAGTGTGTGAAGATATCATACTCATTCCAGCTCTGAAAGACCAGCTGCCTGAACTAGAGAAGATCATTAAGCGAAAGTGAGACTTTCAAATGTTGTCAGATAACAGAGTTCAGTCTTTTAAATATTTTAATCTTTTTTCAATTAATTTGTATTGCAGTTCAGATGATGACAGGCCCTTTCAGAAAAAGGTGAACATCAGACACAAAGTTTTGTTAATTTTTATTTCATTACTGAGTCATTGCCATTGTACTAATTGTACTAATGCTCACTCCTTTCAGCACAAAGTTCTGCTGCGTCATTTCAGCACAGAGAATGACAGACTGCAGAAGCGACAGCCAATCAGGAGCACCGATGAGAGTGAGTCATCAGGGTGCACCAATATCTGCTGCCCAGTTAAATTTGGAACATTGTTAATTTGTTCTGAAGTCTGGACAGCAGGGGAGCAGAACATTATACTCAGAGATGGATTATGGCCCTGCAAGGCTCAAGGACTCTGGAGAGAGTCAAAGAGAGAAAGATCCACAGAAAGAAATAGCCACAGAGAAGAAGAGTCTAGAGAGGAGTCACAGAGTTCAAGAGTCACAGAGAGACAGAATCACAGACAGTAAAGTGTAGTGTAACAGAGAGAAAGGGTCACAGGGAGACAGAGAAAAAGAATTAGTCACATGGAGGAGGATTAACAGAAAGGAGTCACAGGGAGGAAGAATAAAAGAGGAAAAGTAACAAAGAGTAAGAGTGACAGAGTTTGAATGTTGTTTTAAAACTAACTAAAATCCTGCAAAGTGGGCCTTTAAAACACTTCTGATTTATTACCATTTAATTTGTGAAACTGTGTAATAGTAATAATAACAATGTAATTTTATATATTAGTATTAACAACAATAATATTTATTCATATTTTAAAATAGTTTAAATACTTTTTAAATGTTCTTTATAAATGTGTTTTTGTTGCTGTAGTCCTCTTTAAAGTGTACTGCAGTGATCACACCTACACCACAATACGAGTGCCTGTTGCAGCATCTGTCAGAGAGGTCATCGCTGCGGTTACTGATAAGCTGGGGTCAGGCGAGGAACTCCTGCTCATCCATCTCAGCTCATCTGGAGGTGAGTACACACACACACATGAATGCAATGATTGGATGAACGTTAAAATGATATGTATTTATATAATTATATTTAGACTACTTTACTTAGTGAATGTTATCAGGGTGTGAAGAAACTTTCAACCAGCATAAAATTTGTTTCTGGAACAAAAACGCTACCCTGCCTTTAATGCACGGTTTACAGAGTGTGCCGCACTACTCTACCCGCATCCTGCTCAAGGGAGGGCAGAGGACCCGCCATAGCAAAATAAGGGTGCTACTCTGCACAAAACCCAAAGGAACAAAAATGTAGAGGGGAGCTTGAGAACGGTTGGCCCCAGTCACCTGGAACTTATGTCCTCTTTTCCCTTTCTGAGGGTCTTAAGGGGAGCGGAAGGGTGCTACTCTACTCATACACGAAAGGACCAGTGTTCCAAGACGAACTAGTGGTTAGCTAGCCATTGTCACTTGAAACTACTTGTCCTTAATGGAGCTCTGCGGGAAGGGGGGATTCCCTAGTGTGAAGGACCCGCTCTATACTAAACCCATACCTCAGGAAGGTGGAGTTCTTGTGGGGAGAGGACCCCCTTTAGTGAGGGTGCTACTCCAACACAAGCTAGAAGACAGGAGTCAAACAGGAGCTGGCTAATCCTGGACCGAAACCTAAAGTCCAGAAGGGCTGAAAAGCATACTGGCATATGCCATACTGGTGTATGCCAGAGTAAAGGAATCAGAAAGACTGTTCCTTCCATGATCTCATGAGGATGTAGGAAACTCAAATAAAACAACAAGGATGGTTGTAAACAGACAACAAACCAATTTTCAAGGGGAGTTTAAACCAAAAACATGGCCTGATCCTGCAAAAACTTTCCTGGTCTGCATATACCTGGGACAGCCTGTACAAGAAGTGTCCGAGGTGGGCTCCAACCCAGGTCTCCCAGAGCTCTAATAGCAAGTGTCACAGCTCTCACTTGGAGTGAGACTTAACCCAATCAACACCAGTGACAAGCTCCCTGACCTACTAATGTATTTCTGAAAAGCTTAAAACTGCGCCCTCGCCACTCTAAAATTCTCGACCACCATCTGTACAGATGTGAAGAAAAGCTCAGAGGGTGAGACTGGTGAATTGAGGAGAAATGTCTTTTCCTTCTGCACGATATCGACCAGACTCACCCACAGATGCCTCTCCATGGCCCCAATTGCCACCATAGAATAACCTTTGGCAGCGGCTGTGTGTTTGGTGGCCCTGAGAGCTAAATCTGTGGACACTGTAAATCTGTGGCACAGCTTAGCCATTACGTCCAGGGAAAGCCCCTCCCCCGATCCAGGTGCTTAAGATGATCATTCTGGTATGCCTGCAAACATCGTCATGGTATGACGCGCAGCACCAGCCTGGCCTGTTGCTGCATATGCCCTATCATTAAGCTGCAATGTGACCTGGAGTGGCCTCTTATCAATGGGAGGCATCTTCACATACCTGTTCTCCCTCACTTCCACTGCATTTGCGCAATTCACCCACAAACCCGTAAAGAAGCAAGCAGATTATTTGATTTTGTTACGGGAACACCACATTGAGCTATCACCATCCAGTACTGAAACTGTTAGATGAAGCATCTTTCACACACTGCACACATTATATTTAGATAGGTAAGCAGTACTGTAAGTTTTATACTCTGTTACGCTGAATAATTATCGTTTGTATTTCTCAGATAAAGAGATTTTAAAGGCGTCTGATGTGTCTGTCTTCTCATCCCTGAGTATTAACGGCCGTCTGTTTGTCTGCCTGAGAGACCAGATTGACTCTCTGGTCAGTGTTAGATTAAACACACATCAGCTTTGAACACGCTCAAACACACACGGACTCATCAGGTGTTTGTGTTGTAGACTCCACTGCCTGAGCAGGAAGGTCCATCTTCAGGCTCCATGTGCACGTTTGAGTTGATGAGTTCTAAAGATTTGGCTCATCAGATGACCCTGTACGACTGGGAGCTCTTTGATTGTGTACATGAGGTATATACAGTTATGCTTCTGTTTTTTACATTTCACTCATTTATTGACTTTTTAACTGTCTCTAATCTCCCAAAATGATGTTTCTTCAGTGCTCTTAGCTGGGCCTGAGAATGATCAAATAATGATGGTTAAAGTAACTATAGTGATATATGAGCAATTTTATTTTGCATTAATACTATATGAATTTATGAAACCCTGTTACCAAAACTGGGATACAATTTAAAGAGATAGTTTACCAATCTTATCATGTCATTACACACCTGTATTGCATTTTCTTTTGTGCAACACAAAAGAAGATATTTTGAGAAATGTCACAGGGTTGTGTCCAATCAATTGAAGTCAATGTTCCTCAGAAGCATAAAAGTCATATAGGTTTGAAATGACATGAGGATGAGTAAATGATTGAAGAATTTTCATTTTTGGGTGAACTATTCCTTTAAATCCCTGATTAATAATAATAATAAAATAAAGGGAAACCAGTTTGTACAGCTGTGCATGGAAAGTGCTGCCTTCTAATTCAGGACAGAAGCTTCACATCAGTGCCTCATTTCTTTATCAGCATGAACTGATCTATCACACGTTTGGGCGAAATCATTTTAAGAAAACCACGGCTAATCTGGACCTGTTCCTGAGGAGGTTCAATGAAGTCCAGCTGTGGGTGGTCACAGAGGTCTGTCTGTGTCCCACACTCAGCAAACGTGTCCAACTTCTCAAGAAGTTCATCAAGATAGGAGCGCAGTGAGTCTCCATGCCTGGGATGTGTTTGTCTGGGAGCTTTGTTGTGTTGTTTGTTAATGTATAAAACTTGATTCTTTTGTCAGATGTAGATGTGTGTTGCAATAGAGATTGTGTGGTGTTAATTTAAGGTTATAGTTCAGCAAATAAAGGAATATTCTGTCATTATTTGCTCACCCTCATGTCGTTCCAAACTTATATGATATTCTAAGACCATTGACAATATTAAAACAAAATAACAAAATAACACCATACAACACTATAACAGCAGTTCATAAATCTTTCCCTAAACTGAAGCTCATCTGAACGCACTGTCGTGTTTGACATCAATGACACTCAATATCATTGGTTCATTGCAATAGTGAAGTGCTTGAATATATGAAAATATTTTATATATAATATCCACATATAAAGTTGTTAGAAGACCAGCAATATAGTGCACAAATCATATAGACTTTATAACGATATTTTAATTTACTGATTTACTTACTATTTTACTTGAATTTTCTGATTTACTGTTATTGATTCACTTATATTTTTCTTGTCCTGTTTGGTGCTGGACAACATTAAATTGGATTGTATGAGAAAGAGCTGGTGCACATTCCAGAATGTCATACCGATTTGGACAGACTTGTGGGTGAATAAACAATGACAGAAATTTTGGGTGAACTGTTCATTAAAGTCAATGTAGTACCCTTCTCCAGTGTACTTTCCAGTGTGTCGAGCAGTCTGTGGTTATCTGAGCAGTGTATGTCTTCTCTTTTAAAGCTGTAAAGAGTTTAGGAATTTAAACTCATTCTTTGCTATTATCATGGGCCTGGGAAACCCAGCCATCTGTCGGCTTAATCAGACATGGGAGGTAAGCTCTTATTAGATGCGCAAATGTTATACTGCCACAGACATAAATGCTTATCAATTGACAAACACACATCATAAGAAACCAATAGTTCCTAACAAGAAAAAGAAAAGCAAGTTTCACATTGATTCGGCTCTCAAATTTAAGAGTGTTTTAAGAGTTTGTTCTTTCACAGAAACTGCCCAGCAAGTTTAAGAAGTTTTATGGAGAGTTCGAAAATCTGATGGTGAGTTATGACATTTTGTCAGTGTTTAAATATTTACTTCTACAACTTTAACTAGATTCCTATGAGAGCCCCATAAACATTACATAATGTAATGACAGTCAATGACATGAGTTTGGGATGGGGCTGTCACTGACTATTTGGGAAACCCGTTAAATTTTTTTCAGTTTCATTTGGCACTACTGACATTTCACAACAGATTACCAAGAATCTGTTGACCTAACATAAGATAAAAATAGGTTATTTACTTCAGGAGTTATTTACTACATAAGAGTGTGTTCTCTCTCATTCTAGGATCCTTCCAGAAATCACAGAGCGTACCGACTTACAATGGCCAAGTTAGAACCTCCCATCATCCCTTTCATGCCTTTACTTATCAAAGGTGAGCTTAACAATGCACTGATAAACACACACAATACAGGTCAAATGACTGGACATGCCCACCAATTCTTAAACACATGCATATAATGCATTTAAACATAATAAAGCATTTAATCATATCAGCCTTTTAACCAAAATGCTTTTCAAATTCTATTTAAAAAATAAAGAATATAAATAAAATAAATTCATTTGTGTGTCCAAGCATTTAACTGGTGGTGTATAATAAACTGTCCATGTTAAAAAAAAACATCACAGTAAACCTTTACTGTCTGAAACATTGTACTGTCATAAACAGACTTTATTTTAATGTATTTGTGGAGCCTATGTCAAGACTCTGACTTGCTAATTGCAAAAACAATATTCTGATGAAATGGTAAAAGTGTTTATTTAGAGGGAGCTGTTACAGTTATTAGAGAGAAAAGATGCAGATTAGTTGAGCCTTTAATTAGTTGGACCTAATTAAAGGCTTTAGTAACCATGAAAATAAAAACTGGAGAAACAGAAATTCAGAAGTAAAAATATAGAGTGTGACACGCGTGGGCACGTACAGGACAAAGAGCATTCAGCCTTTGATCCTCTGTCGTGGAAAAAGGAGATGGGTGAAAAGTGGACAGCTTAATCACCTCACATGAGAATGCTGGGAAGCATTTAGGCATAAAGGCTGGGCTAGACCTGAGAAAAACCTTATCTCCACTGAGAGAGAATTGAGTGCACACTGAGTGCATGAGAAATACACAGAGTGCATGCAAATCGCTGACATGCTTGGCACACACCAAGGCAAGGAGCAGAGCTGTCTTAAATGACAGAAGTTTAAGGGAGATGCCTCCCAAAGGCTCGATAGGCTGTTGTGACAAAGCCTCCAGCACCGTGGAAAGGTCCTACTGAGGCACAGCTCTTCTAGACACAGGAAGGGAACGACGAGCACCCTTTATGAATCTGTGAATGAGGGAGTGTTGCACCATCGTTGTGCCATCAAACCCGACATGACATGCGGCGATAGCTGCTAAATAGACTTTAATAGTAGAAAAGGATTTACCCTTATCTATAAGGTCTTGTAAAAGCACAATATACCAGAGACAGAGCATTGATATGAAATTAGCTGATGACTACCCCCCAGACAAAACACTCGAAGGAGAACTGTGAATTCGTAACATACACCTTGGTAGGTGAAACGAAGGAATTTCCTGTGTGAAGGATAAATGCTTACGTGGAAAAAAGCATCTTTCAGATTGACATGGGGAACCACCCATATCGCCCCCTTCTTCAGAAGGAAGGATATTTTCGTATATTTGGGAGTGGAGCTCTCCTCTGTGTGAGAGGAGAGAACTCTGCTGAAACGCGGGGGTCTTGTTACAAACTGAATTCCGTACCCCTTCATTATAGTGCGAATCACCCATTCAGGAGCTGACACAGACTGCCATGCTGTTATATGATTCGTGAGTCCCAACATAAACCAGAGAATCGCTCAGCGCTGCCGATGTGACCAGTTTGTTCATTTGTGATACATTGGCGCCATCTAGTGGACAACTTAGAAGCGGCATGCGAGGGCTCTGGGAGCTGTTCGCTCTGATAAATGAATTTATTAGATTCATTTGAATTTTTGTTTCTTTGTTTTTTTTGTGTTATGGGGAACTCATGGGCCGAAGCCTTTATTAAACTTTAGTAAAGCTTGGACTCAAAACCCCCTCTCGCTAAGCATCAGGCCTGCCGCTTGCATTTCGGTTTAGACTGAGGGGGGTTAGGGAGTTTCTTCGCCGCGACCACGGAGAAGGACACTTTTCCCCAAGGCTTAGCAAACGGGGGGTTATTCTGCTGGGATGGTGGCCTATTGCTGCGGGCTTTAGCCCTGCCTGCATGATGGTGATGGCGGTCCATAGCAGGGAGGTTAGGTGGCCACACAGAGGGCTCCCCGGCGTGGCGCAGACTTTCTAGGGAGACAAAGTTTAAAAGCCTTGTCTTCCTTCTTATCATCGCATCTCTGCTGCATTAAAGCGATGGCAGGACCCAAAAGGGCTCCAGCGATGCGTCGTTTTTCGCTGTCAGGAAGCCCCGAAAGATTAAGCCACAATGCGTTCTCTCCGCCAAGAGAGCTATAGATCCCCCGCTAGCCTGGACAGCCTGGTGGGCATTGCGAAGGATGAGATAATTAACTGTGACGATCTCCTTCCAAATAGATAGAGAAGGAGTCCTCTTCTCCAGCTGTTGCCCCATGTCCTCCAGTAGCTCGGCCTGATAGGTGGATAGCAGAGAGGACACGTTTAGAGCTCTTACAGCCAAAGCGGAGGCTTTATAAGAGGCCTGGTGAACGGACATGGAGAAGCGATCCAACTTCCCGGGAAGAATGGGTTTCAGGGTGGCAAGCATCCCACCTTGAGAGGAGGTGTCTGACAATAGACGGCTCAATGGAGGGGGGGTGACCCATACCGAAAGTAGCCATATCCTTCACCTGAAGAACCATGAAACATGTTTCAGGTCTATCGGTCCCCCCAAAAGTGCTTCATGTGCTTAGTGCACGCAGGGAGTACCGGGAAAAGCTGCTTCCTAGGTCCAGGCGGGGGACCCAGAAGTTTCCCATTGTAAATGTCCCTCTCCTGGTCCGAAGTGCTTTGTAAAGCCAGCCATTCGATGTTGAGGCGAGCGGCCACTCGCTCACAAACCTTGGAAAGGACCGACTGTGGCACGGCAACGGGAGCAGTGGGCTGAGGGCATACAGATGGCGGGATGGTCTCCTCGTCATCCAAACCGAGGAGGCCTGCATCATCCTCATCACTGGAGCCAGGTGGCTCGTAAGGGTCGGGTTCAGCCAACAAAGCATCCTCAACAAGCGCCAGGTCGCAATGGTCGGCCCAGCTCAAAGAGGTTGCACTGCAGGAGGTCCCTGGGCACACGTTGGCATCGCTTTTCTCCCCATCAGAGTCAGACAAGCCCAACTCGACACTCTGTGTCGCAGCCACTTTAAGTCTGTGGCGCCGTAGTTTACCTGGGAGCTCCAGACAGTGGCTGCAGACAATGGGGAAACTGACCACTTCCTGAGCATGCCTGAAGCCCATGCAGACCACACAGAAAGGATGTGTCGCTTGCTGCGACAAGGGAACCACACACGACCGGGAAGGCATGTGACTGGTTATCACCGGGTGTAGCCAGTGCAGAAATGGAGAGCGACATGGGGAGGAAAAGACGGAGAGGTCAGGTCAGATGCCTTCTGCAGAGGTCAGGTCAGATGCCTTTCCCATAGGTGGATCTCAAATACAAGATGATGAAAGAGAACTGTGGAAACAAACAGAGCACAGGATGTAATACAGGATTTGAATATAGAAGCAAAGAGTTAAATACAATATAAGAGTATACTTTTAGTATAACTTTAGTACGACAACAAAGATGCAGGTTGGGTCAAAGAATGTTGTCAGTGCTTAAATGTGCATTTTTTATACTTTCAGATATGACATTCACTCATGAGGGTAACAAAACTTTCACTGACAGATTGATCAACTTTGAGAAAATGGTGAGTACCCTGGAAATCCATATCACCATCTCTGAGCCTTGTGTAAAGAAGGGACTGAGGCAGTAGGATCCATTTGCAATGGTTTATTGAGAATAACAAAACAGGAAGGGTCAAGCAACAGCAAACAGGTATGACAAGGGCAAGGCAAATTAGCAACAGTAAGCAGGCAAGGATCGAGGCAGGCAGCAGACAATCGAAACAGAATACACAATCCAAAGTAATAACGGGTAATCCAAAACAACAGGGAAGAACGCTCAGAAATGTTAGCCGTGGCAAAAAGACTTTGCAATGTGCATGAGTTCACATGAGATTTATATAGTGAATACAAACAGGAAACAGGTGCAGATGTAATCAGTCCCAGGAATGTGGCCCTATGGGAATTGTAGTCCGATTGACAACTAATATTCAGGGGATGGCTCCCTCTGGTGGTTCGGAGGAGGCGGTACGGGCGCCTCCACTGTAACACCTTGTGAAAATGCTTTTTCTTTGTGTTTTCCAGAGAATGATTGCTCACACTGTCAGAATTATGAGATACTGCAGAAGCCAGCCTTTCAGTAAGTCATTGAGGGTTACTTACATACTAACTGTAAAGTAAAAAAGAAATTTATACTGTACATTAATGCAGCACCTCCTGACACCGTCCTGCCTGAAACGCTCTGCTCTGATTGGTCAGCTGGTCCACTCTTCCAAAACATCTGGTCTGTTCTGATTGGTTAGTTGGCCCATTATGTAATTGGTGAAACGAAACAGCGCCGAAACAGAGGGCATGTGAAACCAGGTGCCATTATGTAAATGTGTAACATGGTAATGTAGCCAAGTCAGAAATAATAGCAGGACTACAAATAAAGTGCTTCAGGCAGTTCAGGAAAAGTGTTTAATGTTGCAGAGAATAACCTTTTGTGTGGACTTTGTGCTTTGTAATTTTGAAGATCATTTACACACACAAATAGCTATATTACATACTAAAGGAAGGGTTTAACACAAAATGCATAATAGGATCATAGAACATACATAGAACATAGAACAATAGTGACGCTTTCTTTAGCAAGCAGAGCTAAATATATATAGTTCATAATATAGAAGAGCTAATCATGTTTCAAATTCACATCTCTCTCTTGTCATAATAGATCAAGAAGCACCTCAGGTGACAGGTAAAAACCATCAGGATGTGCGGAGCTACGTGCGTCACATAAGTGTGATTGACAATCAGCGCAGCCTATCACAGCTTTCCCACAGACTTGAGCCCCGCCGGACCTGAGCTGCATTCACCTCAGTATTAAACTACAGTATCAATGTTGCTTTACCTCTGCCAGTTAATAGGCTGTATTAGAACAAGACGCACAGAATCCTTCCTTGCCTGCAGCATATGAACTATAAAATTAAACATGTCTCCTCACAAGGGCTTTCCTTATTTTATTTTCTGGCTGTCATTTGGAAGTGTTCATATCAGCGTTAAAATTGTTTTGAAGGATGTTCTGACACTTGATGTTGACTTTTCTTATATACTGTTACAGCAAAGATGTTGCCCCTTATTTCATCATTTTATTACATAGTCATCTGTCAGCTTCAGGTTGTTTCATAGATTAGAATTATGGGCTGATTTAAAGTAAAGTTCATTTACTTCACAGATTTGTTTTATATTACTTTGTGGATTTGTTTTGAAATGAATGTATATTTGGTAAAAGTTTAAAGGTATTTATATTACCATAGGCATGAAATAAATTAACAAACATATGAGCACATTTCAGAAGCCTCTAAGTGGCTTGTCTGCAAACTTTATACCTCTGTGTGTTGTGTAAATAAACCTGTTATAAGATGCATATTTACTTTTTTATTTATAAAAATGCTGCAACCACAAAGAGAAGTTTTGATAAATAGGTTCTGCATGGAGTATTATCACTCCTCATTTTTTATTGTATATTGTAACTATTTATATTATATTACAAATGTATTATATTATAATATATTATATTGAGTATATACAGAGATATAAGAGATCTACAGTGCCCCGTAGATTCAGACATGAAATCATAATAGCGACAGCTGTTCGGCGTGTGTCCGCCAGGCGTCGCTGTTCCTCTGTTTGTGTTTGGCAGCTGTAATCAGGAAGTTAGTGAGTTGCACGTGAATTCACCCGCTGGAGAGAGCTGAGCTTCAGCCACCAGCACCGCAAGAGCTTCACTGTGTTTCTCCCGGCAAAACTGACAACAGAGAGTACAGAGAGGGTACGTGTGCATCTGTTACATTGTAATAACAGTGTTACTGTACGCTGAACTGACTGTCATGACGGGAGATCTGCTGGATCAGTCCGTATATCAGCTCAAACATCAGAGGAAGACAGCGCACTGTGTGTGTGTGATAGTAAATAATTGTTATTTAATCCGTTTTGACCCACTTAGCATATTTGATATGTGTTATGTTATGCTTTATACCTTATTTAAATATACATCATTACAAGCCATCATACAATGGTATTTTGTTAGTAATAGCTACTAAAACGCATAACATCGGATATCTCTCGCTTGAACCTTCAGTCAATGTGAAGTGCCTCTTTGATGAGCTTACTGGCCTAATCGTGTGTACTTACAGCAGTCTCTTATAATGGTAAATGCTTTCAAATGCCTGTATAGAAATCGGACAGGACAACACGGGACTGTAGCCATGTGACGTCACCACTCATCCTTTAATCGATATTCTTCTGTGATGTCACTGTGGTGAGATTGTAAATGGCTTTCATTAGAGTTGAGTGTCTGCTGTTGTCCACTGCATGCTGGATTGTGTATGGCACAGGTATGGATACTCTGAGATAAATGAGAAATATCCAAATTATTCAGCTGGGTTTTACTTTCTGTTACAGTGCAGAGGCCATGTGCTAGATATGAAGCAGGAATACTGCTGTGATCCTATTGGTTGAAAGTTGAAGGAGGAAATTCCCGCATTACAAATGCAGAGGGCACATCAGATAATGCAGAGACCCCCAAACTCCCAGAAATACTTTGAACATTTAATACACTTATACAAACGTGAATGTCATATATTACAAAATATACTAATTATTTATCATTATTATTTATAAATAAATAATAATTAGTTTTATTTTTTTAATTTATTTTCATGAAAGTTTTTTGTTTGTTTGACATGATAGAACAATAGATATAAACAATAGATTTTGTTTAGAACAATAGATTTACAATAGATTTACTAAAACACATTTACAAAAATAAATTTGACAAAAAATTAACAAAAAATTAATATGGAGAATTTCTTAATATTGATACAGAACATTGTGTCCTGTTTTTAGAGAGATGTAGTCAGTCTGCTATGACACTTGTGTAAACTTGAGGAAAATACAAGAACAACTGCTTTAATATTTTATTATCTACTGCAGTGAGATTCATACATTTCATATTATCAGGAAGTCACTATATTTGTACATGTCAATATTTGTAGGTAGATGTGTCTTCTGAAGTTTTTCTTTTCCTGGTAACTGAAATGTCCAGAGTGTGTGGACGTGAAGTACCAGTGAGTGAGCTGCCTACCCTCCTGCTAAATATAACAAAAAACAGTCCAAATGGCCCGAGAGCCGTGGTAACCCTCTGTGAGAGTGAATTTGAAGCATGCCGAGAACCCTGCAGTCCAGCGCAGCCCTCAATAAACCATAATTATACTCCTGAACAATGCATCAGCAACCATTTCTCTAATGCAGACCCCTGCGTCTGTTCTAACAAGACACATTTATAATTCATAAGCATCTCAAACAAAGGCAGATGTTTTGTGTTGATTATTTGTTCATTTTTATTGATTTATCAGATCTTTTTTCCCAAGTATTCATGTTGGTAACATAAGAAATTAACCAAAGTTTAATATTTAGCTCAATACATATGCATAAGTTTAAAGAATAGTAGGATAATAGTGATGTTTGAATTAGCAAATACAATAATAACAAACAATTCTTCTGTCAAGTAACATACAGAGCTGTAGTTAATCAGGCTAACTATAAGATTACAGATAGGATTTATGTGTGATTTGTGTTACATTATATTACGTTATATATTAACGTTATATTTTAAAAGCTCATTAATATGAGCTTAATATATAAAAAATTGTATTTTTCTGTAATGTTATATGTAACATTGCTAACATCTACATTCTTTTTCATCCCTGTAACTCAATCCATTATCTAACTATTCACCTAATTAAATTAATATAATAAATGTGCGACTATTCAATAATGTCTTAAATGAATGACTACCAGTCGACTAGGGCAATCCTTAGTAGAGGCAGCCGGAGATAATAGTGGAGTTGTAGAAGTTCAGCAGGATCTGGGGAGACAGGTCAGACATTAGTACAACAGTGGGTAAGTCTTCTAAAAATATATACAATATACAGAATTAACATTTTATCCTGTTCAATTCCACCTTATGTCAAAAACTGGGTGAAGAATAACTGATTGTTATAGCCACAATAGTGAGCAAATTCTTTTAAAACAATAATTAAAACTGAAAGTGCATAAGATGGTTGCCTTGCCTTGGATTATCCCGTATTTATTAAACTGTACTAATTTATTGTCATTTTGACTTGAAAGTGAAGCATTTGTTTAAAACACAACGTGACTGATATACTGAAACTATATATCCTTGTATGTCTGTTGCTATGCTGATAATGTTAATCAAACAATAACCGAAAAACAGAAAATCACTCACTACCTCCAACTGATTAATTTGTGAAGCTTTACTTATACAGTAATGGGCCTGCAGTGTTTTATTTGACTAGTTTAGACTAATTTACTCAACTGCTGAGTGCTTAAATACAGCTGCATGAAAAACAACAAGCACCGTTTACTTATTTGCATCTTTATTATATTGTATTGTCATTAGTTCTTGTTTTATCATTGACTGCTTACTTATCTTTAAAAATTGCTTGACAACTTTTTTACTAGGTTACTTTGCTGAGGTGTTGCTCCAAGACCCAAAAATGGGTAGCAAAATGCAAACATTAATGCATACCCTATCATAATATTGTAATAATTATAGTATTAGTATTAATACTATTAGTATGAATACTAATACTATTAGTATAAATAGTATTAATAATAGTAAATCATAATTATAACTAAACGCAAAATATTCTTTAATGTGTCATTTAGCTGATTATTTAGCATACAGACTTCATACAGAGGACCATCTCGCCACTGAAGTAACCAACCTTTCCCATTGCTGCATAAAACATCAGTAATATAGTAGTGTGTTTGCGTATAATTGCATAAAGTGAATCAACGGCCATCGTCACATTGACCAAATTATGAATTGGTGACAATGAATTTAACAACAATTTTAATCGATTGATTGACAGGCCTTATTAAATTGAAAATAACATATAATAACTCTTTAGTTACTGACTGGCTTTACTGTCTTAAAAGGTCAAAATAATAAAGTTATAATAAAGTTAAAAAAATAAAGTTACATCTTGAAATAATGTACAGTTAATCAGTGTTGTATGTTGTCATTTTAAACAGCTTAAACTGTTTTAATATTTAACTCAGAGTTTACCTGCTGCTTATTACATCACGGACAGATCGTGTGCAAACAGGGTGATAAATGAAAACATTATGATGCTAGAATGTTTCAAAAGCTTCAAAATAACATCACAACTCTAAAGTGATTAAACACTATTAAACATTAAAGCACTATTAAAACGCAACAAATATAAAAGTCTGTATATATAAAAAGTGGACATCAAGATTTAAATGCGCATGCGCAGAACTCTGATTTCTCCAACTTAGTTTTCGACTTGGTTTAATTTCGACCAAATGACTCGACAAATAGCTTTTATTATTAATATTATAAAGTTAAAAGTGAATCTAGTGTTTTTAGCATTGCTGGTGTCATGCCATGAGCCCTGCCCCCACAGCAAACAAAACCGAACCCAGCCAAACTGTAGCTTCAAAACATATATTGTTACACTCCTAATAACTATACATTAATATACATTGTAATGTGTGGTAACCAAGCTAATAATGCCTGCAGGTTTTTGTGAGAATAATGGATAGAAGATATATAATCATTAGCCTGGTATGAAAGAGTATGGGTCTGTGAGATGTCCTCAGTAATATGGTGAAGGAAACCTTGAGTGTGTGTATGTGAGTGTGTATTTGTATATGTGTATTCACTGGATTAGAAGTAACCTCACACACCAGCTTCACTCTCACCAGACCTCATATCTCCTTTCGCCTCTCATCTTCTCCTTCTTTCTCTGTTATTCAGGAGAGAAAATCGTTCCTTAAAGTGCCATTATGCCATGGCAGCTCTGGGCGTCACCTTTGTGCAAATCAAATTCGATGACATCCTCTTCTACGAGAACTGCGGTGGTGGGAGCTTCGGCAGCGTTTACCGCGCCCGCTGGCTTTCACAGGGCAAAGAGGTGGCGGTGAAAAAGCTGCTGAAGATTGAGAAAGAGGTGGGAGTCAGAATCGCCTGTGCTTTTCATTCGCACGCTTTAATTGTCAGTGTGATAATCATTTTAATTGCCTCTCTGTGTGTCGACTGCAGTCTGCCCGGCACGATTACACCCCTCAGCTCCTTATCACAGCCCCTATTGTGCATGGATGTTCATAGACTGTGTCTTTAAGAGAAAATTGTCTCATAATTAAGTCATATTAGTTTCAGCTGAGCGCAGTGTTTGTCTTTGAGGTGAAGTGTATTTACTTTAAAGTGCTACATTTATTGTTGTCTTTGTTCTTCACATAGTGATTTTACAACATAATGGTTTTGGTAGCATTTGGGCTTGTACCATTTGCTTTGGGTTTATGTCATGTTGGAAAATTAATTTAAAACATTATCTCTTGTTGGTGGAATGATGAACTGCTGAAAATTCTATAAAATCTCACAAAAGTATTGTCAGCAGCCTGTTAAAACATTTTCCAAATTTGTTACTTTTAAAAGGTCACTAATCAAATGTAAGCAAATTTGACCTTTGACCATGTTAAAGGCCCTGTTGCACAGAAGATCACATTTTCCTGCTTCAACTGAAGCACACAGGATCCTCTTTTTTAAAGTGGTCATGATTTGTTTGTTTTTTTCAGGCAGAGATTTTGAGTGTTCTCAGTCATAGAAACATTATCCAGTTCTATGGAGCCATTGTTAAAGCGCCGAACTATGGCATTGTTACAGGTCAGCATCAAACACAACTGTCTCAACACCTCTAATCATCTGTTAATAGTCAGCAGTTATCTGATGTCACCAGTGTTTTTGTTGTTGGTTTAGAGACAGTTAGTAAGGATTAATGTATGCTGTAAAGAGTATATGAATGCTTTAAACTTAAGGACTTGTAGTGTTCATCTCTGATTGATTTCAAAGTGGAAATGTTTTCAGAACTAAAGGCAGGTAAAATCAGGGGGCACTTTGTCCCATGTTATCACATGTTTTGGCTGATATTTTGGTTGATATCACATTTGATCCTGATGAGTAATGATGACCCTTCACAACAAACGTGTGCACATCCTGTGAGATTAACACTGGATTCACTGTGCTGAGTGGCGCTGACTCAGCAGCGATTGTAAAAGATGATAAAGTTTAAACTGCGTCTCTGGTTATGAAAAGTAAATGTAATTAAGGGCAGGTGATGGTGAGAGTTGATTATAGCATAGGATGAGTTTTATCTGTGAGGTTATTAGTTTCCGCTGTGTGTGTGTCTATGTGTGTGTTTGTGGGTTTGCTTAACCATATATTGGGACAAATTTGCACCCAAACAAAAATCTGAGCAAAATCACCTATTGGGGACATTCTCATTTGTAAAAACACTATAAAAATATAGTAAATAAAGTTTTTTAATTGTAAAAACACAGAATGTTTTATTTTATACAGTTAAACATAATATTTATTAATCTTATTGGCCCTCACTACAGTAACTTGTGAAGAAGAAGAGTGTTTCCTCATATCAAATGAGGAGTATAGAGTTTAAAGAATGCTCATGTGTCTGTTCATTATTTCAGTGGTTAAACAGTAGTGTTTTTATCTTCTGTCTGTTACCTGACGTCTTTACACAAGCACTACTGTATGTAATGCAGGTTAACTTTCAGTTTGTTTCTATCTCAGATAAAGTGTAGATGTGTGTGTGTGTGTGTGTTATTGAGTTAAGTAGATGTTATACCATGTCTAGAGTTTCCACAGTGTATTTAGATGATGCCATAGAGTCAGGTCAGGAACAGGAAATTGTAAAAAACAATGAGTGACAGACTGCACTGGATACTGGATTATGTTTTATTTGATTTTATTTGTTTGCATTGTAATGTATAATGTGTTTTATTTACAGAGTTTGCCAGTGGTGGTTCTTTGTTTGAGTACCTGTCCAGTTCTGAGAGTGAAGAGATCAGCCTGAAACAGATCATTACCTGGTCCATGGACATTGCTAAAGGTTATACAGAAACTCACACGTGTATAAAACGGTGTAAAAAAAGCAAAAAATACAGCTTCAGTCTTGTGTCATGCAAACTAGTCTCTTACGCTTTCATTTGTAACGTGTATCTATAATCAATATTCATAACACCGTACCTCCGTCACTGTGTGTATTTGCATGCTGTATTTCTGTCTTCATAGGAATGCATTACCTGCACACTGAAGCTCTGGTTAAAGTCATCCACAGAGACCTCAAGTCCCGAAATGGTTTGTTATTAAAACAGTACATCACCTTTATATAGTGTTTTGGGGAAGAAGGGTTTCTTTATTTATTTCTTAGTTAGGAATGAGAATTTCCTTAACGGCTCCAGTAATGATTCTTTTATCAGTAATGATTCTTTTAGCACATCTAAAGGAATAAATATTTTCATTGGATTTACTGTTTTTAGAAGTCTGTTGCCAAATGATTAGACGTTTAGAGGTGGCAGAAATCCAGGGCCTAACTAGACATGAACAACCAATCAGTACATTAATTATTGTACTCTGATTTAAATATAACAAGACTTAAGCATAATTCATTCAATTAATTTGATTTGCAAAAAAGAACTAGCACATTAGAGTTAGTTGTTCAGGAATTAGAATATAAATACTCAAGAGTCATTAATGGAATGCAGGGAAAGTGAATAATTCTGGTGTTTTTGAAAAAAAGGAACCGATCATTGATTCCAATCCTAGATAAAGGAGAATACTGTCTGTGTCTATGAGCTGAACACCTTGTGTTTTTTCACAGTTGTCTTGACGGCAGATAAAATAGCCAAGGTACATGATTGTCTATGTTCCCATAAACATACTGCACAACGTTTCTCTAGAATGTGTTTATTCAGTGGAATTCTTACTGTAGAAGTTGTTGATTCTCTATCAGATCTGTGATTTTGGGGCATCTAAGTTTCATTCACACACCACCCACATGTCTCTGGTTGGCACATTTCCGTGGATGGCCCCTGAAGTCATCCAGAGCCTTCCTGTGTCTGAGACCTGTGATACATACTCTTATGGAGTGGTGAGTGTTTGTGTGTGTGTGGATGTACTTTTTTTTACAAATTTGCACATAAAAGTCTGAGCAAAGTCTGAGTCCGACCTTCTTTTGAGTCTGAACATACACTACCAGTTAAAAGTTTGGAAACACTGTTTCTTTGTTCATATTTTTCTTAATTTATGAATAATTGTAAACTTATCAAAACTATGAAATGTAACACAAATGTAACTTTAGGAATTATGTTGTGACTATTAAAAATAAGGTAAAATAGGATATATTCTAGCATATTCAATATAGTCACCCTTCGTCTAGAATTTACAAAAATTTTCTTGACATTTTCCATCACCCAGTTTCTTGAGGAATCATCCTGAGAAGATTTTTGAAGTAGTGCCCCTCTATCCTGCGCTCTTATTGGCTGCTTTTTTCTTCATTATTTGGTCCAAATCATATATTTCAAAAAAAAAAATTTTTTAATTGTAGTTTAAAAAAAAAAAAAATTAAATTGAAATTAATATGTTGGTACAATTATATTATATTTTTATTTTTACATTTTTAACATTTAATCAAATGTCTTTAGATTAAAAGATTTTTAATCTGGCATTTCAGTCAAGTGTTTCCAAACTTCTGACTGGTAGTGTAAGTAAAATCACGCCTGTGGGCAAGTCAAGGGCATGTAACATAGCCTTTAAAAGGTGCCTGCAAAATACCCTTACCATCTCTAGCAGGTGGTTTTTGGGATGAAACCAGTTTTTCTTCAGCCAGAATTGAAATGGTCTAATATGTAGTAGGCCCAACGGAATCACTTTGGTCGCTGCTGCGACCAAAATAATAGCCTCTGAATCTGGACGACCATTGGATGCTGGCCTAGCCGAACGCTGCTCACAGCAGCAAGGATTGACTCCACACGTACAGAAGACAATTGTGCCATAATAATGGAGTCGCAAAAGACTAGAAAAGTAGTTCTCTGAACTGTAGAAAGCATACTCTTTTTGGGGTTGAGTGTCAGCCCTAAGCACCTTATATGAACTAAGATGAATTGTCTATGCCATGTAGCTAGTTCTTGGGAGCTGGCCATGAGTAGCCAGTTGTCTGTGTAATTTAGAATGTGGATGTGGATGAAGGGAGATCTCGGGCAACTCTGCCCCCGAAAGCAAATCTGAGAAACTTCCTTTGTTCTGGCAATATATTGATGTGAAAGTATGTGCCCCTCAGTTCTGTTGTGACAAACCAGTCCTCAGACTGAATTTGACACACAATCGGTTTGAGTGTCAACATCTTGAATCTGTATTTCCTTAGAGACAGATTCAGCTGACACAGATCTAGAATTGGACACAGCCACTGGTCCTTCTGTAAAATAACGGCTGTAAAAGTCCAGATGTAAGGGCTGCAAGACGTCTGCAAGACGCTGTTGATGCAAGGAGGCAAATTGAATTCTGTACCCTCTCTTTACTGTACTTAACAGCCATAGGGCTGTAAACCTGGCAGAAGTTTCCACACTGCCAAACTTAAGAGAGGTATCATCTTCTCTACTTGTCCAGTCTCCTGAATCAGAGAACTGAATGGAGGTATCTAGAAATCTTCACAGCCTTTAAGGAAAGCACAGTCCCCAGACTTTCTGGCCTTATGATGGCCTTCTGCTGCTGCCTCTAGGCAGAAGAATATTTAAAAGAAGAAAAGGTGGATGGACCATCTGATGCCGCAGCTACCTGGCCTCGGGGGCTTTTCAGCCTCATGACATTTGTCAACAACAGAACTAATGGCATAGCCGCACAGACCCTGAGGAACAATTGGAGCATCCAGCAGGAAGGCCTTATCCCTATTCTGATTGCCGCATATGCCTTGCCCACCAAACTAGAAGTCACCCTACACACCTTGAAGGGCAAGGTAGGTTTCCTCCATGACTAATGTCTCATCTACCATATCCATGCTCAGGTAGTCCCATGATGGAGGAGTAATTATTCATTGTGGGAGTTAAACTTTTTAGAACTCACATTTTTTTCTATTTTTTTCTTTATTGCTTTCTTTATATGTTTCTACCTGACTAATGTCCAGACAAACTGGCTTTCTGAAGACAAGAGGCTTATGATGTATTTTGCAAACGCCTTTATAAGGATTCTTGGCGCTCTGCGCTACATCACATGACCTTGACTTGCCTATAAATAAGCATGATTTTTATATGTGTTTGAACTTGGGTGCACTTAAAGCGTATTCATAGCATCAAGACATGACACAGTGTCAAGTTCTTTTGAAAAGGAACAACAGAAGTCTTTGGAATGTCCCCATTTAGACAGATAACGTCTAAGTAAACGTGTGTCTGTGTTGTATGCAGACAGGAGCCAAGCTAATAGGTCATTTCATAACTGATATACACATACTGTAGACTTTATTGACAATTCTGAGGTCGAAACTTTCTATTAAATAATATTTTGTCTTGTAAGTTGTGTCTCTTTAGATGTCCTGCTGCTTTTGCAGGTCCCTTTGCACTCATTAAAAGTTTCTTCACAGCAGTGCCATAGAAAAAACATTCACTCAAAGGTTCTTAAAAAAACATTTCTTTTTTACCTCTTTATAGTTTAAAGAATCTTTTTCTACTACAAAGAACCTTTTGTGAAACAGATAGGATGTTACAGAAACAGTGGATGTTAAAGGTTCTTTATGGAATTAAACAGCCAAAATGCTTCTTCTATGGCATTGTTTAGCACCTTTATTTTAAGATATCAGTGTCACTTTTGCTCATACTTAGGGTTAGTAAGTTTACCAGAGTATTCAGCTATGCTGCCTAACTTGTCATGAATGAAACAAAATATGTTGCTTGTTGAGGAAACTATTACTATGTACATGATTAAAATTATGGTGGACAGTCAAAAAATGGGCAAAAGCATCCCACAGACTTTTATTGAAAGAGGGAACCCAGTCTATGTGGGGGTGGGCACTTGTACCTTTTGACTGGTACCAATGCCATGTAGCCACTTAGCAACACACAAGAAACCCTTAGAACACCTTAGCAACTGCATAGCAACACTTTGGCAGCTACAAACAGCTACAACCCTAGTTTGCAAACATTACTTAAATTTTTGTTAGAGAATGTTCAATTCTAGTGTTTTTTAGCTGTTTATAGCTCATATAGCGGTAAAAAAGAAGCTGTGTTCTTTCAGGTCCTGTGGGAGATGTTGACTCGCGAGATTCCCTTCAAAGGTCTGGAGGGGCTGCAGGTGGCCTGGCTGGTGGTGGAGAAGAATGAGGTACAGAATCTGATTGGCCGTGTCAGTAATGGAATGCTTTCAGCATTTGTGTAAGTTTGTTATATTTTATACAGTATGTGTTTTTTGTGTATTACAGAGGTTGACGATTCCTAGTAGCTGTCCGGCCAGTTTCGCCTGTCTGTTGAGAAACTGTTGGGTGACAGAACCAAAAGTAAGCAAACACACATTCACCTATTTATCTAAATGGGGTCATTCCATACACAGCTAGTTATAAACACTATAACATAACCCTAACCCACAATCTAACCCTAACAGAACATTTTCTGCATTTTTCCCCAATATGTGGATAAGCAACCCCCCCACACACATTTATTTAGCTTAAGCTTGCAACAGATTTATCCAGAAAGTATAGCTATACACACACATGCCTACTTAACAGTTAAGAACCTGATTCATAATAAACAAAAACATAGAATAGATCAGCTATTGTACAGTTTCTGTCATATTAGTATTATATGAGATCATCTGTAACAAATACATGGTATATTTATGATATGCGTATTCATTATGCTTTTTGTATTTATGTATGATTTTTGTATATTTTTGATAATGCACAGAGGTCACAAACCAGAAGCATTTGTTAATTACATATATTGCAAAGCATTAGTAATATGTTGCAGTATATGCAGCGCTGAAGTTGATACTGATAAACAGAGTGTGAATCAGGATAATGCATGAATAATAGATAAGACATGTCCTGCTTTTTATTACAAGTGTTTTTATAAATATACATCTGTCTTTCTGTTTGACATTTTTAACTCTCCCAATCAAATGTCAGCAGAGGCTAACTGATGTAGCTAACCAATGCTGAGCCAGTCAGTGGCAGGTATTGTTTGGGGCAGTTTCATTCTACAAAGCATTTAATTGGACAAAAATCTGCAATTTTCTTTCATTCATTTTCAAGAAAGAAAAACTTCTCAATGTGTTTATCTGCTCAAGTCTTTCTTCTTATGTCAGGTAGCATATAGCATGTCAAATATTCAAGTTAGCAAATCAGCCTGATAGCTAATAGGCATAAAAACGATAAAACTTTGATTTTATTTTTTTGAGATTTTTAAATGACAAAATGCAAAATGTAAAGCTGTTATCTTATGTGCATACTGTACAAATAAATAAATTCAGCAGTTTATGAATTTATAGAACTTTACTATGTATCACAGTTTTTTAAATATTTGATGATAATGCTGATAATGATAATGTGATTGTGTTGAAGGATCGGCCGCTGTTTAAACACGTCCTGTCCACACTGGAGTCCATGTGGAGTGACACTCAGTTACCTGATGAGTGCAACACCTTCCTGCACAGTAAAGCAGAATGGAGGCACAGTAACATACACTAACATACTGCTGATGTGTTTGATTTCGGGTGGGCCAGGAAACAGGAGAAAGAGAAAGAAGAAATATAAGGATACATGATAAATATATGAAAAAAAATGAGGGGAAAACATGTGACTGTCCGTTTTCAGCAGTGTTGAGTAAAAGACAAGCAGTAAAATCAATTCTTTGAAATCAATTCAGGAAATTTGGAGTGGGAGTGGAACCCACATGACAATGTGGGCGTGGCTAAATGTGGGGGGCTGGCCAGAGTAAGGGGGTGGATCTAACAGGAGGTGTTTAAGGTTCATCTCATAACTTGTTTGAATGGGAGTTGTGTGAAAGGGAATGTGTAGCTCCATCTGCTGGTTGAGTCAGGCTGGTTGAGTAGGCTTAACACTTTCAAAATACTGCTTTATATTTCAAAAGACATGATATTGAATTTATGAACGAAAAAAATATTCTATTTAGGTAATAATATTAATAGTTTATCAAAAATAATTAAAATAATGAGTAAACCATTTTAAAACCATGTTTTGTTTTAAAATGCATTTTGTGGTTAAAATGATAATACTCTTTTCTGTTGCCTTTAAAGACTTAAATACATCCCTACAAATGTTCCTTTTTAATGATATGTGAAATTGCTCAGATTAATTGAATTATGGTGTATCCTATCACATATTTCTCCACATGATGTATATATTGATGCATGGCAACATTGCGAAAAAGTAATCTTTGTTTTAAATTGTGTGTTTTAACGGATTTGATGAAATGTGGTAATTGTTAATGTGTTGTTGGTGACTGTGGTGTGTGTGCAGGTGTGAGATCGAGGCAACTCTGGAGCGTCTGAAGCGTTTAGAGAGAGACCTAAGCACCAAAGAACAAGAGCTGAAGGAGAGAGAGAGACAACTGAAGATGTGGGAGAGAAAACTGATTGAGCAGTCCAACACACCGGTGAGTGTCTCTCTCTCTATTTCTCTCTCTCTGAAGACACGGACTCAACACTGTAACACACAGTGTGTGTGTGTGTGTGTGTGTGTGTGTGTGTGTGTGTGTGTGTGTGTGTATATATATATATATATATATATACATACATATATATATATATATACACAGCACTGTGCAAAAGCCACAATAAGACTTTCAGGATGTTTTATGCATTTATTAATGGCATTATTTTCACGCATAGATGTGTACAATTAGCACAATAATGTTTTTATTTGATTAAGTCATCAGCAGTGCTTCCCCCATAGAATAATTTAATTTTGCAATGTTGTACCTTGTATTTTTGTCAGATTTTTAAATATGTCTTTGCTTGAAATCAAATATGATTTTCTATGTAGTGGAATTTATACAGTCCTACTAAAGACAATAGCATCCATTATAATGGTGCTCTTAGTAACTACAGATCTTTATGTATTGCTCACGTCACAAGTCTTCTGAAATCTTTTCTAGCAGAAGTGTCTTTTATTTCTGAGTTTCACAGGAGAGTTTAAGTGGAAATAAGTTGTGTGTTGTGCGCTGGAGAGGTTAGCACAGTTACTTTCCTTCATTCTCTGGAAAAGCTGTATTAGGTGAGCAGGATTGACGCCCACTGGGTCCTTATGGATGTTATTTATGGGAAATGAAGTGGATGTATAGCCACATGCTGAGGAGAGCGAGAGAGAACAGGGTGTCAGTGTGGCAAGGACAGTGCGCACTTACGAACAACTGACATTTCACTGACATTAAGATTGGCCAATTTGAGCTGTGAACACTGAGAGGAACTCACACACACCTGAGAGAGTGAAAAACAGAACAGGAAAGAGTTTTTAATATACTCCCAGTATAACTGTAATATGTATCTGTCCCTGTGTTTCTCATTGTTTATGTAACAGGAAACATAAAAAAACTTGTGCAGAAAACAAATTGTGCAGAATACAAGTACAGAGCCAATGAAATGCAGTTAGCATTTTGAACATGTTTGTCTTTATTCACTTGATAATATTACATTTCTGTTGATATACAGTAGCAGTATCAATAGCATCATCATTTATGAAGTATGCATTAATAAATTAAAGGTGGTCAGTTATATTTTCTGTAAATTTACCAGACATCCTGTTTTTACCCAACTGCAAAGTTCACTGAAATCAACCAACCTTTAAATATGTAAACAAATGGTTGATACGTGAGTGGCTTATATACACATAAAAATGTGTCTTTATCTTCTGTGTCCTGTAGATTCTTCCTAACCTGGCAATCCACTCCTGGACAGAAGAGCATGTGGTGGGTTCATCAGTTTCTCTTACCTACTGCAACCAACGCAATCAGATTTGTAAATGTTTTGACTGCACATGATGGGATTACAGCTCAGATTTTGTATTTGAACTTGTATGTTTTGCATTTACAGCATTTCTGGATGCAGCAGATCTTTGAAGGTGAGATTTAGTGATGTTTTAGTGATGTTATTTTTAGAAAGCCTCTAAAGAACACTTTTCATGTTTTTGTGTTTGGTTCTCTTTTCATCTACATGTTGTGGGGACCAAGCAACAGTCCTCTACAAAGCATTTTAAATAACGTTTTAGTTAATATTTAAAAAATTCAAAAGGCTGTTATAGGATTGAAAATATCATTAGCTCAGTGTTAAAACAATGGAAAGCATCATTGAGGTACAAAAATACACGTTTGACTGTATTAGTAAAGTCATTTTATAGACTTCCTAATCTACCTCTAACCCTAATCAGGCTAATGATATTTCTATCCACCAACCCTACCCTAAACCACACCCTCAGAACATGTGCATGGCATTAGATTGAAAGAAATACATGGGTTGGCTGATCTGTGGCCCTTTAAATTTAGTAAGAATCCTCACAAGTTGGTTTTCATGATATTTCACAATATAAGTGATGACTTTTGGCATTAACAAATATAGCTGAACCTGTACACTTGATCAATATGTGTGTGTGTGTGTTGGGGGTGGGGATGGGGGGGAGGGGGGGTTTGGGGGCGGGTGTGGTGCGGATTGGGTTGGGGGATCCTGGTATTCAGTACATTAGGGGACCAAATGTCTCCTCACATATAGTAGTACCAGTTGACTTTGTGGGGACATTTGTAGGTCCCCAATGAGAAAACAAGCTCATACATTTTTTTAAAGTCTAAAAATGCAGAAGGTTTTCTGTTGTGTTTAGGCTTACGGGTAGAGTTAGTCTAGGGGGATAGAGTATACAGTCTGCACAGTAAAAAACATTACGTATATGGATTGTCCTAATACAATCCCAGTGAAAACCCAACAGGTGTGTGTGTTGTGCAGGTGATGAGGAAATGCAGCAGTATTCTGATGTCTTCAGGCAGAATCACATCACAGGACAGAGACTGCTGCTGCTGTCTGAGAATGACATGAAAGACCTGGGTGTGCTGTCTAAAGGACACATCATACACCTCAAGGTAGAACACAAAGTACAGAGCACTGAGTCACATGACCTTTACAACTATGGTGATTGGCCCAAAACAATTTAAGATTTGAGAGATTTGACTGGTACTGTTGAAAAAGAAATAAACATCTTATTAATGCAATTATTTATGCTAGACAGCAGTGAGAATAAGATACTCTCCAGGTTATGATTTATCTCCTGAGGAAAAAACACAAATAATCCTACTTGTGTCCTGTAGTTTCAGAAAAGATTCTCAACATTGTCTCACACTGTGCTCAGACTTGTCAAGAAAGCAACATTTGCAATCAAAAAAACATCTAAATATTATAATTTCTCATCCTATTCTTTCAGTAGCAAATTAGATCAGAGCTGTTTAGTGTACATTCTTCTCCGCTGTATACAGTCGCATTGGTGTCTATATTTATTCCACCTGATGAATTTTATGAGATTAAGTTGATGGTTAAATGAAAACATTATTAAGAATTAAGTTTGAGTCCTGAGTGTTGAAAGAGCAACCACTAAGAAATAATTTTTCAAAGGAAACAATGGAAGCTGACATCACACATCTGAGCATGTGAGGTATTAGCCTGTGTGCTCAACAGAGAGCACGACTTGTTGAATGAATTACTCTAGATGTATATGACATATCCAAGAGCATGAATTACATGTTCATAAGTGATACACAACGGTATTAATTGTTGTTTTGCTGCTAAAGGTCCATTAACAGATGATAATTATGTTACATTGACACACAGTTGGTCATTGGCTGATGTCAGCATGCTGCATAATTCCACATCGTAATGTTTTAAACATCTCAAATCTTTTTTTTTTTGCAGACTGAAATTGAGAAACTAACCCAAGACTACTTGAGTCTGTTCCACTTTCCTCCCTTGATGAAGGCACGTGATCTTCACAATTTCATCTGTCTCTAGATCTTCTTGTTATTTTGGATTACAGTTTATGTTGTGTTTCTTCACATTCACAATATACAATATACATTCATTCACAATATACAGTAATGCTGCTGTGGCATCTGAATGTCTTCTATCCTCTCTTAGGATGGTTCAGCTGCAGTGGAGGAGGAGTGCAGGACAACTGTAAATGTGGAGTTGGTGTTTGGATATCACTGGAAAGCAGGCACAGGACACACTGTAAATCGCATCACTATTAATCATTATTAGGATTCATTTTAATTATTTATTAACCTATGATACCAAAATGACATTGTCTAAATTTGTTTTTAGCCTGTTTTATTGTTTACCAAAAAAAATAAGAGCACAGAAGCTCAACTGATAGACATGGTTGTCGAGATATGCTGGTGTTTTGGGTGGTTGCTAGTATCTGCTGAGTGATGACAGGTGGTTTCTTACCAGTTCATTGTTTCTTCACTCGTTTCTCATTCACAAAGAAAAAATCGAAATAGCTACTAATTAGCTAATACCTAATACAAACGGTTCAAATTTGGGTTAAAATTCGATGGGTCAAGTTTGTATATTTAGGGATAGGGGTTTGCATAATTCCTAACCTTAAGTTTGAGCAATAGTAGTAGTTTTATGTTTTTTTTATGTAGTTTTATTAGTATTATGTAGTAACAATTATCAATCACTAATATTGGGGGACAATGTTTTTCAGTGGTCTTATTCACAGTTGACTTTTGAATTAATGTACATACTCTTGTAGATTTGTTTTTTATTTGCTGTCATTATTTGTGCACTGCCCTTTGCGTATTCTTTCCCATGTTCCTGAAGGCTTTTGCTGAAGATGTGATGTCTTGTAATTTGCGAGATGTTTCAGAATGTCACTACACAAGCTCTCCTTGATTTAAAGTCATCTTTCTCAAGACGCCTGTTATAGTCCCATGGAGCACTGACCACTGTCTCACCAAATGTATTATCCTCTCCCAAGCCTCTTGTTTTTGTTGTATTCTTTCCCTCAAAAAACAGCAAAAAGATAAATAATTTTTTAACCAAAGTGACACGCAGCATCCACCCCCTCTTGCTGACAAGCTTTTGTTCAGGCCCCTGACACAGGAGAGTGACTGCATCTTTACTTGCCGTTTGAATTTAATCAAAAATGTAGCCAGAAGTCATTTTCTTTTAAAAAGGCTAATGTTATTTAATCTTTCAGCTGTTCATTGTCCCATCATAAATAGTCCCCTTTCAAGGCGTGCGGTGGGGCTGAAGCGGGGCCGCTAATTGCCTCCTATTTCTCCTGACATGTGGTGGTTTGGTTGGGAGGAAGCTCAGCAGGGAGAAGGAAACAGGAGTCTGAGAAAATGAGAGCTAATTATTTTCCCCTGCCTGGTGTCAGCCTCCATGTCAGCCTTGTTTTTACAAACTGCAAGGTTTTTTGCACTAAATAAAACAAACCCGCTCTGCTCTGGTTTTTTCTGTTTTTCCGCCTGCTCTCCCCCTCTGTCTCATTCTGGCGGTGTCGCTGTACCAGCTGCACTTCTCAAAGCCTAAATGAGGCCCTGCGATTGTGCTTTGCCCATCTGACAGAGCAGAGTGTTTCTGTTAATGAGGATATCAGGGCTTAGTTGCCGGAAAGGTGCTGAATTATGTATGAGGTGTCATTAAGATGCTTACCGTGCTGGCCGTCATTACCGCACATTGTTTCTCCTGCTGTATTAGGCAGGGCTAACGTTTGGCAAACACTTGGTCAGCATTCGGCCAACGCGTTACCACACACCCACATTAATGCGGTACCTTTAAGGCTGTCCAAACGCAAGCAAACACACACTCTGAATGTCTGATCACACTTAGCATACATACGCGGTTGTGCACTCACATTATCCTAAGGCGCTGCGTAAGTGTATGTAGCTTGAACCGTATGCTGCCTGACAGCAGTGGGCATGTGCTATAAGCTGTTACCTTTGACCTCAGCGCCAGGCTGGCAGATTGGACAGATCATTACTGCTCTAGCCAACATGTTCTGCTCAACCGTTTGTGGTGTGCTCTCTTGGCAAGGGGCCTCATCTCCATTGCTAATGCAAGTGAAAATGGATGTTAAGGCCTTTTGCTCTTGTTATGCCTGAGAAACGAATAACATTCTCTTGAACTATGATTTCTCGTAGCTTCGGTCTTTACATCGCCTTACCTTAGAAATGTGTGTTTGAATAAATACTCATTTGATTTTTTTTTTAATTCCCACACTAGGTTTTCACCAGCATATGTTTGCTTTTACATGGCACCTCAGTTTGTCTCAGTTTCAGAGATATAACAGGGTTCAACCATATCAACATCTAAATGAATGCTCTATGTTACTGGTGTTTGCTAAGGTGCTCTATTACTAGATCATATTTGTGGTTGGAGATTTGGACTCTCCTGACTTACCACGAACCATTTAGCAGACCCCCAACCCACCTTAGCAACTACCTAACAACACCCTGATGACCATGCAAAACACCTTAACAACTACATAGCAACACACCTAAAAACACTCCAGATACAAAAGCAATAGTTGCTCATTGAGCAGAGCATTTGTAAAAGCAAACATTGATTTATTAATTCATGGATAAATTGATTGATTCTGAAATTGTTTGCAAGAAGTCCCAAAATACCTCAGGTTATTATTAATTATTATAAATACCCATTAGTATCCTCTAGGTTGTGCTGTTGGCTTATAGTACACTCACACAAATAAAAAGCATCCAGGTCTGCGTGTATTTTTCAATTATGTATCGTGTATGCTTACCTTACGGACACCTGAACCTATCAGTTATTGTCTTTCCTGTGTCTTACTCTGTCTCTGACCTCTGCAGGACTGTAAGTGGAAGATGTACATGGAGCATGATGGGGATGAGGCGGCAATAGCATACATCAAAGACGTGACCTTTAATGCCAACAGACCCGATGTAGATGTATTAAAGATGACCAGGGTGAGAGATGCCATACATCAGCATGAATTATGCCTCCATTATGTTTTGAGCAATGCAGGAGACAAGACATCAGCTCAGTTTATGTTTTCTGAGGTCACATAACTGATGTGACTGATGTGATAAAGATGATGTGTTTAATGCAGTTTTACTCTGTGAACAGAAGTTTCAAATGTCATGTGTCATGACCTTGAGCATGTGATGGTTCTAGAATGCTTCAGTCTGAGGTTGATGAGACTTACCGTTTGTTGTCCTATTTCATCTACTCTCCAGCCTCCGTTTGTGATGAATAAATGGATAGTTGGATTATCTGGCACACAGACTGTTGACTGCATTGTAAACTATGAGGTATGTACTAAACACTGCATACTGCGACTTTCATTAGCTCATGAAAAGTTGGCGTTGCAAGTTAGAGTTTCATTTGCAGTCAGCTGGTGGAATTTAAGCGGCTTTGGCAATGTCATCCTAAAACCATCCTTATGTCATCCTTATGAAGACAAGATTCCTATTTTTTAGAGCACTGAGCACTGACTAATTGTGCACAATAAGACAACCTGTATAAAAAAAAATAATGGTCCAGTACTGATTTCATGTTTATTTTAACATTTGTTACTCTTTCTCAGTTGTACAGTACATAGTGTGATTCAGTACATTAACGGCAGCTGGCTGAGTGGTATACATTTTGGATAAAATCTGGAAAAATCTAGGAATTTAAACATGGTTGTTGTGATAGTGTACAATGAATATCACAATCATAATCTAAAATACATTTAATAAACAAACCCGCATGGAGGACATGTGCAGAACTTTATGAAAGACAGTCTTTGTGGGAATGTGCTGAACTTTTTTGTGCACAGATTCTGTACATTTGCTCATGAGTCAGTATACCAGTATATCAGTATCAAAGAGTAAATTAATTCTCTCCTGGTTACAGAGTAATGTGAAATCTCCTAAGAGCACAAAGCACGTGCACACACTGCGGTGGAGTCCAGACAGCAGCAGAGATGTGATCAAACCTGTTGAGCTGGTCATTGATACAGCACCAACCATCAGAGGACACAGAAGCAGGTCCAACTCAGGTAATGCTATGGTGATTACCCGAGTGATGTATTGATAGTTGATGATATATTGAAATTAATTATATGGAAGTCTTATTTTGGACATTTTAATAAGAAAATATGGATTTAAAAACTAAAAGTAAAATGAAACAAACAAAAAATCTAAATTTTAAATTTAAATTTTAAATCACCTAAAACTGAATTAAAAGGTAAAGAAAAATTTGAAAAAGTATTCAAATAAGACAAATGTGAAAATCAAAATGATAAAAGCCATTTAGTCTTTGGTCTCTCATTTCTCTTTAATCAGGAGTTGATCCCAGATGGATTTACACTCTGAGAATGAAGCAAATGAGACAGCAGGTGGCCCAGAACCCCACAAACCACCCTGAACACATGACCCTCCCTCAGTTCCTGTCTGTGATCGGAAACCAATCATCTTATGCCGCTGCTGTGAGGAGATCACCCAATCACAGCCCTCTTTCCCCATGGACAGACTCACGGAGTTCCTCTCCTACCCTCTCAGTCAAACTGTCCACCATACACCTAGGTTCAAAGGGGAGCAGCCCCTCCAGCACAACATCTGAGAGCACTTTTGAGCGAGAGCGCCCCCCTACTGCTGGAGCTAAACACAGCTACAACAGGAATAGCTACTGTGACCACACTTTAAAGATCACTGGAGGAGGAAGAGGGGAACGAGGTGCCAGGCGGTTTTCAGCAGGAGCCAGTCACGTGTCTCAGAAAGGATTCAGAGGCTTTCAGCATGCTGGAAGACCACAAAACCACCAGCGACCGATACCAGGGATGTCAGTTGTGACTGTAGGGGTGAAGCAGAAAGTGTTGTCTGAGGAGGGTGGAGCTGGTGATGGGGAATGGATCAAAGTAGAAAGAAAGAAATCTAATAAACAGGAATATAAACATCAGGAAGTAAGGCAGGCCAGAGGTCGTCCACGAAGAGGTGGGAGAGGAGGTGGGCGTGGCCGAAGTTAAGGGTTCTTGAGGGTGTTTGGTTGTGAGAAGTTGGCAGTGTGGCAAGATTTTATTTGTGGTTGGGATGTGTTATTAATCAAGGCACTTCAATTATACCAGGGCAATTGTTAGCGTACTCTAGTAGTTAGGCACACTGATCTTAAATGTCATAAGAATGTCTCTTTTTTATAATAAAATACAAAGTTTGTATTTTTTTTTCCAACAAAAAACATGAGTTTGCTAAAACATGAGTTTATCTTTTTCCAATGTTCTTTAAAAATGTTAAATTATTAGTGGTGATCGTAATAATCGTGTACCTTTTCTATGAAACTGTCAATGTCTGCCTGCAAATAAATATATGATCTTTCATTATGTAAAATTAATTTATACTATGTACTTCGAGATGTATATTTATAATTATATTGGATAAGGTTTAATAAATGTAAATTACGAAATTAATAATAAATTAATAATTAATGTAAACTGTATAGTAAAAAAAATTCGCGCGAAGCAAGCACGCTTATATCAATATGATCAAAGATTTGGCGCCACAGCAAAAGATCCTTGAAGCGGGCTTAATGTCAAATAAATGTCTTTTTATTCATCTTCATTCAAATATCCTCATGCTTACAGATAAACTATTTCACAATTTGTATACGAAACTCATAATATTAAGAATAATACAGTTCCTTAGACTTCAACGTAGTAGTTTAAGAGTGTTTATTAACTTTACAAAACTTTCAGGACTCGACAGTGGCTGGGAAGACAGCCACGCCTCTTTAAAACTTACCCGCGAACTTCCACACTAAACAGAGCGAGCAGGACGCGCGGTTGCGTTCTGTGAAGGATCGTATATATTAAGTACTCATATATTCTCCAATCTCCATAAAACAACACCACGATGCGCTGTAAGGTACAGTCACTTATTAATATTTCTTCATTTTTCGCAATTTGTTGTCTGTTATTTTGCTTTTTTGAAAAATGGATGGGCGCGAGAAGGTCTTTTGTGGAATGTGAAGGTTTTGTGTTTGCTTAAACTTGAAAACAGGTTTGTTTGTTTTTCGTACTGTTTGCATGTTGTTTTCAAATGTTGTCTTGGTTATTTTCATGAGATATGTGTTTTATGGTGTTTCTTTATTAAGTTCGTTTGTAAAGTTAGTGTGTAGATCACGGGTGGATGCGGAAGACGCCTTCAGTTTGAGAGAAAGTAAAAGTTAAATCTTATTTGTTTACTAATATTATATAAATAATCAATGTTGTAGGATATTGTTTTTGTTTAATGTACCTCTGCTGAAAGGATAAATGCACTTGAAAATTAAGCACGTAATTTTTACATTTAAGTTTAAAATCTAGTACCTGTATTTTATATGATCGGTATCACTCCTGTAAGTTTAAAGATTTGAAGGTTTTATGCCCTCCAGACATCAAGTCACTCAAGGTCAAACAGATTCAGTCATTCTGTACTTTCATTCTATACCATCAGCGACAAATGTTCTGATTGATTTCTTTTATTTTTGGTATTATTGCAGTTGTTGTTTCTAAGCTGCAGAACTGAGCTGGATCTGCAGTGCAGCTCTGATTCGAGCTGTCTTTAAGCTATGCTCCCTTCACTCTTACAGAGGCAGCAAGCGTCACCCTCCACCAGGATGAACCTGCGCAGTTCCAGGAGCTCAGCGGTGGTTTCCATGGAAACCACTTCCTCTGATGACAGCTGTGACAGTTTTGGATCTGATGGTTTTGGGAACTCGGTATGATGTAAACTTAATTTGCATAGTTTTGTGTATGTGTATATATATTTATATCCACCCTCAGTCTTTCGTCTACCTCATTTCTAGAATGACAAACACCGTTGATCTGGTCACTGCAGGTTAAACTGATGACTTTTGTTTTGTTTTTTTTAAACAGAAGAGACCACTGAGGCAGGTGAAACGCTCGGCTCACAGTAAGAAAGTGTTTGACACTCCAGTGATGGAGGAAGACGCCTGCAGTGGGTTTGAGAACGACCTGAATGACAACATGACAGACATGGTGACTAAACTGAATATTCTACCATTAAAGCCATTGTGATAAATGCAGGCAGGAGTAGTTCATTCACTTAAGACATGGTTCCTTCTAGAACATGGAGTCTGACACTGAGAGCTGTTCACCCCCCAGAAAAACTCGCAAAACTCGATCATTTACCCTTAAAGTAGCTATGAAGTTAAAACGGGCCAGTCCGTCAAAGCCTGTGACACCCGAAACCAAACCCAAGCCTGAGTGTGAAGACCCTGAGTCTGACTCTGAGGGCGAGAACTTCATGCTGAAGAGAGCGCTGAACATCAGAGAGAACAAAGCTATGGTGAGCGCTTGCATGCCCACACGCTGCATTATAGCTTCTGTTGACATGTTTGTAGAGCTGACTGTCAGGACTGGAGTCTTGTATCATGGTGTGGGTATGATTGTTTTGGCAAGAAAGTCCACAAAGATAGCTAACATTAAGTTGATTAGATTTTGTGTCTAACACAAGATTGTGTGTCTAATTGTCACTTCTTGTTTGAAACTTGATGGGCTTGTAGAAAAAGATGTAGTTATTGAATTAATGGCAGAACAAAAACAGCAGCACTGTTAAACTAATGTAATTAAACAGGATAGTTCTTACTAAAGTTAAAAGCAGTAATAACATTCTAGTTGAATGTTACATTTAATGTACTTTCACCCTTTTTCTCTTTAGCTTGCTAAGCTAATGGCTGAGCTGGATAAAGTTCCTGGACTTATTCCTAAGAAGTCATCTTTGTCTCAGAGCAGGACGGTAAGATTTGCACTGGGGTTTTTATTTCTGTGTGTTCTTTTTTTTCAAGTCTTTTGGTTATAATTGTGTTGTCTGTACAGCCTCGTGCTCCACGCTGCCTGGAGTCCAGTGTAGCTCGCCGGAGAAATCCAGAGCGACTGTCTCGCCCTCAGACACGCTCGTGTTCCATGGTTGACAGGCCACCTTCCCCCACTCCAGAGGATGATCCTGAGGACAAGTTCAGCCTCGTCAGGAGGCACAGAAACTATGATGATGATGAGGAGGTGAAATGACTTTCCAAACAGCATTTCATCTTTTTATTCCGTTAAATATGCTTAGAGTTTTGTTGGTAGTCAATTTGTTAGCTTTAAGAGCATCTGTATGCTAGTGTAGAAGTGTTGATTGTTTAGGTTAAATTTTTATTTTGGGAAAAAAAGAATTGATTTTGCCAAATAAGGAGATATCTAGAATAAGTTTTCCACTCTAATACTACTTGCTAGTCAGTAGCAAGTGACATCATGGTTTCATGGTGATGTATGACTCTTGTGATAATGTAACTGTTACGTGTACACTGTTAAATCTTGTGCTTGCTTAGGCTTTTCTATTGATGTTTCCATATGTGTTTGAACAGAGAGAACCTCGCAGACGCAGTTATAACAGCTCTTTGACGATTCCTCATGTTGTGAGGCCTGTGGAGGAAATCACTCAGGCCGAGTTGGACAACATCTGCCTCAATGTCAGAGAGAAGGTTTACAACCGCTCCACTGTACGTGTCCTTCAGACCCCTCAGATCTCTCAAACTAATCTGGTTGCTGCTTGATGTCACAGTAGCTGTTTGCTAGCCACTGAAATGATTTTCTGTCCCCTATCAGGGTTCCACCTGCCATCAGTGTCGTCAGAAAACCACAGACACCAAGACCAACTGCCGCAACCCAGACTGCGTGGGCGTGCGAGGACAATTCTGTGGGCCTTGTCTGAGGAACCGCTATGGGGAAGAGGTCCATGATGCTCTCTTGAACCCGGTTCGTTGTGTTCTCCAGTGGTTGTTGCTATAGGAAGTCCTTATGTCTTTAAATACTCAACATGTCTTCACAAAGAATTGGGTAGAGAAAGTTATATGGGTGGTATATGGTTGTTGCAGGACTGGCACTGCCCCCCATGCAGGGGTATCTGCAACTGCAGTTTCTGCCGAGCCAGAGAGGGACGCTGTGCCACAGGAATCCTTGTCTACCTGGCCAAGTACCATGGTTATGACAATGTCCATGCTTACCTGAAAAGGTGACCATTTATTTTTATCCTCTATTCTTTAATTGCTTGAAACATTAGATTTGTTTTAACCTAGTGAGCCACCTACTTTTGGTTTGGTTACTGCCTTTGTAGACAATTGACAGTGCAGCTCACTAGGTTTGGAACAATGCTATTGTACCCAGTTTTGTGTTGGTCTGTTAAGTGTGATCTTGTCCTCTGACCTTTTTCCACAGTTTAAAGAAGGAACTGGAGGAGGCTGAATAAATTGCTGACCTGCGTTTTATGATTTTACTGATGCTATTTGTTCCTTAAACATTTCTGCACGTTCATGTTTCAAAGCTTCCTTAAACCTCCTGCACATTTTCAAATAGGAGTAGACAGTTGGGTGTGTCTACATGAAGCTTTTTAAAATCTGCATTGTTTTAAATGTACAAAGTTTTCATTCCAAATGGCGGTGTCTCTACTGTATTGATACTTAGTTATTTTTGGCATTGAGTCAGTAGAGTAATTTTTGAGCTGTGGTGCTGTTTTAACTGTCATGTACTGCTGTAAGACTTGAATAAATGTTATGCCTTTTTAAATGTCTTCTTTGAACCAATAATAAATTTTTCCTTAATGCTGAAGACTTTTTAAAAACCTACAATGATCTGAAATTTGTTATTGATGTCAGTGTGTGTGTTTGAGAACTTCCTGGTCTGTTTACATGAGAACAACCCCTTGCACCACTGAATCCACCTCAACATCTATTTCAGGAGATATTTAATCAGAACATGGTTTTGCAGTTACTTGAATATGCCCTTAGCTCTTGCCCCTTTGTGCCACTGTGGGTTATGAGGGCAAAAGGAGGGGCATGGGGGACTATTACCTTAGTTCTCCCAACCGGAGCCCTGCAGAGGGGAGCAAAAGCACTCTGATATACTGCAGCCGCTCATAGCCCTCATTAGAGAGCTGCTGTTAATGGTGTGGAAATAATTAGCAGACACTAATGGGAAATCTTATACCTGTGAATCATTTTTCCCTGTTAAAGCTCATTCAGTACCCTCAACTCATTCATTCTTCCCATTTTGCCTTGATCTCTTTAACATCACAGTGGAGGGACTTTGATGTAAAACATTTTAGCATTGTATTGCAAGTATCTTGAAGTAGCTTACCCTGTAAATGCCATGTCACATGAACAATATCATGGGTCAAGGCAATAAATATTACTGTAACATGGTAATTATACAGTATTATATTGAGGGCACTGTTTGTGTTTGGCATTCAGTATGAAGCTCAGTGTTAGTAATTCACTGACACTGCTATACTGTAACTCAGCTGTAAGTGGTCAGCAGGGAAGCACATGCTGATGTACACTGAATTTATTTCACATCACACACAAGCGCTTTAAGTCGTGTCAAGAAAAGAACATTTGCCAGGACTTCATTTTGGTGGACCCCTGGCCTCTCCCCTGGGGTCAAAGAACAGTCATCTGTATTATATTCTATGAATGGATCTAAACCCAAGACTCCTGATAGAATCACGTTTCCAGAATTTCAGTGAACTATAGAATCCTGTTTGGTTCTAATTCCACTGCAAACATGTGATGCTAAATCCTGTACACATCTTCAAAACTTAAAATGTATACACGTGTGTCTACATTTTAAATCCCGCTTTCAGAGCTGAAGGATTAAGAAACAGACAACTAGGCTAACTGATCGTTTCTCTCTCTGTAATGTCATGTTTCCTGTTTCATGATCCGTTTTTTTTTATTCTTGAAAGTGAATCTTTTTCGGATCTGCAGGAAACAAACGCTTCAAAAGTGTTTATTTGCATAATAAAGATGCACTCGAAAATACTGGTATTAAATACCAATGATCATCCACTTTAGGGTGATGAATATTTAGGGAAATAATTGTTTACGACGCTCGAGCGTCGAGCTGATCTGGTAATCAGGCTATGAAATACAATATTTATTCATTAGAGCGAACTTAATGAGGCCTCGCGGCGCTAATTATGAAAAGCAGCGTAGCGCTAAATGAGCGCGAGAGAGACGGCTGCGCGCGCGGGCGCGTGCTTTCGCTTACCTGTTCTCGCGCGCGGCGGGGTCACTGGGCAGCATCACATGCGCAACACTGCAGCACTGCAGCACAGAGACTGCAGCACAGAGACTGCAGCGCAGAGACTGCAGCGCAGAGACTGCTGCACAGAGACTGCTGCACAGAGACTGCTGCACAGAGACTGCAGCACAGAGACTGCTGCTGTGTCCCTCATTAATAATTATGTACAGTACCGAGTGGTTATTATGGGCCCTTTCAATGTGCAGCGTTCAGATGCGCTGCTTTTTGCCAGTTGAGAAGCGAGACCACAAGAGCAAATTGCTCACACAACCTCCCGCAGTTAAACATTGATTGAAAGAAAGAGAGAGGAAAGGAGGTGTGAAAATAGTTTTCTTGCCGCTGTATAGGAAAATGCATTGTTGTCCGTTATTAAACAGTAAATTAAAAATGCAAAACCATATTCCTTTCTTAGATGGCAACTGGATGCAGTGCACATACGTGATGAGATCATGTGCAGTAATGTAGCACACTACTGTTTGAAATGTTTTGTTGCATGATACTACTGTTTCACACTGTTTTTAAAAACAGCAGGCAATATACAGTGTGCCATTTAGTAAACAGTTGTATTCCAATACAAACACAGAAATATTAAACATTGTGTTTAAACATTTCTTTTTCAGTAAATTAGTTACAAATAGATTACATATCTACAGCGTCACAAGTAGATACAGCGTAATGTTTACAATGTCTGTTTACAATGCAATTGGTCATTTGGATATTCCATGCATGAAAAAATCCATCTTACAGGAAATGACTAACTCACTCTAACAAAAGAATGCAAGAGATAAGATGACATTATCAGAGTGAATTTCTGTAGAGGGTGACTGCATCAGGCAGCTAAACTTCTCACTTCTAAAATCTCTGTCTCTCTGTGACATTAAGGCTTTCTGAGAGACTTTAAAAAAGCAATTTGAAGAGCCCCATGTATGTGATATATCAAGTTGTATGTGATAATGTACAGATTTAAAAGAAAAAGTTGAGGTGCATTAAGCAAATATTCCTATTTAGAGACACAAACCAGAAAGTGAACTGTGGGAATATAAGAACCACACTCAATTGACACTCAGTATCTGTAAGCCGCTCTGATCTGCAGTTGATACTTTATCTACAACATTGTCAAAGGTTTCAAGATCAAAATTGAATTCTTTAATCAAGGACATTTTTCTTCTCATGCTGAAGTAGATAACCCTAGAACAAACAAACAACGATCTTGGAATATATCAAAGGTAAGATAGATTAAAAACGGAGGAATTTTCTTTAGGGTGTTTTTTTGTATTTTTTATGCCCCATATCATACTGTCACACAATCTAGAGTTTGCAAATGTAATACTATATATTAAACTATATTAAACTATATATTATTATATATTAAAATAGATTATATATATATATCTTTTTAACCTATGCGGAAATATAAAGACTTTATTCAAGATCTATATACTTCTTTCATGCTGAGTAAAGGGGTCCAGTCACTTGTTCATTGTGCTAGGAAGTGCAGTGCCGGTTTGCTCCTGAAGGGGGAGCTCTGATACAGGACACTTTATCAACAGCAGTACAAGTGCCTGTCAGAAAGACAGAAACATGGCTGGACAGGGTAAACAAACATTTAAAACCCTAAATTACAGAGGGTGTGTATAAGCTTTATATTTGTTGTCTCAAATAATATCATTGACCAAGAAAAAGATCCTTCACCAAAGAGGAAAATTTATTTAAAATTAGACAACATCCTGGGCAGAAAAGCCCTTTGAATGCTGAAGTTGGCTGAAAACACAAAACTTTTACATAAAAATAAACAACTGTGTTTGAAACATTTGAACTGTGTAAAAACAAGCAGGCCTCTCTATTGAAGACAGTAGAGTTTATTTTTGTAACATGGTTTGTGGCAGAAAGGAGTTAAATCTTATCAACGCTTGTTTCCTTCACATTATACAATATTAATTCACTTAATAATGTGAACTATGTTATTTATATGATTTTAATTTACTTTGTGGGTTTATAGGACAAGCTGCGCATCTCAAAAAAAGCATTTATGTTAAAGGACAAGAAATACATTTATTGTGTGATATCTGATTTTATAAAATATCCATATCAGTGTCACTATAGTAAAACAAATACAGAGAGTTTTTAGAAATCAAGATGATCTGATCATAAAGATATCTCATGAAGATTTGTGCCCTGGGCTGAGATCACATTTGAGATTCAATGCAAAACTGCTGCAGATCTTTGTGACTATGGGAAACTGTGGTGCCACTCAGTAGAGATCTGCTAGTCTTATGAGACTGTAGACTGAGAGCCAATTTGTGCAGGTACCTGGATATTCAGTAGCCCTAATGTCATTAAACAAAACCTAGAAACAATCTACAATATCGAGGATGTAACTGTTAATCCTCCAACAACCCTGTTTCATTTGGAACACAATGCAGCATTCGGCCTTCTGAACTGGCCAGTGTGGAGGTGTGAGTAATTATACAGCAGAAAGGTGCTGCTCGGCCATAATGTGTGCATTTTTCTGCCCATAAGAGAGAGCGAGTGGAGGGTACTGCTTTTATTGAGATCGACAGAGAGAGTCTCTCAGCTGTGATGTGAGGCACTCATAAGCTTCATTAGTTTTTACCTCATTAATCTGTTCTCTCATAAGCTGGAACACACATTTCACCTCAGTTCATTACACTACACTTTCTGCCAGACAGGCTACAGTCACATAAAAAGATATTATTTGATCAGGACACTCAAAACACAAACATGTAAACAATTCATTCACTCGCTAGATTGTTACGGATATTTAATAAAATATTGTACAAATCAAATCATTTTACATTTAAAATGTTTTGAGCAATGTTTTGAAATGTCAAACATTTAACTTTCACAACTAAAACAAAGATTGACAAATGTTTTTTTAAAGGCTAACAGAAAACAAGCTTATCAGATGTTGTATTTTCATTCTAGGAAGAAAGACTTTTTGAATGCTTAAAAGTTCCAAAGAATTCTTGTCATCTTGTATTATGGAAATATGTCTTACAAAATATGTGTTTAATTATTTATCCATGAAATGCAATTATTTATTTATGGACTTCAGCAGATCACTGAAGAAAGACAGACTTATAAATAAATGTCCTCACAGAAACAAGTTTCTATCTTATAAAATTAACAAGTATTTCTGACAAACTGTACAGAATGAATGAATGTATTACTTAATAATTTTCTATACCTTAGGGAAGTTCTAGGATTTTCTCCTTTTTTCCAAATTGTACTTTATATTTCTCATCATTTATATTGTTTAAAATGCACCATAGATTGTTATTAATTTTCCACCCCATTAATATCAAAACACACAATTTCGTTTTTAGGAGTAAATTTGAAGAGGATGTTGTCACAGAATTCATCTTTTAACAGTACTCTGAAATAAAGTGTCTGTATGGTTTTGCTCAAACTTCTGTCTCAAAGCGTCTTTAATTCAGCGTGTTATCTGAGGCAGAGCTCTGTGAGCTGTAGATATCGCTAGTGTTTCCTCCACTTTCATGGATCATTTGTTTAATGCCAGACTGACTCCTTTATCAATCTGTCATTAAAATATTTGTAGAAGTCTGTCGGTCTTCATAACTGCTGCTGTGCTGAGAAACCTTCAGCTGTATAAGAACACAGACCTTCAGACATGACCACAGCCCTACAACATCTGCTTCCGGCTCCAGTCTTTCTGTCTTTGTGTGATGTCACATACAAACACGTGAGACACAATATCATAATGCAAACATAAACAAAAACATCATAATGTTTTTTTAATCAAAATCGAATCTCTCCAGACTTTAGTAATATAATTCTGTAATAACATACCAGATTTTACACTCATATGAGGCAGACAATGTTAATTCAATGTTAAATATAAACATCCTTCAATATTCGCTGATTGATTGTGTCTGAGGTATTGACACGTATACTTATTAATAAACTCAAGGTATTCACAAGGTTTGATCATTTGCAGAAAAGTTTTTAAACTCACACACGATTGACATTACTGTACAGCTGTGTGTGTCTGTGCTGTAGTAACACTGAACCGTTACAGTGCCAAACAAAGTTTTTAAAACAAAGTATATAGAAATTATTTGATATAATAATCTAATCTAAAAACTCATTGACTTTTATTAATCTGAACAAACCCGTCTGCTTTCAGAATGAAATTTCTAGGAAACAGGGCCACAGCATGTTGACTGAGTGTAGGTACTGCATTCTCCCAAAATCCCCAAAGTAATGTATTGTTTAAAAACCCCTGATATATCCCAGAGCTAAAATAATTTAAATAATACATTAAAAAATTGTCACAGGAAAAAAAATGTAATTGCAAAATATCAAATTACACCCTGGAGCTTGATTCTTTAACCAAACATGCTCTAGCTGGTTAGGTTGTGTCACAGAGGACCAGACTGCTACACACACATTAATTTCTCTGCTCTCAGAGGCAGGAAAACAATTAGGTGTCTGGAAATGCATTTCACCATCAGCCACTTGACACAGTTTTGGACTCGTCACGAGGCGACTGCCTACAGAAGGGCAAAAGACAAAGTCATTACAGCCAGAAATCACAGAAAATCTAAGAATTATAAAACATTTCAATTAGGAGTGCTATGAGATTGCCAGACATAATAGTCTAACACAGTTGTCCTAGTCAATTGGAGTCATTCCAAAAAAAGCAAAAATAATCACAAGCTTGTTCTGGGTCACAGGTGGCAGAAAACACAATGTGTTTGGGAGTAATAGCAGCTAACTATATAATCATCTATTGTTGGGATAACAATAAAAATTGCTTAACAGTTTTTGAAAAGGAGAAGTCGTCTCAGATCTATTATCGCTGCAGTCAAAAGGCATACGTCCAATCACACTTGGCATAAACTCATGTGTGACTGTATTTACATTTTACATTTCACTGGGCAAATTAACAGGTTGTTTACGTATCCAAAAACATGAACAAAACTACACAAGGTAAAAATGAGAAATAGCTTCACTACAGTAAATATATTTTCTGCAGCTGTTTATTTTTGTACATTACAGAAATCTGGCACTCAGTTAGGTCACTGTAAATGTGTTCTATTGTTCACTCAACAGTGTGTGTGTGTGTGTGTGTGTGTCAGTGGCTCTTCAGCACCTGAACTTCTCAACCAGCTCTCAGCACCTTTCAAAACAAGGTAAGGTTAGTTATGTTGTTGCATCTCAGTGATCAAACAGAGCGATTTCATGTGTGTGTGTGTTTGGTGACAAGGCCATAGAATACAGATATTCTTTAATTGTGGCAGGCCTTACTGCCCCTGCCTGTCAATCACAGTGTTTTGAATTGCACAAAATTTGCTCTGTTCCCTCAGTTAAATGATGTATCCAATTAAAAGCGTTAGAATTCATGATCTTCACTGAAGGTTAAATGAAGGCACACGCTGCTGTCACTGAGGGTGATTAAACGCTGCCTACATTAGACACAGTCGGCACAAAAAATCACATTTGGGTCTAAATCGTGAATCTTTATTCATTATCAAACACACTCGCTGTATAAATGCGTCACACATTTCCCCTTAATCACCAAGTTCACAGAACTGCCCACTGTTGCTGACTAAAAAGGATTGAAACTCTTAAATTGCAGTACTTTAGGAGACACGTGAGGAAGCGTGGACACCAGCATTGGGGTTCAAAGGCCTCTCTCTGGCAAGATAAGGCTGGTTTTGTGTTTCAGGTTTATCATCAGAGCAAACCTGAGCACATGTGAAAGGAAACTTTGAATTAGTCTGACAGGATAAACATTTAATTTTCATGAAATGTTGTTGTAAGCAGGAGCGTGTGTGAGATACTTACATTTTAGAAATAAATGATAAAAGCATAAATGAGGCGTGACTGTTGGGTTTCACAATAAAGATCTGTTGCAGATCTACAGCACATATATAAAACAACAAAAGATTTCACAAAAAGCGAAAAGTTTCAACCACCACATGGTGGATAAAATTAAGTCCTGGGCTACATTTTAAGTTTAATATTCTGATGCACTCAGTAACATGTCACTTCACTATTGTGTCTGTGATTAGGGATCTCTGTCGGAGAGTGACCCCATATATGTCTTTGGGATACATTTATAGTCCATTATCTGTGTGAGAATGTTGATTAAACCTGCTGCAGGCAGGAAAAGTGTTAGGAACAGATACGAACAGCCTTCTCCTCACTCACCTTCTCCAGATATAAAGGCGTGATTAGCTTAATTTCAACAGCACACACAATTCTGTGAGGCAAAGAGAGCTGTGATGTGCATTAACATGCTCTGGTAAGATGGATCATGAGGAACTGTTTATAAGCATGTGTGTGTGTGGTGGGTAAGTTTTGTATTGAGAGGTGATGAATGTGTAGGATGTTGGACAGCGGTGAATTATGACCTCATGAGAAAACACAATCAGTCGTTACACAGCACACGCACACAGTTTCTCCTTCCTTCAAACTTTTGAAGACTACAGTATATATTTAAAGTCTAGGTGTAAAGTGTTTTGTATATATTCAAAAATAATGTAAAATCTTACATAATTAGTAAAAAATTAGATTAATGAAAGGAATGTTTTACCTAAAAATAGTTCTCAGCTTCCTCACCCTCATGTCGTTCTTTTGATGTTCTTCAATGAACTTAGAGAAAGGACATTTAGTAGAATCTTCTGCTGTTTGTATAAAGAAAGTAGATAGTGGTTGTGAAACTATATAATACACACGAGTCAGGCTGACTTTGTAATGGTGTCTTCTGTTTCTTTAAAGTCTTGTGAAGCCATCTGATGGTTTTTACCAAACAGTTATGAGGGTGAATAAATGTAATTTTTGAGATAGAAAATTATATTGGACAAACTATCTCTTTAAGCAAAGCAAACAGAAACATACGTCTCATGTCAATACTATCACACATTTTTACAGTGCATCCGGAAAGGATTTAAAGCCTCAAGTGTTTCTTTTTGAGTATGATGCTACAAGCTTGGCACACCTATTTTTGGGGAGTTTTTCTTTTCAGGACCTTCCAAGCTATTCAATCAGATTCAAGACTGGGCTTTGGCTGGGCTGCTCAAGGGCATTCACAGTTGTCCTGAGCCACTCCTTTGTTATCTTGGCTGTGTGCTTAGGGTCGTTGTCCTGTTGGAAGATGAACCTTTACCCCAGTCTGAGGTCCAAAGAGCTCTGGAGCAGGTTTTCATCAAGGATGTCTTTGTACATTGCTACAATCATCTTTCCCTTGATCCTGACTAATCTCCCAGTTCCTGCATGAATTCCTGAAATTACCACAGGTGGACTCCAACCAATTTGTAGAAACATCTCAAGGATTATCAGTGGAAACATGATGCACCTAAACTCTTTTTTTTAATTTTGAGGAAAATAATGAATTTAATAAAATGTGGAAAAGGTTAAGCACTGTGAATACCTTCTGGATGCACTGTACTGCTACAAAAACATAAAGAGCATCTCCAATCTGTTATGGCTGATTTTACTGGCTGCCAGGGCATCTTTCTCTGCTCAAGGGTGCAATATTTATAAATAACATTTTGGATAACAGGAAGACACTGATGGCTGCTAAACAGCGCAGAGTGTTTACCCAGAGAGCATGACCCAGAGGAACAGAAGTCAGCAAAAGCCACAGTGGGTCTCATTTAAACAAGTCTGAGACAGCAAGCAAATAAATAAGGCCTACAGCTCTCCTGTCCTTTAATGTATTCAATTAAAGTGGTTCCTCTGGAGACACACACACACTGCTGTGGGGAAAATGAGGATGATTTAAATGCTCTGAATACACAGAATCTTAAAACCCTCATTGGAAATTTCCTTCAACAAGTTTTTTCCTAATTAACCCTCCCCAAAGGTGACAGTCTAACGCAGATGAGAAAATATCGAATTCAAACACTTTCAATGTAACTTTACTGCAATAGCAGGAAGTTTGAAGAAAATGAAGTTGTTTATGGAAGCAATGTGTGAGGTCTCCAGCAGACTTTATTCATTGGATAGAATTCATTAGGTGGAAGGCAGGCAGGTACAATGTAGATAGAACAGAACAGGTACACAATAGTTTCTGTGCACAGAGGAAAACATAATTACACAGCAGGATGTGACACCGCTTCAAATGTCACAGAACTACAGCTTTGCTCAAGGATGGTATAAAAGATAAATGACAAATGTATAAACTTTACTGCTGTGTTTCTGGCCTCCTGATGTCACTTTTGCAAAAAAGACGAATAAAATAATATAAATCTTAGAGTCATAAACGGCAGGTGAACTCAGACATGAGATGGTTGGTGCAATTATGAGGAACATGTCTGTGACAGAATTAATCTAGTGTCCCTTTGTACTTCTTGCTAATTTTCCATGCAGCCCCATTGTGTTTCAAAACCCCACTGAATTTGTATCTATTAAAATGAATCTCTTATTACAGTGGTTACATGCCTCTCCTCTGCCCTTACTTTTTTCCATAACAAATCAACTTAATCAAGCTCATTAACTGTCATTATTAGACATTTATTGTTATCTTTGCATGAGCTCTCCTGACAGGTGCTCCCCTCCCACACACATCCCTGGAACACTGCGGGCACCACCGGGCCCTGACACACACACACACACACACATGCAGATGCAGGCACACACACAAACACTTTGAATTCTTGTATTCTTTGTCTTCTGCTGAAAGACACACAGAGCTATTTTACCTTGAGGTATGTGTGTGATATTCTGAGGATGTGTCTCTTTACTGCTGGAAGAATTTTAAACCTGACCACACTCACTTTCACACATGTAACAACACAAGTCTCAGAAACTCTGTCCTTCAGAGAAATTAAAATGGACAAAAATGAGACAATAGTTGACTAACAGAGTTATGCTACAAATGAATGTGGCATAACTCTTGTGTCTTCAATCTCTTGAAAGTTTGAATGAGTTCAAACTGAGATCTGTGATTTTTGACTAAAGACTGTTGAGATCTCTTCTAAAAGTCTGAGGATGCCAAATGTGAAATTTCTCAGGAGAAACATCAGAGAGGCTTAGAGAGTTAATTCAACCATAATAAAATTCTGTTGTCATTTTCTCACCCCTTATGTTGTTCCAAACCTGTGTGACTTTGTTCTTCAATGGAACACAAGAAAATTTTAAAGAATGTTGTTGCTCTCTTTTCCATACAATGAAAGTGAATAAAGACTGAGACTGTGCATCACTAACATCTGCTGTTGTGTTCTAAGGAAGAAAATTATACAGGTTTGGAACAACATGAGAGTGAAGACATTCATTTCAATCATTCATTAGATTTTGGAGTGAACTGTTCCTTTAAAAGTTTCCATTTGCATTCCAAGTCTAATTTCGCTTTAGGAGAAACAATTGAGACTTAAAAAGCACAGATCTCAGATATTAGTTTCTCTAAAAATTGCCTTTTGATTTGCAAATGATTACAGATTATTGAAATATAGTTACAGAGAAGTTAATAAAAACTTGTTTACTGTAACACATCCGTTTACAATGACTCTAAATTGTTTGTGACAACAGAATCCTTCTTGTCTCAAACACGCTCATCTACAGCCTTGAACAGCCTGTTCATTTGAGTCATTTCTGATAATCTGATTATCACTGACACCACTAACACCATTAACTACTTTTAATATGTTCAATGTAAATATTGAGATTTAGAAGCAATTAATTCCTTTTCTGAGCTGTAATTTAAACAAATATTGTTTTTCATTTTTAAATGAATTAAACGTTTTGGAAGTGTGGAAGTGAAGGAGATTTTTCAAAAAGAAAACATGGATAGAGGTTTAGGAGTATACAAATGAGAATGATATTTGTTCCATGTTTATTAACCACAAAAGCAAAGCTAGAATGATAGAGTTTTAAACGTAAACGCACAGCAACGCCACCTCAACACCAATCTCACACAGACAAAGAAGCAGACAGAACAACACAACACACACACATCAATCTGCCACTAATCTGCGCTTGATGCACAACAGACACGCACCAAATACATTTACACATTTAGTCACGGTGGAAGTTTGTATTCGTTTGAACTGCTTGTGCTGAATTCAAATGCCAAAGCAAATGCTAAGGACAAAAAGCATGTCACTCCAACATTCAAATGCTACAGACAAATATCATGTCATTTCAGAAGCATTTTAAGGAAACACTTAAATAAAAGGGTTCCCTTTCAATCGTGTTGATAATGAAAACTTAATATTACAGGTTTGGAAACAACAGTCCATTTTGTCCGCTGTGAGTTTCATATTTACATTCCTAAACATCATCCAAAACATTCCCTCCAATCCAAAGTCTCTCCAACACGGTTTAAGGAGACAAACTTTCCCATAAACAGAGTGCCTGATTATATCTCAGCAGTTCTCTTGGCTACAATCAAGAGAAAAATACACCGGCATCCGAAGTGACTGAAATTGTAGGATTTTTGTCAAAAAGTCTATTTACAAATCAGTTCAATAGAGAGTGTGTACTAGAACACCAGCCATTTCCTTCCCAGCAAGACTCGTTACATTACACCAGCTCATTTTCATCTCCCTGTTTCAGACTTTAATCAGACTTTAACTGCCGCAATATGAAAGTGTCTTAAACAAAGGCTCTGCTCTCTACAATAACACTTTAAAAAGGTCCTTTGTGTGGCTTTTTCCCCCTGCGAACAATAGCAAATTATATCGGGGTAAAAAATCTTCTATAATGAATCACACATTTGCTGATTGCAAATAATTGCGTTAGGCGTGCAATATTGGCAGGTCGTAGAGGTGACTGTGCTTTGAGTAATGTGAGGATTTGATCTCTGGCCCTCACTGATGAGGTCTATTCACAGCATGGCTGACCTGCGCCCCCCCCAAACACACACATCCTCCCGCCACTTCACTATGATGAGGAGAGTGTTGGTTAAAGTTTGGAGCGAGGTGCGATTAGAACAGAAGCCCCTCTCGAACCGTCACCCCACCTCCCCTGCCCCAATGCTCCCCTGCTTTACCTGCTCTGAGGGTCTCAGGCTGCGAGTGTGACGAGTTCAGACCCTAATGCGAAACGGAGCCTGTTGCTGTGAACACATTAAATATGCACTTAATCGTCTTTTGTCTAGTTTACTTTTGCTGTGGTTTACAAATGTGGCACAGGTCAAATGATTCAAATGATTAAAAAACTGCCTAACACAACATAAACATAAAAAAAGATAAAAAAAGAAGATGTTGATGACTAACAGTGTAACTGACTCTGACTGTCCAGAGTTTAACGTTTAGCATACTGCCTGTTTCTCTGCTTTAAAGGCAGGGTAGGTGACTTTTCCAAAAACATTTTGTGTTATGCTGGTTGAAAGTCTCTTTACATCCTGATAGCAATTGCTAAGTCCAGTGGTCTAAATATATTTATAAATATTTATTGTCTGTAGAAGGTGCAGGACCACTAAATGTTCATCTGCTAGGATGTCCTTCTTGCTTCTCAAACTATGTATGCATTCATGTGTGTCAGAGGAGGCGTGGCTTTGGAGAGTGCTCTGAAGGGAGGGTGGGATCTTATGCTTTTAAACCTATGTTGCTATTGCTAGCCTACCCTACCTTTCACATCTCTGCACATTTAGTTGTCCTTCAGTCACTGCATGTGACTGTATGTTCCCCTTACACATTGTATTCAGGTTTGACTTAAACGTTTTGTCATAGTCTCATTCCTGCCTTCCACAAGAAAAATGTTGATGCTGACTAACTCCCGAAAACAACTCTTTAGAGCCCACACAGATTTTCCACAAGTGGTCAGACACACAGCTCAGGATGTTTGCAGTATGTTGCTATGGCAGCTGCTGGGTCAGACAATTGTGTTGTGTGAGATAGTGAGATGGTGAGCTTACAGAGAGAGGTCATTGAAAGTGAAATCTGAGTTATGCTGAGTTTTCTTGATGACGATGACCTGAACATTCTGAACTGATAAAGACTTCCTACATGGGTCTTCATTAATGACCTGTTGCAAACACTTCTGTTGAGGGTCAAGCCCTTTAATTAATCAAAGATATAAACAAGATATTTTTGAGATTCAATACTGTTCATTAAAAACAAAAATCATGAAAACATAAAGGTGTTTAACTGGGACATGGTTTGTGTGTGTCATCGTCTTTACAAAAATATTTGGTCCACTATACAAAATGAGTCCATAAACTCAGTTAGTTAAATATTAACCTGATTTCAATTAATTTTTAATGTGTTTTTTTTACAATGTAACAAAGCAGCTTTCGAGGAACAAAAACATATAAGAAGAATAGATATTTGACAATCATGTGAAATAAAGAAAATGACAAAAAGAGCATCTTAAACACATTATTCTAGTGTCTAATGTCTCAGCTCCCAATACCAAACAAAACACAAACAATGTACAGGTTCCTCTTGGATTCAGATAGTGGTGTAAAACAAAGCATCATTCATTTATACAACCATGTGTGAGCTTTGAAAAACTCTGATCTATTCCTGCTTTTCATGTAGCATTGTTTTCTCATGTGCAAATAGAACGGAACAGCACCCAGAATTCAGTGCAGTATGACAAACACTCATTTGTGTCAATGCTTCATCTGACCCCTCATTTGGCAGCCTTCAGATATGAAGTTTTAGCTTGGCAACTGATGAACATAGCTTATTTACAGCACGCTGAACATAATAAATACAAACAAACATAATCGAGTCATTGAGCACATTGTTCTTGGTTTCAAAGAAAATATCCTGGGAAATCCTCAAAGAGACAAAACATACATTTGAAATGAATTCCTCTTTAATTACTTCAGGGTACCCCGAAATTCTCTGATGGAATATTGTTGAAGCATTTCTTCAGAGATTTATGCTGTAAATGTTGTGGTACAACCACAACAATAGGAGGGACAAACACCTTAGGGAGCCCAACACACACACACAACCTCAGTGCACATATGCATACACACACATACTTGCATGTGGTTTAAGGGGACTCTCCATAGACATAATGATTTTTATTCTGAGCTTAATTAAGAGCTTTTTATTCTGAAATTTTGTATCCCCTAACCTAAACCCACCCCTAAACCTAACCCTCACAAATATTTAATAAAAATATTTAATAAAATAATATTTAATAAAAACATCATTTAATATGTGTTTAAAGCCATTTGGTTTATGAGGACACCGAAAGTATCCCTGTAAACCATGCTTATGTTGTTGTACACGTCATTATCCTCTTAAATCACATATTCCAGGACACACACACAGCCTAGTGTTTGTTAGATTACTCAGAAATGTAATAATCTGTAATGAATAACTTTTTACATCTGAAATACTGATTACTCTAGTAATTACTGTTTTAATTACATTTTTATTACTGTAGTTATTACTTTCTGAAATCTTTTTTGAACAGAAAGGTTTTTGTTTTTCAGTTTCTTTCTCATCTAGACAAGTGATACAGTCAACAGCATACTTCTCTTCTTTACAATAGTTGTTTACAATAGTACAGTAGGTTGTTAGTAGTTACAATTACACAGACAAATCATAATCATGTTTAAAATGTTTTCTAAAAAATTAGGAAAGAAAATGTGGAACCCAGTTGTATAATTGTAAAGTCATTAATTGCAATCTGATTAAGAATTAAAAATGTAATCTTTACACTAATGTTTGCCTTAAAAAAATATTTTAATTTCTTGTTAACTTATTACCATATGTTACACCCAACATTGCTATATACAATGGCCCCAAAACATACATGGACACCTTTGGATGCTTTAGTCACACTTAAAAATGCTGAATGTTATTTCATTAGATAACATGTCAGATGTCTGTGTTTTGGCTTATGTGTCATGTCTTTAACTTTAAATTTGTGTTTTGTAGTTCTCTTATGTGTTTTGTTCTTATTGGTTTACAGCCCATGCCATGCCCTACGTGTCTTGTTCTGATTGGTTTATTGTCTGATTGTGTCCAGGTGTTCCTTGTTACCTCTGATTAATCTGTGTATTGTGTATGTCTTTGTTCATGTTTATGCTTATAAACTGTGTGTGGGTTCTTTAAACCTGCCTTCAGTGGATCTTTTGTGAAAACAAATAACTGATGAGGCACTGCTGTCTATTTTCAAATATGATCCTCCACACTAACACTCAAGTTTCAAACAAGCTTAAATATTGATTGTTAGTCACTGGTTTTTAGTTGTCTAGCTACACAGGTGTAGTTCATCATATTAACTATGGACATGTCCCACTAATGCTGGACAACCAGCAATTAATTTTCCAAATACTGTGTCTTTGTTTTAAACAATCCATCTCTTGTTTAATAATTTGATAACCTATCACACTTTTCTGAAAACTTTTGATTAAAGTGCAATTTACTCTTTTTCTTTGACTTAAATGCTACTTGGGTTTATATATTTGTAATACAATGCAATGACATTTATTTGCTTTAAATGACGCTTTAGTGTCCAAATACTTTTTGACACCACTGTAAACACAAGTAACTATGACTGAGGGCACAGACAGGATTGTGTGTTTGTGTGCCTGGAGTAGGAGAACCTTTTTGTTCTGTCATGTGGGTTACAGGGGCTTGTTATAGTGGCTTGTTGTGAGGGCTGCAGGTGAGAATGTGATTCTAGGATTCAGCACGCTGCTCTCAGATATGTGGAGATAGTATATTGGCTTTAGATCTGAGGACTGGAGGTGTGTGATCACAGTGGAGGTGTGTGATCACAGAGTTCTGTTTAGGAATGAGCTGGAGATTTGCTGTGTCTGTCTGGTCAGGCTGGAGATCAGCTGACTGCAGCTGTCTGGATGAGATTTTTTGCAGATGCTAGGAGGAGGACCAGCAGTGGACCAGGAACTCAGGAAAGGAAGAGTGTGAATTATAATGAAATATCCTGAAGAGAGAATCTACATGTCCAGACTGCAGCTAAAACATAAAATGTGAACATGTCAGGCCCAAAATTTGAACTACTTAAAACAATTCTTTATATTATTTACAAACATTTAATAAAATCTATAATAGTAAATGACAATTTGTAGTTATTCAATATTAAACCTAGAAAGCAATTTCATAATATTCAATTGTATAATTTAAATGTATATAGATTATATACTTCATAAATATTAGATTTTAAATACTTTAAAGTTAAGAAATGGAATAAGCTTTAATTTATGGTCTTTTTTAATATTATTTATAGTTAATGAAGATGATGATGTGTGTGCTGGTGTTTTCATGTTCAAATTCAAAATAGAAAGCAACAGAAATTAAGAGCACCCTGAAGATTCAGAACCATCAAAACAAAAACCTTCAGACACAAAAACAGTTTTATCCCCAATTGCAGTGGCACTCAATAATCCTGCAATACTAATACTGTATGTGGATACCATTATATCGAGACGCATCTTCAGTGAAACACACTATAATCTTCCATGTAAATACACATACAATTAGAACAATTGTAACTGACACCTCTATCAGCCTGAACAATCCCTTCAGAAGAGATCCATCCACGCTCAGCAAGTGAGGCTATTCCCCATGCAAATAAGTGACTGCGGCCAGGGTTAAAGCTCCAAGCACACAATATTACCCAAACTCCAAAAAAACAACAACAACCAGCAACCAGCACAACCTGCACACAGGTTCCTTCTACCAACTGATTATCAGCTTGAAATGCAATTTTATGCATTATCACCACACAAAGTGCCACCCCCTCTCCTCAAATAGTTTTCAGAGCAAAAATGGCCCCTGACATGTGATTACCAGTCAACTAAACAATCCTCTCTCCTCCCCATCTGTCGTATTTCCCTGGCCCCTCCATGTGGGTCCCTGCAGGTTCCCCCCTCCACCTTGTCAGTGCGGACATGATGAAGGTGAGGACGGGTGCTCAGGAGCCAAATCCAGACTAGCGGGTGATGTTCTTTGATTTTTAACCATTAGCGAGTTTTCATAGAGCTGCAGTCAATTTATTTTATTTATTCTAATGAGCAGCATTAGTGGTAACGTGGTTAGCGGCGCTCGGGCTCATCGGGTCGTTAATCACACTCTGCAGACACTCGCAAATCAACTTCTAACAGCAAGCACTGAATCAAGCTCAATGGAGCATGAACTCCTTCACAATTTATGATCTTTCAAATTGCATCTTTTCAACCATTAAATTGCAAGATACCATAAATTTTTATCTCCTCTACTTTAGTCCCGGTATTCATTCTGTCCTGTGAAAAGCAGAAAAGTAGTAAATTTAGGGTAGTTAGAAAGAATTTAAGCTCTGTCTCCTGAAAGGAAATCCAAGCGCAGGGCGAAGGCTGTTAATTTGCCATTGAGGACAAATATCAGAAGTGATAAAATGTAAGGGCTCAACAGGGAGTTAAATTTGGCTCTGGAAGGCAGCAGTCCTCTACAACCTTGAGTCCACTTCCTGTGTGTGATATTTCAGATTGTGTTAGATGTCATTTGTCATCTTTGACTCTAGGTTTAAGAGTCATCTGTGGAAAGATTCGGTCTACATCAACAGAAGTGGCCGTTTCACAGCAGTGGGCCGAATGTTCTACAGTAAGTGGGAGTGAATTTATGGGGCTTATGATATGGAAAAGACATCTCTCTCTGCCACTCTCTTGCACATGTCCTGCCTCATTGTTACTCCAGGAACTTTATCATTGCTGCCAGTTCTAATATTATGTTTTTAAAATAATAATGCAGGCTCAGGGTGTTTTTTGAACTGGCAATGGCTAAATCCTAAATGTACCTTACAAGAAGTAATTCCGCACACAAGACCTTTGAGCTGTTGTATAGAAGCAATATCACATGTTGTGTTATGACTGTTTATCAGCATGCTGTATTATCGGCAGCGTCGTACATACTGCTGTGCTGATATACGGCTGTAGCACACACTTGCAGCAATTAATATTACTTTATTATTGTTGGACCTTGGTGGTTTACAGTAATATACATACATTTCATTGTTAACTTTTTACATATACTTTACATTTAACATACTGAACAAAAGGAAGCATTATGGACAAAGGACAAAAGAGAAAAATATACCACTTTTGTTAAAAATTCTTTAACAAGGATGATCAAACAAGTTAAGATACAGTTCCTAATAAACATATAAAACTAAATCCAATTAAATGGAGATTTTCCTTTCAGCTCCTGCACAAGAAGTTGCTTCTCAATGCATAAACTTTGGCTAACTACACTTCAACTCCTCCGACATTCAGAACGATGTTATTTGAGAGGCCATTGAATGTAACCTGACGAAGGTGGAAAACAAGCTACTTACCCGCACCATACTGTTCCGAGGAACTGGCATAATTGTTTCAGATTACATCTCCTGTGGCACAGAGCAGTAAGGAACACACTTGTCAAACAATATGGTCAGATTAGCTGTTTCTGATTGGGTGCATGTAAAAGCGATCTCACTCATTACACACCTAAGAAAAGAAACAAAAGATCGCTTTAAAGTGACTTAATTATCCACATGAAGAACAGAGTGACAAAGCCAGTAGCTGAGCTCCAAGTGAAGGGTTAACCCTTAAGCTCCAGGAAAACTCTTTAGGCCACTTCAAATGCCACGAGAATCAAGCAATGCAACTGCAGGGCGCAACATATGAGCGATGCTGATTGGTGGAGGAGTGGTAGGCTGTAATGTGAAAAGCCTGAAACTGAGCAGTTAAAGGAAATTTATCAAGACTTCTGGAAATCAAAGACATATACTTTATAGGTACCAAGTGGTTGTAGTAGTGAGTGGGTCAGAGGTCTTGGAGTTGTACAGACAGTGTGTCTAACCTGCGTTTCAGCTGCCTAACAATGTTCGTCAACTGGATTACACAGGCTGTTTGCATCTTAGGTGAGACTCCAGATCGAAGAGAATGTATATTCTCACTCTAAAAGACAAAGGAATCAAGTATACCTTGATACAACACTTCACAGAAAGTGGACAGAATGGAAAATTTACTTTCTGCACACTATAAAAATTGTTTTTAGAAATGAGATTAATCTTAAAAGGCCCTCCTTTTCTCAATCCCCCAACTGGACAATCAATTCACAAAGCAAACAGATTTATTAAATTCTGAACAAATCTAAATATATATATATATATATCCCAAATATATATATACACACACAGCTATATACTAAAGCATGGTCAATGGTAAATGAAGATACTGTGTAGAACAAATGTACTTTAAAATATTGCTGTGCATGTATCAGCTGCTGTTTTACTAGAAATCAGTCACCACAAAATGAAGGCCACAGATTTGCTGGATTTACAGGTAGGGTAAATGTCCTCACTGAAGGGCTCTTAGAGCAACTAATAAAGAACCAGCACACTCTCATGTTAAAGGTCCATCAAATGTCACACGTGTTATACTGGCTAAATTGCATTTCAGTCTGTGCAGAGGCAGCTGAGAACTACTTTAACAAAATGCAAAGCAATCATATGACAGCGTGGATGGAAATGAATACCTGTGTAAAGACTTCATATTAACTTGTCATCTGTTCCCGGATGTCCAAGAAACACAATGACAGAAGAGCAGGAGAGCTGAATTATTACTGCAGGTAATGCAGACATGCACTGACTGCAGAGAGAAAATGGCAGCTAGTTAAACATTAATGTGAGAAACACCAAAATGGAATCATGAAAGAAACGTTAAAAGGGAAGACAAAAACTGCATAATTAGGCTAGAAAATATTTTTTCCTGCGTAAATGATATCTACTGGCTAACTCACCCTTAAACGCTAACAAAAAATGGACACATTTACAGCACCTGATAATGACTGTTATGTAACAGCTGAAGAAAACACCAGAAGTTTCAGAATTTGTCATCTTAACACAGAGATCTGTTGTGTGACTGTAACATTACGCATATTCTTTAGAATAACACCGCTAATGTGAAATGAATTTTAGAAAGCAGAACTTTAAACACATTTACACAGGAATTCTGAGTGCTTATGGGGGTTCCCACCAATTTCTGTAACCTTCATAACTAAAAGAAAACCTTTTTTTCATTATTTGTCTCATCCTGTGAAATGTCTGTAGTTAAGAAAGTTAGTTTTAGTAATGTTAAAAGGTTAGAAGCTTCATTATATTTTAATTATTCCTTTAATTGCGTAATGTACTCACCTTCAATGTTTTGATGAAAATGTTACATTTTATTTAGGTTTATGAAACGTGAATAACACAAATATTATTTCCGGCACTAATAGTATACAACCACCCATGAACATATGTAGGTCTCAAGGGAGACACTAAACCAGCCTGGCATGGCCACCACATACACACACATACACATCTAAATATAGACTGATGTTTGTGGACAGGCATATGGACACTCGCAGTGTTTTCCCAGTGAAGGCCAGTGGAATTTGCATGGTAAATTATAAGTGGCAAAACAAATAATAATGAAAGGCATAAAATCTTACAAACACTGAATTGATCCAACAATTACAAACCATCTGGCTTGTTAAATCCAATCTGCTGGCTGTCTTCACACGAGCACAATCTGCAGTTACTGACGCAAGACATCTCTGCATCTGGGGAACAACTTCGCACAGGTGAGTGAGAATGTGTGGAGGTTGTGCCAAGACACCCATGGGTGAGAGAAATACTCATTCTGAAACTTACTCAGGCTGTAAGAGAAAACAAGTTTAATCTTGAAGGTCTTTTCTCATACACTGGGGATATCATGGTCAGTCCAGTTATTTACAAGTTATGACTTATTAATGACCGTTTAACTGTGTAAATAATAATATTTCATACAGCAGACCACAACACTGTGATGACTCAACACTGAAGTGCGAACTGATTGTCCAGCTCTGATTGTTCAGCTAATCATGAGCACATTCATTATACATGTTTACCAAATGTGAAATCAACTTTAATACATCAAAGATGCTGGACAAATTTGACCTCAATAAGAGAAAGAGAAAACATGTTTTATTTAAGATGAAAAGACATTGGCTATGTATATAATAAAATACTGTATACCATGAAGTATATACTCTACACTGTATACTATTTAAAAAATAAGTATGCAAGTCATCTGTGAAAGTAAATGCTTTAAACAGCAGTATGCTACATTGTCACATGATCTCATAATGTAGCATGTTTTTTAAGTAACACGTCCTGCTTTATCTCATAAATAGTAAAACAAATGCATATGTAATCTAATTGTGGGTAAAATATCTTAACTTTTGGCAGTTAAATTAACAAGTGGTATTCCAAATTCATTGGTTACCTAGGAAATAAACAGTCAAGCCATGGCTATTGTGGGATACAGTATTCAATGTATTCTTTTTTCAATGCATTTGAGATGCGATTTATTTTGTGACAGCATCATAATGGCTAAACAGTGAGTAAAACTTGAGTAAAAGTGTTTTTCTATTACTTTGTTCAAGGGTCCACAAAGGTCCAATTTGGTGAATTTAACTGCATTGCACTGTGTGATAGTATACAAATCACAAGTGTATACAAATTTATTTGGTGAAGGTCATCGCACCTTGTATACTGAAAATGATAGCAGCATAATGTGCATATTATAGCCTACATACTGCATACTGTAAAAAAATAGTAGGTAATATTCCATTCTAAACATTCCAGTGTCTTAAACCCACCTTAAAACAAAAGGACAAAAGGAAAATAAAAAAAGCCAGACAATGACTGACACCCTCAGAGAGATGATGGTAAAACGACACCTGAAATGCACACAAAGATATTTATGCATTCATAAAACGCCACAGGGAGAGACAGACAGAAGAAAGCATGCAAGCTAGATTGCAGCAGCAACATTTTAAGTGTTAAAGCAGCAGTGATCTGAATAGCAAGCATATGTGTGTGTGAGGTGCAGCTGTGACGTTGTAATAGTTGGCGTAATTGTATGATGACAGTGTGTCTGTCTGTTCTGTGTTCTCCTGGGTATTGTGATCATCGTTGACAGGTGATGCGGCTCCACTGGGAAACAGCTTCATTTGAGCGGCACATTCTCTACATAAACACACACACACTCAGCTCTGTCAAAAGCAAAGCATTCTAAAAACACTATGAAGATCAGGAGGATACACAAGCAGTGTGAAATCTTCTAACATCAGAGTATCTGCAAAAGACTTGAAGACAGCCGCCCCTAAACACAGAGGACATTGCCGCATAACATTTTTCCCAAAAAAATTTTCCCAGGATACGAGAGAAAAGTAATTAAGGGAGAAATTTTTTTGTGCTGCTCAACTTCAGATCATGTTAAACCAACCAAATCTCTACATGTTAATAAATGTTTTTTTTAGATTTACTAGATATACTAAAATATGGCTTATTCATGATGATAGAAGGTTGCTAGGGTGATCTTAATGGTTGCTGGGGTGTGGTCAGGTGTTGCTGTAGTCATTGCTCTATGGCACGAGAATGATGTGTCTTTAAACTGGATTTGAACTGCAAGAGAGTAACTGAGCATTGGGCAGGCTATTCCAGAGTTTAGGAGCCAAGTGCGAAAAAGTTCTACTACCTTTAGTGGACTTTGCAATTCTGGGAATGACCAGAAGACCAGAGTTTTGAGAGCATAAAGCACGCATTGGCTTGTAGCATGAGAGAAGATCAGTTAAGTACAAAGGGGCTAACCCATTTAAGGTTTTGTAGGTAAGCAGTAGAATTTTATAAATATTACAGAATTTAACAGGTAATCAGTGTAGATCTGACAAAATTGGGGTTATATGGTCATATTTCTTGGACCTGGTAAGAACTCAGACTACAGTTAGTTTTGGACTAACTGTAGTCTGTTTATTAAGGAAGATAGACAGCTACCTAGAAGTGCATTACAATAGTCCTGGCATTAATTCTGATGATTCCCCATTTAAATGAACAAAACGGTAACGGTCAGACAAGTAGGAGCGAAACCACTGAAGAGCTTGACCTTGAATGCCAATGTAATTTTGTAGTCGATCTAACAGGATGACATGATCTATTGTGTCAAATGCCACACAAAGACTGAGTAAAACTAACAATGAGATGCAACCCTTGTCTGCAGCTAGAAGTAAATCATTTGTAATTTTGACCAGGGCAGTTTCTGTGCTATGATGTAGTCTAAATCCTGACTGGAACTTTTCAAAGATATTGTTTCTGTGTAAGAAGGTACACAGTTGCGTGGATACGATCTTTTCTAATATTTTAGACATGAACGGGATATTTGAAATGGGTCTGTAGTTTGACAGTTCATTTGAATCTAGTTGAGGTTTCTTTATGAGGCTTAATAACTTGCTAACTTAAAAGGACTCGGGACATGACCTAGAGATAAAGAGGAGTTAACAATATTGAGAAGAAGCTCCTCACCTGCTGGTAACAGCTCTATCAATAGTTTAGTCAGTATGGGGTCTAATAAACACGTTGTGGGTTTGGAATTAATGATAAGCTTATGTAGATCATCCTGGCCTATAGCTGTGAAGCTTTGCAGTTGTTCTAGAGGGGCATGTTTATGAAGGGTGAGTTCATGAAGTTGTTACTACTACAGTTCGATGGCACATTTTCTTCAGGCAGTGTTTGTTTATTAGTTAATCTGGCAACTGTATTGAATAAAAACCTAGGGTTATTTTTATGTTTTTATATTTGCGTGCTAAGATGAAAAGCATTTGCTGCTTTTAGAACCTTTTAATAATGGGACATACTATCCTTCCACACTAATCTGAAAACTTCCAGAGTAGATTTCCTCCATTTTTGCTCAAGCTTGCGGGTTTCTCTCTTTAGAGTGAGAGTCATAATATTTTTTTCAAACTTTTTAGTTTGAAGGGTGCGACGGTATCCAAAGTAGTGGAGAAGATAGAGTCCATGCTGATTGTCACTTTATCTTTATCTTTAGCATTTATGGGTGTGCAGAGTATGTTAGACATATTGGGCAGGGCATTTGTGAATCTGACTTTTGTGTTTGTCGATTTGCCAAACACAAAAAATGTCGATTTTGACAAACACGGTTGATTTGACAACTCGCAAGTCTCTATGATGTTCTGATACTGAGATATAGCTAATTCATGTTGGTTGCTAAGGTTCTTTAAATGGTTGCTAGGGTGCTCTAAATGGTTGCTAGGGCATGACTGCACAGTTTCCATGGTAATATTAAAGACTTGCCAGTCTGAGTCAAAAAAGGCCACCCACTTGTCTTCTACAATGTTCTGATGCCTCTCACCTTTTTCAATGGAAGTCAATGGGGTGGTTGCTAGGGTACTGTAACTGGTTGCTAGGGTGTGGCCATGAAGTTGAAATGTTACTATTTGCTGCTGCTTAGTAAGTCGAGCGATATGAACCCACACTCAGGTCTTTATGACATTCTGATGTGGAGCTATGACATCACAATTATCTGCCCAATGTTAAGTCTATGGATTTTTTTTATCCACTTTATCGTATGCCATAAAAACATTGTACATCCGATCATACCATTTTCAAATGGAATGATACATTTCCTGAGAATGGGCCATACACAGTGCAGAACACATATACTAACAAAAATGGCAACTAATGAGGTACAGTTCCAATATTTCCACCTGTTTGCATCAATTATAACCAGCACACTAGAGCATTTGACATTTAGGCGCATAGTCACGCTTTATCAGACTCATCCGCCACAAAGTAAATGGGCATGTGTATGCAAGCAGCCGCACAGATCAATGCATAAACCTTGTTTCAGCCCATCTCTGTCTGAAAGTGAAGTACATAATGCTCCGTTTCTCCCTCCTGCACTGTCTTTACATAAACGTCAGTATGTGCAGAGTCAGAACACATGCTGTGTGCCTGAATACATGCAGCACAGCAGCCAATCCCATATCTGTGTATTACCACAAAAAGACTTCAAACGCTTTCTGCCCTCACGCAACAGGACACAATGCTACAAAACGAGAGAGGCCCAAATCTGATCGGATCTATTGAAAGTCATTATTGAGAGGTGTCTGAGGTACTAATGCATATTTATGAGGATGGAAGGATTTGCAAGTGAATACAAAAGGTGTGTGGATTAGAGGAGGAGGTTGGTGTGCCGCTGTCCTGCTGTGGGTGTGTGCTATCTGATCTCTCTCTGGGAGACACACACACTATGGTCTTATCTTTACCTACACTTTCAGAGTTTACAATTTCCCGCTTCACTGGAGCTTGAGCAGGGCTTGTTAAAGCAACAAAGAGAGAAAGACAGAGAGAGACAGAGAGAGAGAGAGACAAGAGAGAGAGAGAGAGAGAGAGAGAGAGAGAGAGAGAGAGACAGAGGTATATGGCGAGCACAAAACAGTACTCATCTCTCTGGACAGAGCATTTCCGTTCCTGATAACAGGGGCCTGTGTAGCAGCAAAATGCTAACAGATCTCTGAACTGACCTGCTGGCTAATGATAGTGACTAAGGAATGTAACACCTGTAATACCTTTTCGAGCCATTACCTGAGATTTAATTGTCATGTGACTAATCACTCTGGAGCCGCGGGAAAATGACATAACGACACTGATTGGCTGATGGCATCACAAGAATGTGTAGTCTCGAGCCCTTCAGTAGCGACTATTTCACACTTCCCCTCTAAAGTAATCAACATGCTGTCGTGAGGAAAACATCAAATATAATAAAATGTCTGTGATTTCTATGTTGCTTGGAAAAATATATTTTGTCAGAATACGCAAATACTGACCTAGCAGTCTTTGGCTATATAATGGTGTACTGTAGTTACGACATCCACCAGCAGATGTTAATTGCTGAAACTACCAAACCAAACCTTAATAGCAACATGGAGGCATTACCCTTTAATCAGCCATGAAAACACTTTTCTGTCCCTCTAATGTAATATCTGACAGGCCACACTTTGTCCCGAAGTAAAAGACTGTTTGAACAGGTCAGGTCAAAGTTCCTATGGCCACCATATCAGCAGAATCAGGGCTAATGATTCCCAACAATCCCTCAAAGGCCTGACAGTTTTACAACAAGAGGGGTCGTATGCACTGTAGCCTTGGAAGGTTTGATGCAGACTCGCACGCCTGTGAAGTAAGACTGAGACATTTACCCACTGTGAGTAAATAGTGACTGGCCAATTTCATCAGACACAGAAATTCTGCTGGTGACAGCGCCCGCATTGTTCCCCCCTCCAACTGCATGCTGCGAAATTCTATTTTCAGTTTTTCTTGCCGCAGTAATTATCTGCATTGTTGGCAAGTATAAAGAGAATAAAGGGCATGAATGTGTCCCGGTCAATCGGATTGTGTCAGTTCAAGCTGAATTGGATACACACATGCGCGGCGCTTGCCAGATCGCAATAACGAAGCTGTTTGCATAGAACGATTTCCCCTACGCAGCTCATCAGCAACAGAGAGAGTCTGTCAGCGCGTTCACAGACTGACACGGCTTCCGCATCTGTGGCTGTTATTAGCCCGTCTCTTAAGACAAGCTCAATTATCTGACACTGCCCATAATTTTCACCCCCCTCTCCAGCACAATGTAAAGTTCCTCTGCTTTATTTCTCAAGCTGTTCATTTGGAGGAGAAAAACAAGGAAAGGGACGAGGGTGGGAGGAGGAGAAGACTTGACGAGATAAACTGAGGGAGGGAAAAAAACAAGATGAGTCAAAAACTAATTTGATGCTTACTTTACAAGAATAAAGAGTTTCGGAGGACGCTTCATTAAATATATGTGATGGATATCTGAATGATAACATGATTGATGTGGATCAAATAAAACAATGACTTTTCTATTTATATTTGATTGGGCCAATTTTTTATTTAGAATGTGCTGTTCCAATGAAGTTTTTGTTGATGTTGATAAGGAGCCATTGTACCATTGTATTACCATGGTTGGACATATCCGTGATGGTACAAACAGAATTATTTTCCATACCTTGAATAAACCATCATTTAAATACCATGACATGAAAATACTGAACCTGGGTATATATTAAAACAAAAACAAGAAAACACTGCATAAACTCTTGTGTTTTCTTTAAGATATTCACTTTTGTACAAATGTTTAATTCAAATCGTAAAGACATTGTTTATTTGCGTGTTATGTATTAACTACCATCATGAATGAGGAACTACAGTGTGATTTAGCTTTTAAACCTGTTAGTTAAAAAAGACAACAATTTACATTTAGAGAATACATGAATCTTGACTGCTCTGATGAAAAAACTTCACATCAAAACATTCACCTTTGCTCTCGACTCTGCTCAAAGTCCAAACAGGACATAACACCCCAGACTAACCTGACAGGTTCATCTTGCGCCGAAAGTGACACCTGCTAATGCCACTCTGTTCAGCTTCCAGTTGCTGCAGGAACCTGTGAAAAGTGTAATGATGGCAGGTCTAACGTGGTATAAGAGCAGTAACGCGTGTAAGAAAGGGCAATCATCTTGAACCCACTTCTCCCACGGGAACACGCTAATGTGCTAAGGAACATGTGCTAATGTGCTATAGTCTGTCTGCTGAGCAGCAAACGACTGTCAACACTGAAATCTCACCCACTACTCCCAGGAGGGAGTAGACCGAACATCTCTGTGAAAATAGATTCGATCTTGGGGGTTGTGCACGGACGAGACGAGGGAATTGTGTACGAGACGGGCTTTCAGAAGAAAAGTGTTCCTTCATGTAAAACACCCTTTCTTCCATCCACTTACTTGCTGGCATTTTCAGCAGTCTTGTGTGAGCGTGGACCATCGTTGGGGTCAGTCCTTTAAAGAGGCCTATTCAGTAATCACAGGTGCTCTTCAGACGCACGGCTCAAAAGAAAGAGGCGTTTTTTGAAGTTTCCTCATCTTTTTGCGTCCTGTCGGATGAAATGCGACGACCTTGGGAGTCAAATGAATCTGTATGTGTCTGGCAGCCACAGACAGCCGCTGTCTTGGCAATACCCCAGCCCTGTGTCCTCTGAACACAAATGGGATGGAGATTGCTCTGGCCCATGGGGCAGGTCTGAAGAAGCTGATGGCATTGCGGGAGCATGGAGGAGGCCACGCCGCCACGTTTTTTCCGCAGCAGACGAACGACTGTAATCAAACTGAAAAAGACTTCTGTGCAGATTACAGTCTTCAATCAGTCAGCCAGGGAAATGATATGTACATCATCCTCTGTATGTAGGGTACTGCCTCACGGACATTACTTGTGTCAACCTTGCCAAAGACATGATGGGAGATTTGGAGAACCATTGGCCACCTGCCATTCTAAAGGAAAGGGCTTAGTTTTTATTTCTGTCAATGAGTTCCCCCTGCAACTGTCACCATGGGGACCCTGTCCTGACCTCCTTCGATTCAGAGGCTGACACCATTTAATGTACTTTTCCACAAAACGGAGGGCGATTTCTGCCATTCTCCTCACCGGCAGAAACTCTTGCTGTCTTTCAGTCAGTCGTTTCAGAGGCACTCGCAATTTCTCTGAGGGAGGGCAGTGAAAAACTGAGCTGTCAGAGACTAAATGGAAATGAAATATGGAAAATAGCTACATATACATATGAGCAGTGCATGTTGTCTCCAAAGCAAAACAGAACACTTGTTTGCTTTTAGAATGTAAAACTGCATAGCTGACAAGACTATAGTCTGAATGGCAATAAAAAACTACATCTTTATATATTCGGAAGAAAATGTGAATAGGGCTTGCCCATGCAAAATGTGTGACCATGATGCTGTGGTGTTGTGGGTGGTTGGCAGGGCACTACTATGCTGTTTTAGCACATTACTAGAGTCCCCAAGTGAAGCCCACACCCAAGTCTCTCTTGCCTCTTTTCATCTGCCAGCCTAAAAGTGTTTGTTCTAAGCATTCAGTCACTAAGAAAAAGCACTCTAACCTCAAGTAATAATGTTTAGTCAATAATCAAGTTCCTAACCATATTTTGCTCAAATTCCTAACCGTAAATAAGAGAAACAGCAATAATGATACTTGCCAAAAAAAATGAACAAAAAGTATTTCAGATTCTGTCAGCATGTGTCTAAATGTATCTTCTACAACAAACAGAAAGGTGCTCTTCAAACAAAGACCCAAGATGCAGGCAAAGTATCACTAAAACAACTCTTAAACAAACAATGATGACAAAGAACAAACTATTTAAATTTTCCTCTTTGGAAGAGTACAGAGATACAAAACCTGTAATTTCCTCTGAAACAAGCACCTAATTAGACCTGTGAATAGAACACACCTCTTGGCCAGGGCAAACACATCAAGCAATTGCAGCCCAGGGGTGTTTTCACATTCCCCCCTCCCTCCTAAAATTCTGCATTTCTCAATCTCATGTCCACCCAAACACCTCAGTTTAATGCAGATTACAAATAATGGCAGGAAACTTCCAGGAAGATACAATCCACAGCAAAGCTTTCTGCGACTGCTGGAGCATCGTTTGCATAATACCCACCTTGTCTCAACCTCCACAGGTACTCCACCACATCAAGATGACCAGTCTTACACACACACTAACCTGGAACACTCCAATAGAGATTCAATGAGCTATTCTTTTTCTCTCACTCACTCCCACCCACACACACCCTTGAGCTTAGCTAGCTCTGTAGAGGGAGGTCACACAATTGTCTCTGCTTTAAAAAGAAGGGGAAAAAAATCACTGACCTACTGCAAAATTGGCCATATTCAGCCATGGGGGGGAGTATCAAGTTATTGAGTTGGTCCACGCTGAGTCTACAAGCCCATGGAAAACGCTTAGCTTCAGCATACAGCAGTTCTGCAGTTGATCAAGGACATGCGTGTGCTGTGAATGCTGAAAACTCTCTCTCTCTAAAGACACTTAGAGGAGAAACAAACTGCCAAACTCTCAGATGTAGAACGCTGGAATGGCTTGATTCAGTCAGGGATCATAACCTGTTTGATTTGCGTGTGAAATTAATAAACTAAAGGCTCATTTTAGAATCTGACCTCAAAACAATATCAGGATACATAAGTTCATATTGCAAGACCCAATGAAATGTGATGAATACAGTTTGTTTTGTCTTGATGTCTTGATGTCATTCCGATTGTAACAGGAAGTTGGTAAGGGTTTGGAAAAGAGGGTATACAGGTTATTGAAGAGATGCTTACTTCCAGGTCTGCATTATACTACCTGCACCGTTGTCGTTAAGGCACCTAACAGTAGGGTAAATTTAACAGATTTTGGTAAATTTTTGCCCTGTCTTTTGCTTTTGAAGAGAAAGATTGAGCATTTATTTCCTTAAAGTTACTTTAGTTAACTGTAAGGGATTCAAAGCTAGTAGATATGCACTAAAAACTTTTGATTTAAGCTTTTGTCATGGTTACCATAAATTGCATGCAGAGGTGCTGCAACGCTGTTTAACTTTACTACCCTGTATTTATTCATAAATATTACCTGCATCACTGATGTATAAAGGACAGGTTTCAAATATAAGATCAGGGTGTTGATATCTGTACATGTAGCAGGATCCGTATGGCACATGTGCAAATATACATTAGGCCTCAATATAAACACATTTACCAGAGCTGAGAGATACCAAGGGTAAAACCGTGTGAATAGCACAAAGTGGCTGAATGAACAGAGAGCACATGGCACATGAATGCAGCTCTCAGAACGATTCTTAAGACCCTCCTCGCAAAGTTGTTGCTCTTTCAGTCTCATTGAATAGTGGCCATTTTAGGAAATTACCGCCTCATATTTAACCACCTCAAAAGTGTCAGTAAAAGAAAAGAGAGCGAGAGAGGGAGCGAAAGAGGGAGAGACAAAGAGAAAAAGAGAAAGAGGCAGTTAGAATAAATAGAAGAAACCAAGATGAAACCTTAGGCTTTTTGAAATTGTAAATATAATAAAATAAACCATTTCTACCAACTGCTCTCATTATGGCCCTGTTTCAGAAAAGCCCTTTCTCTCAACAATATCAAACTGTCACAAATGCAGTAGAAAATGCCTTTATGTTATTGTGGTGTGTGCCTTTAACTGGTCTACCAGATCTTCACAGTTACCTTATTATGTAGTTTGCACAAGAACTGAAAAAAGTGGAAGCCCGGGTCCAATTACTCTAATTCTAAGTGAGAAGGCCAGTCCAGCACCAACACTTCATAAAGGGCCATTTGGCACCTCAAACTACAAACAGCCCCCAAGATGTAAGAGAATACTTGAGATTACACCCAATCTCACACATCACATGATAAAATGCAACCACTTAATTTTCCATTGCTTTCACTTTTAAACCTACTGTATTGGTTACTGCCAACAGAGATCAGACCAATGCTGGGCTAGGCTTTATTTTATAAAAAACAATATTATAATAGTGGTGTTGATACCAACACGGTGCTGTAAACACTCATAAACTGCATACATTTGGAAAATGCAAGGATTCTACTGGCTTTTGATTTTTACTAAAACATGAAGTGCAAAAATCTTTTATATATTTATCTAACAAATCCTTTTAAAGTCAAAAGGTTTTTGACTGCTTTTAATATAAATATTAATAGTTTGGTTTTTGTAAAGCAATAATCTCCTCACATTACACAGTCAGGGTTTTGACTCCCCACACTGAACCAGCCGGAAAGACGGATGCTTTTATCTGCGCGGTCCAGCAGAAAGTGCTCCGTCCACACCAGAGCGATTCACTTATCAGCTCTGCAGCCCAGCAAGAGCCGCATCGATCCGCTCGCACCACCCGCTGCTTTTACAGGAATGTATCAGAAGATGTGGACATCAGAAAGAACTCATCCAAACAAAACTGACCTATCAGCCTGGACTGCCGATGCTTTTATCTATCAGCACAAAGGTGAGAGGCCACGTGAGCACAGCCCCACCACGTGGAAGGCCAGTGAGGAATTGTGGGTAACTTAGAGTAATGGTTGGACTCATTTGGTGGAAAGGTGAGGATGAGATGATTCATGGACCCTGTTTCAGTATTCACCGCTCCCCACCTGACTTCAGACTATTACAATATTCAGATTACCGTGCACTGGAAATTAATTGGACTAATTAACATACAAGTAAATGATGATACCGTTAACACATTTCATTAACTCAAACTGTCATTTCATGTTCACCGCACTCTCCGTATTGCATTACAATGAATTGAATTCATTATATTATGCAAATGAGAGGTGGCAAGAAATGGACGGCTCCATATGAACGCTAATAGAGTCTGTTTTCACTGGATGTCTGGAACACATCAACTTAAATTCACAGGCATGTGCTTTTCACTTTAATTTGACAGATACAAGAGTTCAGTGAGCACACCTTTGATTATGTGCGGGCTGCAACTGTTTGATTCAGAAGAAAATCATAAAGGACAAACTAATTAAAGGCAAAACGTCAGTGGGTAGCTAGTTGACATGACAAGTCAAGCAGTGACATCAGTGGGGCATAGTTTCTGCATTTGAAACATCTAAACAGCATTTTGCTGGTTCTTTTATAATTATTATAAACGCAATTTGTATGAGCCTATATATCAATGTACAGCCTACGTTGTGGTTTTGTACTTTCTCAAAATAATTTGTCAGTTTTTATAAATATATTTTAATTTATTTAAAGTTATTTTACACCTCCTCAAAGAAGAAATTGAATCATCACAAATAAGCATATTCCACATGCAATTAAAGGGAGTTAAACAGATAAACATTCTCTGTGCGATCCTTGTTTTATAAATATTTTAACGACCATGGAAGCTTCCATGGCCAGAGATTCAGCTGGATGCTCCACGGGTCCTGCTGCTGCAGTGACATCTACTGGACTTTATAAAAGCAATCATTGTCACAGCAATCATCAAACCTAGCAGAGGTCTAAAACGTGGTATAAAAACAAACATTTGTATGCTCTAGTATTTTGAATTGCATGAATACACTTATGCCTTTTCTATCTGTTATTTATAGTTTCTAACGCAAGAATGTGGGTAGTTAGCATAACAGTGTCCATAAGTGAGCATAAGTGAGGTAGAACTTCACCTAAAAATTGTTTTCATAATAGATTATACAGTACATTTATATAATATACAAAAAAATAAAAGACAAATGACAACCAGAGGATTCTGCTTATCATTTTAGTGTGAAATAAACAGCTGCCCTCAAAAGTGGGCATTGTACAAGTCTGAAACTGCTTTGGAAAAAAGACCAAATAGAAATATAAAAGTGACATGTTCAGATGCTATTTATAATGAACAAACTCAAACTAGACATCACAAACTAGCAAACTGCTAGAATGTGCTATTCTGGATCATTGTGACAGAGGAACAACCTCAAAAATTCACAATACAAAATAGTGTTTCATTATGTCATTTACCTGCTGGGTCTTTTTAATTAAACTATAAGAAATATGGGTCAAACAAACTGGATAGTGTACAAACCTACTGATTATGGGAGGTTTCAAAACTCAAGACTAAAAATGGCAACGGTACTGAAAGTAAGTGAATCGAGAGACAATCATAATTAGATGAATAAAAACACAACAGATAACAGGAGAAAAACTGTACAGTGCCAAGTGGTAACAAGTCCATACTAATACATAAACAGACAGCATTGACTGTCTCCCCTGACAACCTGCAGTTTTTAAAAAACTGCATTCCCTACAAAACAGGTTATCATAGTATAACAATGAGCAACTCTGTGCAAGATGTCTCAGGTATCAGAGCCTCTACATGGCTACAGTAAGCAGATGGAGTCAGAGTTCAAAAACCTTCACAAAAAAGGAAACACCTGATATAACAATGAACATTTTGCCTAAAGGATCACACAATCAGGCATGGCTGTGACCCTCTCAGATCCAAGACCTGTCGACCACAGCCGTGAAAGGCACAGGTATTGTCCCACAAAGCATTTGTTTGTTGAACAGTGTTGTCGCTGTAGGGCTTTACTGAACCGGGCACCAGTGTTTTGACAGCTCATGTAGAATGATGCCAGAGACTCAGAACTGCTCTTTTGGTCCTGAAACACAATACACAATGCCACAGACTGACGGACATAAAAGAAACAGTTTTGCTCTCTCTCTCACTTTATCAAAGAATAAGAACTACAAACCAATTCATTTCATACAAACAATTCTTGACTCTGATTATAGTACAGTTCTTTAAAAAAAAAAGTTAAGCCAAAGGTAGTTTGTCCTTAGAAAATCAATTGTATACACCACAAATCCAGATTACAATGAATATAAATATTTTTGCTCAAAGACTTTTTGCAACAAATGCATACTAAAGATCAACAGATCCGAGGTTTGAGAATTACAATACATAAAATTTTTTAATTACATGATTGTTTATTTTTATGTTCCCAATATGTTGGGCCTGGGTTTCCCTACACAACTACATTAAAGAACTCATTTTCAAAGGGGGCATTAGAGACTCTGGACACCTTCAGAATGGCTCAGTTCACTCTCTTACGTTTGATGCCCCTCCTCTAATGAAGAACATACACCACCACTTACACCATCACTTATGACCTATGGTTACATTACAGTAAAGGAACTGTTCACCCAGAAAGGTATTCTGTCATTATATACACAAACTCATACCGTTCCAAACCTGCAAGCTGTTGGTTTTATCATTGACCTACATGAAAAAGTTACCACATCTGGTTCTCACAAATAGCTATCATATGGTTTTACAAGACTTCATTCAGAGCACCAGTTCTGTTATTTTTGTGTAAGATTTCTAAATATGATAACTATAAAACTGTTGTTACATTTTGCTGCATAAAGATTAAGATATTGTTGTAGTTCACAAACGTGTTTTTGAAAAGCATACAAGTTCAGACTGACATGAGGGTGAGTAAATGACAGATTTTGGTGAACTATACCTTTAATATTAGCTACCCGTGATCATCACTGCTCCATCCTTTTTACAACATAATTACACCCAGTCCAACAGGTACATACTGAAAGATGTTACACACCCATGATAAACTTCAGCTTTGTGCACCAGAGCCTATAATACAATATAAGGCATTTCAGTGTTGTATGTAAAAAGAAATAATGCTTTCCCCATAAAAAGATGCCTTTTTAAACAAACCCCCCTAATAATTCTACATTTGTAAAATATTTTACAAATTTATATATATATATATTATATATATATATATATATATATATATATATATATATATATATATATGCACGTATATTTGCAATCATGTAAATGTACATATTTGCCTAAAGAAGGGTAAATATGTAAAGGTATAAAAGCAAAGTATATGCACGAGTGGAGAACTGATGCGGTCAAGTCTGAGACTGCAGCAAAGGATCTGACATCATAAAGGAAGAAGTGGAGCCTTAGCAGTCCAGCACAATTTTCATTTTCATCCCAGACCAATGGTGCTTCACGCCTCTGAACCACACGGTCATGTGATCACTCAGCTGTGTCCCCTGCAGGCACAGACACCAGCTGCAGTGGAATCTCGGCTGAACTCAGCTGGTCTTGTGAGCTAGAGGTGTTGACGGTAGCAAGGCCTTGGACGGCACCTGGCTGGATGTTGGTGAGAATGAGTGTGGTACCCCCTGCTGTGATGATGCTGTCTGAGGACATGGTCCCGCTCATGCTGGCCACCACAGGTCCACCCCCTACCTTCTTATTTTGGTGTGTCTTTATGTGCTTGGCCAGGTGATCGCTGCGCATGAATCTCTTTGAACACTCGGTGCACACAAACTTCTTCTCCCCTGTCACAGCAGAGACACACCACATGAAAAATGAGACAGGAATGAAGAACAGTCAGTCAATCCACAGATTGATTTGTTGGTGAAAGAAGGTAAAATGTTGATCCTCAGGTGTTAAAATGTTTTGTTCAAAATTTTCTTGACTTTGAGGTTTGCAATTTTTAACCTGTCTCCCATTTTCCAACTGTGCTGTAGACACGGCCCTAATGATATTTGTCCTTTATAACTTTAAAAATATTCACATTTTCCCCATGACAAAAAGTAATCAATGTAATAAAAGAATTATAAAATATGTAATACATTTCAGATATATAACATGCATAACTTTTTGTATGTGTGCCGTAAATATTTTGTACTTGCAGCTCTGTTAGCTGTCCTAGAAAGTTATCCCTTATGTAGGCATTATACAGAGCTGAAGACAGAAAAGCGGGAAACACACTGTGTGCGTGTGTGATTACCGGTGTGCGTTCTCCTGTGTCGCTGTAGTTCATCACTGCGTGTGAACTTTTTCCCGCAGAACATCCAGGTGCAGACAAAGGGCCTCTCCCCTGAGTGCCAGCGCAGGTGAGCTCGCAGGTGAGAGGTCTTCCCGTACACCTTCCCACAGCCCACTATATGACACACATGCTGCTTTTTCTTGCCCACGTTAGACCCCCTGCAACACACCAGTAAAAAACACATCAGAACAAGTGTATTACACACATTCAATGATAAATACAACTTTAAGCAGCCAAACATCACACTGATATATTGGCTTAAAACTGGTCATCAACACTGGCCATAATGTCCTGTGTAGGGCTGTTTATAGGCACAAAACTCCTACAATGTGCCTCAAGTTTTTAACAGGCACACTTGCCGCTATGACATGGCAGAAAATTCATTGCAAACCTCACGATTTCATTTCATCACCGCAGTAATGTAAGTGACATAACTGCATATTAATGCATTACAGACGTTGAACAGACATGTAAAACAAAAGAAAACAAAACTCTCACCTTCCACCTCCCTCTTTGCAGTTGGGGCAGGTACACGCGACCCTGCGCAGTCGTTTGCCCTCCTGGCTCAAACCCTCCATCTCCTCCTCCACTAAACGAACACGAAGGTGAGAGAGGTCATTGGCATTCAGCGTAGAGCTACTGTCCAGAGGCCACTCCTCCGAATCAGGCTCCTCCTTAATCTGAATATCTACAGAGTATAGTATGATCAGAGTTACGCTAATAAACTGAAAAATTACTGCTGACTTCTGTAAGCACATCGTCCTTTGATCACTTCTGTTTGCTTTAACACATTACTCGTTTACTTCATAAATTCACATTTTTGGACCTGGTGTTAGTCAAGGTGTCTTACACCGAAAAGCCACCATAATTTTTTTAATGTCCTTTTTCCATCCTCTCTCATCTTTACAGATAACCAGGCTGTTTTTGGTAAGGTACCTTTGAGACTTGAGCTCTGTTGTGATTGGCTAACCTTTGCATACCACCATCGGCCACACTGTGGTTGATCAGAGCGGAGATAAACTGCTGAATACTGAGATGGTATTGATAACTAAATGTTAGAGCGCAGAAGTTCTTATGTTTATGGCTGGGACATCACAATCATAAGATTTTTGATTTCACATTAACTTTAACTGTATTGTGTCTTCTGATGTTTGAAACAAAAGCTTTTTTCATCATCATCAGTCTTCCTCAGCAGTACCTCCAGTGCTGTCTGTGTCCTCAGACTGCTGGAACTGAATGTCTGCCTGCCCGGCTGAGTTCATCGTCACTGAATGCAGGTTAGGAATTTGCCCTGATGTCAGGCTGACCGGCGTGCCACCCTGACCCAGGGAGAGTGTCTGCACTGGGGCCAGAGTTATCTGCTGAGCTGGAGCCGTCTGAAGCTGAAGGTTCTGGACCCCTTGGACCTGCAAGTATATAAAGGGAACAAACCAATAAACTAAGTTGTTGGGGTAGCATTAGGGTATTGCAGTTTTCCTACTGAAACCTAATGTCATGTAGAGTTAAAGTAAACCATCACTGCTTAATAATAAAACAAAACTTGAAAAAAAAAACTGCTCATAAAAATTGTAGGTAACTTCATTTTACAGTGTCATATGTATTTATATTAATAACAGTTAATTATGCATTATAAAATGCAATAACTCCAAACCCTAATCCTACTGCTATAGCAAGTACATGCTGTTACTTAATATTACACCATATTTAAATGTATAATTACAATTACACCTTAATAGTGACCAAAATGTAGTACTGTTTACTACAACCAAATATGACTGTGTATTTACAATGGCATGTAAATTTAAATCCACTGTTTTAAAAATAAACAGAACTGGCTCTCGACTCCCAGCTGTATTGCTCAAAGTGACAAGTCAAACCTGGAAGGTCTGCCACTGTATCTGTCCTGACGGAGTGACCGTTTGAGCCTGGATGAGGAAGGTTCCTGGATTGATGAGCTGGACATTCTGCAGAGTCTGCTGGGTTTGAGCAGACACCTGACCATCACTGCTCTGCAAGGGCAACTGCTGTAACTGGATCACCTGCTGTCCTCCTGACATCTGAACTGCACCCTGACTGAGGTAGCCCGATCCATCCCCTTGCTCTCCTGCTGTAGGCTGCGTCAGCACACCCGTGCCGTCAATGGTGCTGGCTGGCTGCTGTGCGGATAAAGGAGATGCTGAAGATGTGGCAGGCACAAACATGTCATTAGAGTTCAACAGCTGTTTCTGTTCTTCTGCTTTCTCTGGGCCTTCCATGTTCTCCATGCTCTGATTGGTCATAATCAGCTGTCCATCAGCTGTAACACCGGTTGCTATTGGCTGGGCCCCTGAGAGCCCAAGAGAGTCCAAATTGACACTGTTTATGGGCACAAAGGTAATGTTACCAGGCAAACCCAGAGGCACATTTGTGACCACCTGACCCTGACTGCTGAAGGCAGAACTTCCCAGAGAAACCTGTGGGATCTGGTGCACCTGGCCAGGATGGGTCATGAGGTTCTGACTGTTGCTTAGAACGTCAGCTGACGCTGTTCCCGTAATGCTGATGGTCTGGGTGCCGTCTGGGAGGATCTGGATCTGCCCTGAGGCGTCCTGCGCCATTGAGGCCCCCTCAACTGCAGAGGCAGAAAAACCCAGCTGCGCTTCGGCAGTCTGCACCTGAGGGATAACTTGGTACTGGATGTTAGGCACTGTGCCAGTGGACGTGTCTGTCCCTGATGTTAGTAAGATGGGCTGGTTCTGGAAACCCTGGAGGGGAAGAACGTACTGTCCATTGGACGTGACGAGACCCGTGCCGGGAAGATGCAAGACACCGGAGGTGTCCTTTACTGCCTCCCACCTTTCAGATGACCCTGTTAACTGCACAGAGAGGTCTGCATTCTGTGAAAGAGAAACAGAAATGTTCTACAAGACAAACAACTATGGTACCAAAAAAAAAAAAAAAATCACTAGACAAAAGTCCAAAGTTAAAAAGATATTGCTGTATATGATATGCCGTCAACAGAAATCTAATGTTTGCAATTCGCCTCCACCAATATTTAAGTCAGTGGTTCGTATCTCTTTAAAATGCAAGAAAAACAATACTGGGTTGTGCCCACTTGCATCTTTGTACTAATAATTTAGGCCAACAGAAATTTGTAGTGTATTAAATGGTTTTGTAACTTTATCATAACTGTTTGTGGTTGTGTTACTTTTCATTTCTAAACAAAGAATCACTAATCACAATAATTCACTAAAGGCCACTGTAACATTGCTGAAAGATTCAATAGATGAGTCTTGATCCTGTGTTTTTAAGAAAATTATTTGAGCTTTATAGACAGAATGTGACATGCTGTTGATTACCACAGAAAATTATTCTGACTGAATATATTTTGTAGATATTTTGTAACACAAAGCCAGTGAAGCTGGTAACTTACAATATACTTATATACAATATACTTAAAATAAAAGTATCCACAAAGTATTGTATATGTTGAACCTACTCCACCCACACAAATTATGTTACACAACCACAACTCTTGAACTTGTGATCCACTTTCCTGCAGAGTTTAGCTCCAACCCTAATCAGACACACCTAAACAAGCTAATCAAGGTCTGCATGATAACCAGAAAGCTAAATGCAGGCGAACTTGATCAGGGTTGGGGTTTAACTCTGCAGAAAAGTGGACCATAAGTGCCATGAGTTGCCCAGTCCTGCTCCACAGTCAACACGGCGTCCCATAATGGTTATACAAGTAGTTTGAGACTTACCACCCCAGCAGAATTATTGGAGTGAGTCCCGTTCTCTCCCCCGGGGGCGGGAGAACCGAGGCCGGTGCAAGTGGCGGCAAGCAGGGCAAGCGGTGAGGGCTGGCCGTCCTGATGATGGGCGGGTTTAACACATACAAGGGGGTGGTCACACAGGAAGTACCCGTGTTTTAAACAGAACAAACTGAAAACTTCACATAAGCACATGCATTAGGGAATCAGACGGTTTGATTTCATTTACCTGTTCCGGGTTGCTGTTGTCCGCCATCGATCCTGCTTTAACTGGCCCGTCAAGCGCTGAGCTCACAAAGGACACGAAAAACTCGCCGTTAGACGCTCTACACCGCACTCCTGCACCATAGACGGCCTTTATGATTATAACAGTGACGTTTAATCTTTTAATGTCTAATTCACGCGCTTTTTTGGTCTTCAACTCACATATTTACCCGCCAGCTAACATTAGCTTAGCCTAGCTTAACATAAACAAAGATTCCCGATACGTGGCGGTCATTACGCGGCGTCTTTTTAACGATAATACTGGCGTTTGGTTACACTCCGCGCGTGCTTGTTTTATTTGCTGTCTGTGCTCTCTTTAGTCCAGTTTTTTGTTTTTTTTTTCCTCCTAATTTGATTGACGGCGGGGCTTCCACTTTGCAACTGCGTCACCGACAGGAAGTCCCGCCTTTATTCTTCTATTACGCTGGGATTCAGAGCTCGTCTGGTGATTGGACGCGCGTGATGTCCGTCTTTATATCCGGGTTGTTGAAGAACTATTAAATGTTTTACTTTTGTTTTCGACTTCATCAGTCTTCTTTGCTTGCAGTACATAAACCAGTGTTCAACAGTCTCCTTACCTTACACCAGCATACACCAGTATGCTTAAAATAATGATTTTCAATTTGAACTGCTGAGTCGGATTTCGTGGTAAATGTCAAATCAACTGAATAAATGTAAAAGTACCCTGCAGTTTTATATTTCAAACAGAGATGGCGACAGAGAGGCGAAAGTTACGGATTGCAGCTTTAATGCCAGGCCACTTTGCGCACTTGTTTCTATAGTCACAGTGAAAGTTACATTACATATTTGTTCTTTGTATTACAATATTGTAATCAGATATTACGAAAACGAAAATTTGATTTAATCTAACAGTCTACTTCAGCTCTTTAATGTTTCTCAGGTAAACAGAAAGATTCATGATATGCAGTTATTTCTCTAGCCTGGTCTCAATGAAATAGAGAGGCGTTTTTCTGAAGGATGAGCGAAATCACTGTAGTGAGTAGCACAAAATATTTTAAAATAATATTTTAATTGGCTCACAGTTATAAAACAGCATATAAAGAATCCCATAAACATGAACAATCTCACTGAAGAAGAAGGCAATAACAGGCTTTCAGTAATGGATTAAAACACATAAAGAATAAGTCAGAGGAAATTATATTGTGTAATATACTTATAACTTTGGTGGCACCATTTTGTATTCATGATACTGTGTATTTAATTACTGATTAATATTTTTGATCTATACATGTAGTCTTACTTTTTTGTGAACTTGTAGACGTTTGTACCCACATATTGTTAATCCTACTGTAATAAATAAGAGTAATGTAACATATGCAAAAAGGATGTTAAAATAAAGTGTTTATTCAGATGACATAAATAGCAATCAAGAATTATTAAAAGCGTCCTTTATAAAGTCAGAAAAAGATTACAGAAAATCCCTAAAAGAACACTGAGCCCTCAAACTGAGGACAGCCTGCAGTGACAAATTAGGGCGATAAACAGCATGCTGGCATGACTTTGTCACAGATTTAAAACAAAAAAGCTCATTTTTACTAACTTCAAAAACTGATGTACCTATGCCTCCCTGATTCATAGTGCATTAAAGGAGTTCAACAGCACAGAATAAGGAAATTAACTTAGGAAATTAGACTGTCTGGGGGGCAAATTCGGCAGATTGTTTTGTTATTCACCAGAGAGTATGAGTGGAGAAAACTGGGTGGAAGTTGTTACAATCAGGGCTCACCAAGATCATATAGAACAAAAATCACTTTGCATTGTCCTACATGTCTAGAAGGAGAAAAAAGTCTCCAAACTTTTGTCTGTTGTAATGGTGCTGCTTTTATAAACGCTAAAAGATTAGCAAGATTGCATTGAGATAACAGCCCAGAAACATTCTGCTCTCTCTGCTGCGTTCCCTCTATCTAAGACTTACTGTTCTCTGCATCGTTTCCACTGTGTCAGCTCCTCCCCGAGAGTGACCAGAGAGAAGCGTTTTCCTTCAACCTTCAATTCAAACTTGGGCCATTACAGCCAGACTACAAAAGCACTTTTCTTGCACTCAGGGGCCTCGCATCAGTGAGTGGGGGATATTTCCAATCACTCCGCTGTCAATCTGAGTGTCAGGTAAACACAGGCTGGCAGACAGAGGCTTTAGAAAGGCCCACATCTGTGGTTCTCGCTCTCCTACCTTACCTCGCACAGCCTTATCCACAATCTAATGCACAAAGACACCCACACTCAAATGGAAAGGCAAAACCCAGATGTTGTACATTGCCGCACAGATCTAATCTCATATCTTAAGTTAATTGCTTTGAGAATTTGTCTTGTGTGTGAGAGGACATGTTTTCCGGCAAGGTGACAAATTGGCTTGCAAACCAAAGAACGGAGTCTTGTGTGCAAGCTGAATTTTTTGAACCTTTTTTATTTTTTTGTTTTTATTTAATTTTTTTGAACATGGAATTGTATTGTTATTGTGATCGATTTGGTCACAGAGGAGCCATGTGTCCAATACAGTACCAAAGCCTATTTATTTTGCAATGCTAGCAAAGATTGGTTAGTGGATATTATTGTTAGTTGCATTTTATTGTTTATGTTAAGCATTGCTTCTCTCCTGTCCACAACCTACAAACCAATTTTGGGACGTGAGTCACCCGCTGTGATCCAGTGTTAGAATGAGAGGAATTTAATAATAGAAGTATGTGTGATTGCCCAAATAATTGGACTAATTGGGGCAGAAACACTATTAGAAACTTAGTTTAATGCATTTCAAAAGCATAAAGTATAAATCCAGTTATTTATGACCTTTCAGAAATCTGCATGTTTAGTTTTGCATGTCATTTCCCGATATCTTGTAAAGCACAAAGGTGAGACAAGCTCTCCGTCAACTGGGGTGAAAATAGCTGGGCCTGCTTACAGTGTGAATATGAGTTGTTTCTGAAAGTATCATATTAACATATTGGTGAAGCCGCTTGCTGGGGCCGATCTGCAGCGGAAGGGACCGCGTGGAGAGAGTCTGCCTGGCTGGAGGCCCCCGGGGGCCTGGGTAAATGGAACCTCAATGGGGAAGCTTCAAAATGGCACCACAGGAAAGACTGTGGCTGGAATATCAAATGTGTCTCAATGACACACAAGAGCAGGACCTCCATTCGGACAGCTCTGCGGTGGAGACAGAGGCTCAGTGGACTCAGTAACTGCTGTAGCAGTTAAAGCTTATGTTTAAAGAAATATGACTAGAAATTAGTTAAACATTACTTTTTTAGCTCTAAATGTCGGCAGGATGTGCAAGAGAAACAACTGCGACAGATGTAGTTATGAAGACATTCAGATGGATTATTCTTATGCATTCATAATGCTCTGACACCTGTAAACTTTGAACAAAATGATTCATGTCTGCTAGTTTGATTCAAAGTCTTTTTTCATTTCTATAGATGCAGAGTGGCATTATGGTCCTCATACATTATATGATGTATATAAAAATGTGTAGTATAGAAACTTTGGGATGTGATCCTCAATGATTCTCAAATTATGTAGTGCTATAGTTTTTGAACAGAATCAAACAAAAATGCACTTTAAATAAAAAATTTAAGTTTATTATTACAATTACATTAGACAATTGTATAACATGCAAAATTATAAACATGACACCAGCAGAAAAGACAATTTGATAAATAACAGCAGAAGTGCGTTAGAGTTTTAATTCTAAGTGAATTTTGCTTCAGAATTTACTTTCAGCAGCCAATAATTTAGCACACATTGTGTTTGGAACAAACCGTGTTTACTCTCATTGCAAATAAACCTTTAATAAATGTTCGGTAATCTCTTATTTTGTACATGCATTGTTTTGTTGATGGATTTTGAGAATGAGAGCATGTCACAACCTCTCCATGCATCAGTTGTCAAGCTTCTATCTAGTCACAAATAAATTTAAAATGCTATTATATGAATTTGATTGTCCTTTTAAAAAAACATAGGAAGCAATTTCTGATCAGCCTATTTATTTTGCTATTTTAACTACATTGTTGCATTTTATTATTTGTATTTATCATTTTACGTCTTTCATCTTTGATGCTATTAAGATCTGTGCTTCAGCAGACTGCTTTAGGCTCTACCTGTGTGTGACCCATATGTCAAGATGAAAAACTGTTTGCAAATTATTTTCTTCGGCAGTGTGCAGTTAAAAATTTAAGGGTTTGGTGATGTTTGTGTTCTGTATTCTGTGGAATAACATGCACTGCTGAATCTTTCCTGTTTGATTTTATGGGTCCCACCGTATATTAAGTGTCTTTAACTACAACGTACTTCCTTAAGGAAAGCTTTATACAGTGCAACTATTGCTTACATCCATGTTGTTAAATTGTACTTATTTTTGAAGTGTTTTCATGTAATTACACCCTTGACTCCATCCCTAACCCCACCGCTAGCCTGTAAATTTACCCAGAACAACATAATAAGTACAGTGTATCACATGCTTTTATTTGATGTAAGTACACAGTATTTAAAGACACTTATGTTAAAGTGTGACCATTTTATGGTTTCTTTAATGATGAAACTACAACACTAGCATTTATAGCATTTTGGCAAGATCCTATTGAAATGAACATGTTTTCCTTTAAATATAGCTTGTAAATATGAGTTTTGTTCATTTGCATTGTTTGTGTCTAGAATTGTCATGTTCATTTATTTGTTTATCGCTCTCCTTCTCATAACATGTAATTTTGGTGATTGTTTGTATTTTACCAAGTATTTTTGGCTTGTTGCTGTGTTGGTATGATTTATAACAGGAGGATCTGTTATAAATCATACTATGGGTGGTCTTTTATGGGTGCAGTTCTTTATTCTCACTGTCTAGCTTGGTGTGGTGCCATTGTGGTTTCTGCCTCAGGCCGAGTGGCACCAGCTGATGGATGACTACGACAGCATTTGTAACACAGGCACCAATAAAACAGCCACTAATCAGTCTTTGATATCATCTAATCCTTTCAGTTCTCAAATCTGTTACAATTAAATCAAATGAAGGCAGTCCAGAGTACAGAGCTCAATCAGAGTTTCTCTGATATGTATATTATTTACCAAAGTTATTATTTACCAAAGTTGAGGTTAGTTAAAGTTAGGTTCTTCTTGTTGCCATTCAATTCCAGACATCTTTGAGTGATGACATATTGACATGAGAGGAGCTTTATGATGTTTTGCGTTATGAACTACATCTGCATTGTTGTAAATAACTTTATTATTGTTCCAGAAACGTTAGTGTCATTGTATGCAAAACAAAACACTGCAGCCAAGCCGCAGAAAACAACTTTCCACTCTAACTCATTTGACTCTGACAAACAGGCTTCAGTAATGGATTTCAGCTTTGACTAGCACATGCACATCTTTGCCCTGGAAGTTGGAGGAGAAAGTCAGACCTCTACTTATTTTCCAAAAAGTTAAAATGTTCCTGCTTTTCTCTCAGCATTTCTGTTTTGCTGAGGTTTAATTGACCCATTTTCTCCAAAGGTTTGAAAATATAAAATGTGATAGTGCAGAACAGTAAGCACTGTGGGAATGCTTACAAAATTAAAAGCAATCTAGACTGATCAATCATGTATCTAAATTCCTTTTCCTCTCAAAAATAGGGATTATATGGTAAATTGTTAGTAACACAAAGAGGTGTGTGTGTGGGTTTTCATGGGGTGAAAATCAGATACAAATCAGTATGCATGGTTTCCCAGTGTTCATGTGGAGCAAGCCAAAATATCCCTCTCCATGACCTACAATCAAAACATGTAAAGTACTACAATTTAAAATATTCTATCATCTCTCTCTTTTTATCATACACATCTTCTACTCAATCTCCCCTTGAAGTACAGAGACAGTAATACAGGAACGGTTTTGTTTTCCCATATCTGAAAGTGCAATTTCAGCCAGGAACACTATACTTCACCACATCAGCACAGACTTTGTCCCGTAAATATGAGAAAAGACAACAATTTATGCAGTCTCTCTGCAGAGTGAGAGTTCAGTGTCTAGAGCTCAGCGCTGGATGTGTGTGTGTGTTTTTCAAGCTCCTGCAGAGAATCTGATCACACACTCATTACCATTCCATTACACACATGTATACATGGGGGGGGGGGGAGGGGGTGTGTGTGACAGAGGTAAAACTAATGTCATTTTTTACATAGTATGTCTTACATGAGCTGATAACACAGGATCTCCAAAAATTGTGATCCATGTGCTTGTGTCAGGAGGTAAGCTAAGCCATTCAGATTTAAAAAAATACTTTTTCCCAAGTAAAAACATGAATAAAATTACAGATAAATTAAAAATATAATTTAAAGAGGTACTATTGTGTGTTTTCACTTTTTCTTAGTGTACTTTAATTAGTGTATTGTTGGTTTTTGACTATAAAAAGTTCAGCAAAGTTACAATACTTCAAAAAAACAGTCGCTTTTTAATAACTACAATGATCTGCACGTAGTGACTACAATGAGCTTCAGTGCTGTCACAAAACCCTAAAGTTTGATAAACCCTGCCCTTGTGAAAACACAGAAAGGGGCAATGAAGAAGAGTCATTGTAGTAGTGTATTGTTGCCATGACGAAATGGTGACAAATTAGAGCACATTCTGTACTTCAGAAGGTAAAGCTTCATAGAACCAGGAACTCAACAGATGTTTTTGACAGATTGGGAAGAGAACTGCAGCAGAAAGGTGAAAGCATTTTTGAAAATGAATTATGAAACCTATTCCAGGGCACCCCAAAACAAAAGTAAGACAAGGAATAAAGGCATAATAGGACCCATTTAATAATGCAATACCCCATTCTAAATCTTTCTCACTATATGCAGTAGTGGTGTTTGATAAAGCAAGTATAGGTTCATACTACGTGTTAGCCATTTAAACAAACTTTAAGTAATGAACCTTGGATCTTTCTGCACCATTTGTGGATGTGATAGCTCAAGGCACGCAGCTTGTAGAGGAGAAACGTTATATATGTTTTCAAAGCAATGCCTACAATATTTGACTTATAGTAAAGGAGGAACCAGAATATAGAGACTTTATAGATATTATAGACTTATAGATATGCGAAGAAATTTCTACTTAGGCCAGTAAAAAAAACGCTTACCAAAACACCATAGCATGGTGGTGGTGACTTTTGTATTGTTTTACATGTTTTTTTAGAAAACAATAACATTCATTAAGTAAATGTACAATCAACGACCAAAATAAATATATTTATTTTTACCCCACTATCCTCCACTCCATTTAAACACTGAGACACTTTTGTTGTTAAGTTGGGTATCAGTCATGCTGTAAAGAGTTAAACTATTGTTTAATCAAGAATAACAGAAACAGTGAATATTCATTTTATAACACATGTATCTTTTCCCACTCAAGCAAAGAAAGAAATAAAGGTTAATCCGAGTCTCATTTCAGTCATGCAGCTTCCTGCATGAGATAATCAGGACGCCACACTTTGGTCAAATCCAAATCCCTCCACAGATACAATTGTCGCTGTCCCCGGCCTGCCAGTAGCTGTCAGCCCGCTCTTTAATTCTGTAATCAGAGTCGAGCAGCCCCGTATCACCGTCCCCACACAGCAGCCGGTCAATACAGACATCCCCAAACACACCGCGCCTGACTCCCTCAAATGTTTTATTGAGTGGGGACATCTGGGCTACTGTAAAACACGCATTATCTGAGCTGGGAGGAGAGCAGCACCCTGCTTTGTCCCCGCTGTCAGCCGGGCAGTGTCGCCGCGTTTGATGGAGATTAATGAAGTATCAGGAGAGTGATACGCTTCTTGGAGCACTCTTACAATCTGGAGGAGAGGACCATCCTGTCTTCAATAGCGAAGCTGTCAGCGCTGAGAGGAGCTTCCGCTCACGGTGTTGTCTGAGGGAACCGACACAGATAACGCCGCGGCGGGCGGCTCACCGTGCGGCAGGTAGATATCAAAATCACAGCTTCGTTCTCTCTAAACTAATTCCCTTAACACATCGCCTCTCCTGCTGGATAAAGTAATGCTGGGCGGATTGTGTAAGGTGAATTCTTCTGAGAGGAACTAAAAAACAAAATTTTAATTTAAAATAATGACAGGTCTGAAAAAGTAGGTATTTGTGAACACATAAAAAAGTCTGAAAACGCATATTTACACTCGCGTGCGTGCACACACGCTCATATAAATGTCCATGCGTTATTCATAACGCGTCTGAATCCCCAGTGAGCGACCATACCTCTTCCTCTGTCAGTTCCCATTCAGACGTACAACTAAAATGGAAATAACTCTCTTTCATTTGAGAGTATTCACACTTCCCAAGGAAACAAAATGACTCCCATCATCTCCTCATATACGTCAGGCCTGTTTGTTCCTGTCCGGCCGAACTCAAAATAATTGACTTGAAGTGCAAATACGAGCGAGTTTATGTATTCTGCCTCTGAACGGCGCACAATTAATTAGAAGAATCAATGTTCCTTTTAAAGACTCAGGAGACCATTTAATCCGAGCTCAATACCGGCAGACTGGCTGGATGGAGGGGGACACAGAGAAAAATCAATGGCTATTTGTGAATCGTGAGTACGTATTAAAGGCGGCCTCGTCTCACTGCTTCATTTGCACTTGAAAGCAGCCATCTGGAGCAGCAGGCTTGGCTTAAGCAGATATGATTACTAATAATGTGATATAGCCGTACACTGGTCTATTCAAACGCCCTATTCCCAGTGCTGAAATAAAAGAGCACTGGTTTGTGCCTCGAGAAAAGTCACAGACGCGCACACATCAGACTGGAGTGGAAACATAAAGAGCCTTGCAGCTCATCATCACAAACTTCAGTTTCTGCATCAGTGTGTGTGCATGTGGGGTTTTACTTAGCAATAGCTTGAGGACAAATTGACTAAAGAAGTGAGGTTAAACCTGTAAATATGATTCATAATTAAATAAATAAAAATTGACACAGAATAAATTATTTTATGCTTTATGCTAATTCTAATTAGCTTTATATAGAAACGGGTGGAAGTTTTTGGTATGTTCTTAACTTTAGACAGCTAGGTATGTGACTACACAGACACAACACACGAGTAGCAACTGTCAGTCTACACCTCAGCTAAAGTGTATGTCTATACCCCTGTTTATGTCCTCTGACCGCATCTGTCCATATTTTATATAGAAAGGTACAAAAAGTGGTTCAGCTATGCACTTACAATGAGAGTCTATGGGGCAAAAGGTCAGTCAAACTGTGGTGTAAGTCAACCTCATTTTTTGTGGTCAAGAAAAGTAGAGCTAGATTCCTTTAAGCAGCTTCAAGAGGGATATACAGCATGAATGGAGACAAATGAAGTATATTTAGAGATTACAATGAGGACAACGAACTGTATGTGTCAGATCCTCTGGGCTAGTCCTACAGGACTATTTCAATTACACACACACACAGAGCTAGGGATTACTCCTTTATTTTAACTCTCCTTCATGCTGCTAATGAATCTAATCCACCCTGATTCATTCAATGAATTATTTCAGACTGATTCCTCTGTTACCATTTTTTAGTTTTAAATAGCAAACAATTTGGAGATGTATGTCACTTAAAAAAGACTTAAAAACGTATGACTACCATTGCATTAGATAAGATACCAAGCATAACACTTTTAAATCAAAATGTTTCACATTTAAAAGTTTGTTGGTCAATACAGCAGTTGATTTACTGTTCAAAACAGTGAAACAAAAGCATTCTTCACATCCTCTGTTTCACTGCCCCAAAATCCCAGACACCTCACCAGAATGCCCCCAATGCCCAGCAATCTTCTCTGACACCCCACCAGCTCTGTTTGGTCTGTATCCGGTGATGTGATGGAATTTGGAATGTTTTCCTAGCCCTGGGCATTTCCTGCAAACACTGAGATGTCACAATGGCATTACCTCACTCATTCAGATAAATACAATGTTTTTTTTCACACGTTTAACCTTTAATCTCAACAGACATTCACATCTGCATCTAAATGCATAACTTTTAAAAAGACACTGCTTCACACTGCAGACACAGGCTTAAATCAGGAATAGTAGATGATTTAAGAGCGTTTACACTTTCACAAATAAAGGTGCTAAATGATGCCATAGCAAGCATAGGAAGCATTTTTGGCTGTATGGTTCAAGTAAGAACATTTAACATCCTCAGAAACCTTTTGTTTCAAAAAAGGTGTCTTTGTAGTAGAGTAAGATTCTTTAGACTATTAAAAAGTAAAAAAAGAGATGGTCCTTTTAAGAACCTTTGAATGAATGGTCATTCAGAATTGAATTTGGGGAACCAAAAATTTTTCTTCTATGGCATTACTAGGAAGGACCTTTTGTAGCACCTTTATTTTTAAGAGCGTGCTTTATAAGCATGTAGATACACAGATGTTAAAATGAGCATTTTGTAGGTTTGTCAAGTCAAGCGCTTAACACCCGTGTGCTGTGTGAGTCACACACTCACACAGACGTTGTGTGAAACTCTTTTAATACGTGTCAACATGCTTTAACCCCATGCTTTTGTCCTTACAAATCCACCATAAAATTTACTTATATATGGCTGTGTAAAAACACGCCGGCTCTGTTAAAAGGTCACAACACACAATCAGCTGCCACAAAAAAGAGATATGCAACCCTTATCCGCACTCCCTTCATCCATGTAACAATCCTTATGTTAAGAATTTCACACTTTATTTAACATGCCTGTTGGTATCAGTGTAAGCATAGTTGAAAAGGATCTGGCAACACAGTGTGTAAAGAAGCAGATATTCTCCTGATAAAAGGAAAGCCAGAGGAAATAAAGAGCTCTGTGATATGAGTGCTCTGTATGTAGAGTAGATTTCAGACTGGATCTGGACGTTCTGTCAGCGGACTGCAGTAATTTCTCCCTCTGTGTAAAAGTGTGTGTAGTGTGCTGATGTCTGGAGCCCATCTGAGCTTCTGATCACTGGAGGCCTCCCTCATCTGGGTGCTGACATCTTTCCCTCTGCCTGCCTCTTTATAACGACCCAGTTTCATCACATCTGACAGAACAAAGCCGCCTGCGAGTCCTCGCGGATTACTTCGGAATACCTGCAGAGAACTTTGCTCAGTCTAACACCTGGAAGGGAAAAGGAACTAGAGGCAGAATAAGAAAGATATATAAGGATATAGACATTTGTGTTAGGGTACCTGTGGGTGTAGTGAGGGTTTATGGGTTGTAGGGTGTGTGTAGCAATCAATGATGTGTTTCACTGTTAAACACAGAGCTCAAACTGATAAGACATTAGTCCTGCTATCAACACACACCAGTCTTTAGTCTAGCATACACGCGTCTTTTACTGATTCACATCTGACATTACAGACAGACGAGAAGGCCAGCACTATGTATATTGATGATAAAACAAGACTTTACAGTTAGACCTGTGTGACATCATATATATTATACCCACAATGATGCTAGAGTATTAAGGGTGGTCCGAGCAATGCTACTATACATGGTTGTTGCTTGTTGGCTCAAAGTCTCTATAATATTCTAATTTCTAGATATAGCTTGATTTTATCCTTTGAAAAATTTTCTAATCACTTAAAAAATAAGAGCACACCTCTCCTCAATCAGCTGCACAATTTAAGATATCATTCATGTAGGTGGCACATGTGGAACAAGCTATAAGCTGAAGGAGAACTAGCCATAGAGAACTAGCCATACAAAGTTCAGTGTGTAAGTCTGTAGTTAACTTCTCAGCGTGTTTCCACACAGCTGAGTTTGTGTTTATGAAATCACTATGTTTAACATGTTGCAGTTTATAACCCCCCCACACATAAACAACTAAAAAGAACCTGCTGGTTTTTCAAAACCAGACTATAGCTGAGGGAATGATAGATGAATAAAACAAATATTCTCACAAAGCATCAATCTGACTTGCGCCTGTCGTAGCACAAACCTGCTCTACCGCGCACACTCACAGAACTGTTGAACACTTGTAATTATGTGTGTAATAAGATCGGGGTCAACATATTTCATGCCAGGAAGACGATGTGTATTTAATGGCTCTCATATATTAGCCTCCCTGTGTACCATCACTGACAGAGTGCCTGTACGTTTATTCTCCATTTATCAGCATCAGGGTTTGTCTTGTTAGAGGTGGACGGATGGGTCTGTGATGCTCTCTGTGTGGATTTTGATGCAGTGAGCAGGCTGATAGATAACATTCACCTCAGTGCTGCCTAATACAGCATGTTACAGGGCTTAGCAGAGCGGCGTTACAGACTGCAGTTTTTATAGTGTAAGATGTATTGGGTTAATGTAGCTACTCACTGGTGCTTACCTGACTAAGTGCCTTTCATTCCGAAGCAAGGCTGCCTGTAATCAGTTATGCGCTGGCCACTGTTTTTCCTAATTTAATTCAATCTTATTTATATAGCGCTTTTTTACAATGTTGCATTGTTTCAATATAATAAAAATAAAACACAGAAAACAATGAAACGTGTAACACATTGAATACAGAATACATATCACAGTATTCTGTATTCCATGCCATGCCAAGCTGATGTTCTTGTTGGTGTTGTTCATTTTAAAGTGAACATGAAATGCTATTCACATCCTAATTTACTCCCCTAATGTAACACAGTACAGTACAGTACAGTAGGGTGCAGCAGACCTTACCTGTTTTGTCAGGTAAGAGATGTTCCTGGGTCAACATTCCAATCAGCTATGAAGCTACATCATTTCACTCTATGGCTGGGGTTGGGGTAGGGAAATGAGTTTTCTACAGAAACAACAAACTATGTTAACTCAGGAACATTTCCCCTAGGCAAAATGACATGATAAAGTAATTGCAAAGGCAGGGCAAGTTATTGTATTTCAATGAAAGATTACAAAAATAAACTTTTATTTAATTATATTGTAACATTGAAAAAGCTGTTTGTTACTGCTACAAACCTCTTCTATTCACTGAAAAACATAATTTAAATCCCTTCAATGAATGCTTATAAGCTGTTAATGTCCCACTGTAGCGTCGAAAGATTTAAAAATTTAACAAGTCACAGACAACATTACAAACTCTATCATTCTCTTTAGAAACATTCAGTGAAACAAATGCAAAGCCAGATATCTATATTAATATCATACTCATGTGTGCTGATGTGAACAGCTCTCAGAGGTCTGAGTAAATCAGAGATGGGGGTAAAGGGGAACAGACAACCCGCGCACAGACCCACACGCGACCGCATGAAAAGCCACATCAATTTCAGCACAGACAAGCGCCGTCACACAGATTAGGCAGCCACAATGAGATGGGGTCTTATCTCCACCCACAGGAGGAGGGCAGCCTGATCTGTGCAGGATGGAAATATTCTCATCGCGTAATGGACAAAATCAATTGTTGCCCTCCTCAATCAATGTGGCCCCCTCTGCCCCCTTGCTTCGAGAATCCCGGTGTAATTGAATCTCTGTGGTCTGGGACGGTGACTTGACCTGGGTGGAGGCTGGTGATAACTGGCCTGGGGCCTGCGGTTTGGAATGCCAGGAGCAGGTAGACTTACCTTGATGCTTCTCATATACACACCTGGTTATACAAAACACAGTGAAGCATTATGGGTAGAAAGTCTATTTTAGTTCAAAACTGATCATTTTTTAAAATGTAAAGTTGGCTTTATGAAGATCACTCAAAACTTTTTTTAAACCGGTGTCTGCTTTATGCTTGACTGTTTTAAAGTCCTAGGTGGGTGCTTCTTCAGCTACAAGCACCTTTATGCACCAGTGTTGATTTTTATTTAAAAACTTACAGATTCCTTTTAATATAGTATATCTAATATAGTAATATCTTGTGTTTCTTTTCCTTTTAACAAAAGTTATGGCATAACTTTTTTATTGTATGCAGATGCCACTTCTATACAAATTTTAAAACCATGTATGTTTTAATGAAAGTATAAAAATATAAATTATTATATATTTAAAATTATAATAATGTAAACAAAGATTAAAAATAAATTTAAAAATAAACACTGTTTTTAATTAGTAGTAAAATAATTAAATGATATTCATTTGTTTGTCAGCCAGGCAACAGTATTAGTGCCTGAAATATTTCTAAAATATGAGTTGTGACATAAATATCAAATCTTTACTATATGAATCAAATTCACTGCATATTAAAGATATATAACATGCTATCTGTGAAATTAGTCTGTCATAATAGTCTGTATTTCCAACACAAACACAATACATCATTTAGGATGTGGTGGCAGTTTCTAAAAAACTGGCAAAAATAACAGAATTCATGTATATCCACTCTTTGACATTTTAGTGGACCATTGAAATAAACAGTGCGTTAGTGTGAAAAGTGTTTTAAAGAAGTGTATTTTCTAAAAGTGCATATAGCTGTAGAATCAGCAGATATACAATCAAAGGCAGACTGAATTACCTCATCCACAGACTGATTAAATATATTAAAAATCAGAGCAGGATTTTAACTGTGTTATTGCTCTGTGAGAGTTTGATTAATTAGCATATTTGCTTTCTCATTTAGAGGCATTGAGAATCCCTCCTAAACATAATTTTCAATACGCCTAAAAATCCACTGTCACAATGTCTTTTCTCCACCGAGAATTTCACAGTGCGAGAACAATGAACCCGAAATGTCTAAGTTATAATTATACCTAAGATGACAGATGACAGTTAAAAACTTAATTTAGAATAAAAATCTCTTTTGACTGAGTTGTGTGGTAGAGAGAGAGAAAGAGAGAGCGAGAGAGGGATCTCTCCTTTAGAATGGTAATTACTCTGCCATTTATTATTCGATCAGCTCACGCAATTAAACGGGTGTGTGGAGGACACAGCTGATAATAAAGTGAAGGGAAAGAGAATGCTAATTAACCCCGGGGATGGCTGCTCCTCGCTCCTCATGTCTGCTTCCACCCTCCCAAGCTCTTCTGTGCACCTCCTTGTGGTGCCATGACCCGGCCAGTTGGGTCCAAACTTCTACCTGCTCATCTCCACTGTGCTTGGTTGCTACAGTCTGTAAATGCAACATCATTTATTGATGCTACTGACAGACAAGGGTGTTTATTATTCAGGAGCTGTTGTATATTTATGATCACAGCCACGCCCATTTTCCACACTGTTTTGGAATACTGGGTTGTCAAGGTCACGGCGCACACTTGTATCACAAATTACCTGAGTTACTGGACTTTTATTATTTCTTTCAGAGAACTGTATGGAAAACTGTCTATACATGGCATTTCTATACTAAAACACCAATACATTTTCTACAATGCTAGGGTGTTGCCAGGGCATTTCTATGCAGTTGCTAAGGTGCTCCAAGTGTATTGCTATGTGGTTTCCAGATGGGCTTAATAATAGAGCTCTCCCAAGTGTCTATGATGTTCCAGTCCTTTGGTCTTGCTCTGTAAGACAGATATGGCTCTATCCCATAAATCTATGTGACGTTTTCAACCATTTTATGGTCCATGGTTTTATGGTTTGAAATATCATTCATGGCTATTGCACAAATGATTAAGCACAGGCAAGCTAATGCCAAAATATAATTCTTAAAGTTGAGGTTTGGTCAAATCTCCTTAACCCTAAACCCACAGCAATTGTAACCATGCAAACAACGCCTAGTAAACACATTATTATAAGGTAGAAGAAGGTTGAAATAAATCTGTGAGCCACATAAAATGAAAAACAGTCATTCTCAGTGGAATTCTGAAAGATTGTACAATCAAGAGCCTATTTCTCAATCACATACTCAATGATTCTTTAAATTTTTTCTACATTAAACACACAGTGGGGCACCTGACATGACGGAACAAAGCAGAAGTACCTTTTAAAAATGGTCAGAACTAAATGTGAGGGGGAATCATAAGATTACATCCATATGCTTTCAAGGAAGACGTTTCTGACTGGCCACACATTGATTCTGACAGCAGTTTGGACTGATTCGACAAACCCCTGTCACTATGAGAGATATCCACTTCATAGATGAACCAGTTAAAAAAACTATTATCATACCCTCTGAAAGTCATATGATGTGTGGATTTTTAATATGAAAATATAAAAATTTTCATTTGTAGGTGAACTTTTCTCATGAACCGTGCTGCTTTTAGCTGTCTGTCTTCCAGTCACTCTACTGAACCAGGATGAGTGGTTTCTGTGTGTGTGTCCCGAATGTGTGTCCCGAATGTGGCAAATTCATTACCCAACAAGTTAAAATGCAGCTGTGTTGTATTTGAAATATGGTTTAAAGAACTCTTCTCCAGGCGGACCGTGCATCTTTCTGAGAACATACAATCAGTACATGTTGTCATTCTAAAGTAATTCTACAGTTGTCCCAGATCTGCTGTTTTTTTAATATATCACACCTCCACCAAAGCCACTTTAACCCGAGCTGAGAGTCAAAGCCATCATCCTGCGCTAGCGGCCACTTCTGCTGGAGAGACATTTACATTTAGTTGAAAACTTCACACTTGAGAGAGGCGAGAAAAGGAAGAAAATCCAATCTGTGATAATAATAGCTGCAGTTTGGTTTTGCGGCACATTATTTGCATTCCTCAGGTACGGAGCTCTCATCCTGCGACGCGGTAACGATTCACAAATCACTGTCGCTGCGCCAGTCAAGGGCAGCACTCCGCTCAATAGACCATTGTACCTGCGCATGTAATTGGTGGAGGCTTGACAGAACCGTGAGTCGTAACAAAGATCTCTCGCTTTAGGGCTGAGGGATGATTTTCATAATGTTACCGCTAAATGAGCGTGGAGGTCTCGGGGTCCTGGCACTGAGTGACAAGGGGCCAAAGTCACGCACACACATACAAAGAGAAGAGCAAAACACACGTTCTCACTGTCAGCCCACACATGCACGGCTGTCAATTAATGAATCTGATATGATGTCAACACTGCTTTAACCACCAATTTGAAACAACTTTATGACACAGAAAAAGCAGAAGTCTCGCCCAATTATTTGTCCCCCGAACAAACATCTTGACAAATGAAGCTGAAACATCAAACATGTTTCGTTTTAGCAATTTTAAAAATTTGTTATATGAAAAGAAGCATTGTTACAAAAGAGAAATAATTGCTTTTGAATAAGTCATGTCTTGTGTTTTAGAAACAGATATTTCACATGCCTTCCTTGTTTGTTCTGCAGAAAACTACATTAACACAAGTGACCCCATGAAGTATTGGGATGCAACAGCACACTTAAAAAATTTGAAAGTGTTATTTGTTTTAGATAACAAAGTATCAAACATAATGTTAATTATTTTTAAGAAAGCAAGCAAAACATTTAACATTTTTTCTTGTTTCTTTTGTACTAAAAACTGTTTTTCTCTGCAAAGTTGCTTTGCAACAATGCACATTGTGAAAAGCACTACAGAAATACAACTGCAAATGTATTATTAGGTTTTAAATGATAAAACAATAATAAAAATGATAAAAATAACAGCATTCGTAGGCTACACTCTCCGGCAGTGATGTTAGTGAAACATCAGTCCATTGTTAATGTGATCAACTACATCTGCAAGAACTTGAGGAGAACTGCCCTCATACATCCACTGAAAACATTTGTTTAAAAAGTACAAGCGCTAGCATAATTTCTTTGCAGACGCCTTGCTTTGACATTTTGTTATTAAATGCAAATAAATATAATATATCCAAAAATATTTTGGCCATCTATATTTAACAGATATAATAACATGATTGTAACCCTGTACAGCTCGCTGCGTGTTGTTTATCTCTGTGTGACTGAAAGTGAGTGGGGTCAGCATGATGAGGGTCACAGGCTGAGAGTCGCACTCAATGTGTGTCCGGGGGATCTGGTCTCAGCGCTCCCATCTTGCTCTGCTCAAGATCATTTCTCAGCGCTGCGCTAATAGAAAGATTCAGCACTTTCTTCCTCTTCTTCCACTCTTTCTCTCTGAATAAATGATGCCTGAAATTTTTATTCTTTTTATAATGGAATTTCAATGGCCTTCACTGCAAATCTAGTGGAAATTTTTGCATATGAAGAGAGAAAAATTAAATGTTAACCACGTTTTAATGTAATTAAAGCTGACAGAGACATTATTTAAGCTAATCACTCAGTGCTGTCAAGCTCTAACGGTCCGTTCAGCTGGTGAAGGTTTCCATCACACACTGCTTTAGTGTTGAGCTTCCTGCATGTGCTTTTAGTAAAATTTTTGACATTAACCTAAACCATAAACATATCAATGTAATTAATCAATTAACCGTGACCTACATTCATGTGCAATTGTACATTTATGTTTTATATCTGAAGCTTGTTCCTGCTACAGATGGTTCATATGAGCGAAGAGTCATGTTACTTTAGTGTTTCCACTGGTGTGAAATCTAATCGCTTTATCACTTATCTGTATTCAGATCACCTAATGGAGGTCACCTAACAGAGAATAACAGCATTAATGGAGAAATACAGGATGAGAGATCCACATTTACGACTGTGTATGTGTGTGTGGTGTTTCATTTGTTGCCTTGGGCTTAAGCTTTGATCTCTTTAAATGTCTCAGATGTAGAGAGAAGAGGAAGGATGAAGAGAAGAAAGAGAGGAGAGCAGAGGAGATGGGAAAGGACAACAGAGCAGATGATAGGACATTTAAAGTTGGGAGAGAGAGAGAGAGAGAGAGAGAGAGAGAGAGAGAGAGACAGAAAGACAGAGACATCAAGCGCTTCATATTTATAGAGCAGATCAGTAGGTCTTTACATTTGTGCTACAATGTTTAAGAACAAAACAGAGATATACACTTTAACACATTATGAGAACAGCATTTTCCAATCATAAATGTATAGTAATATCACTTAAGGCTGTTTCAACACAGCTGAAAAACTCATCTAATAATTATACATTGTTTAGTTTTTACAGCTTAGATGTTATTGCATCATTTTTCATTATTTCTCATTACAAATGACCTGTGTGGCCTTGGTTCAGTACTTCCCTCAACACTTACCCTTAAATATCTGTCTGTCCATTCTTCAATACAGTATATGTCAGATGTGTGTGGGATGGAGAGATGAAGGACAGAGATATGAGCTGATGGAGGAGTGGGAATGTGATGGAGAACACAACAAGACTCTTTTCATCCTTACTGCAGCGAACAACAGGAAGGACACAAGCACAGACGTTGACTGTTCCCTACACACACACATTTCACAATATCCCTTATATATTACACAATATCCCTAAAGATTAAACTTTGGCATGTAACACGATAAACCCACTCACAACACCCTAGCAACCACATAGCAGCATGCTAACAACCACCCAGAGTGCCACAGCAATCATATAGCAACATGTTACAAATTCAATTCAATTTTATTTACATAGCGCTTCTTACAATGTTGCATTGCTTCAAAGCAGCTTTACATATAATGAAAATAAAACACAGAAAACAGAAAAATTGTCAAATCAGACATGTACAACAAATCACTCACAACATAACATAGCCAGTCCTTTGACTATGGCAAAAGTCAGAACTGGCCAAGAATCGCCCACTTCGCCCACAAGAATCGTCTGTTGCATCACTCTCCTCCTTATTTGCCAGAAGTTATTTCTCTTTCTCCCTCTTTCTCTCTTTCTGTCTCTAAGATGTATATATACTGCTTGCAGAGTGATGCAATAAAACTGGATTACACCCATTATAATCAGCAGCTCTGTCTACACTGCAGGCATCAATAAAACATCTCGTATGACTGCTGTGATATTGAAATCAGTGACATAAAAATGTACCAGGCAACTTTCAGCTCTCAAAACAGATGATGCATCATCACTATGTGAGAGAATCACTTACAGTTTTCACCAAAAATCTGTAGAAGGGAAAAAACAAACAAACCCTTCAAGAGCATGTAGATATTAAAATAATACTGTACTCGGAGTCATGATGTCACGATGCTGAACTGACACTGGGGAGGAGGAGAGAGAGTGTCAGAGCAAGACAGTGAAAGAGAGGATGGGGGAGTGAAGAGGGGGGTCTCAGATCATCAAGATGTGACAATTGTGACAAGAGCAGAGAAAGTGTAGCTGCTTGACACGTCACATGAATTCCTCCGTCTTTCGCTTGGCCCACAGCTGACAGCTTAATGCGAGCCACATGCAATATTTATTCCCATCCACTGTCAGACTGTCTAGCTGTCCACAGGAGTACAAAGAATGTCACTTATTAGAATAAAAGCAGGGGAACCGGCGGTAATCAAGGACATATGTACATCAGCTATTGCCGAGAGCTCTCACCTCATCCCTCTCTCTCTTTCTGTCTCTGGTAACTAGCTCTCAGGAGCCATTTGTGGCTCTACTAAATTCATTTATTTATCTCATTAGTGCCGGCAGGCTGCAGGACACTCGCTGTGACATGTGTGTTTTGTTATAATGCTTATCACAGAACTAATAAACAACAGTGATCACCACGCCGCTGGGTGTCGCATACTATCATTAGCCCTAATGAAAACACCTGTAGTTTTGGAGAAATCACCCCATCCAGAGCCAAGACACCAGAGGTGAGGCACTTAGAGAGCGCTAGAGGAGTCAGTCTCACACTGCAAAGAGAGGAAAAATTCTACAGGAGAAGAGTGTTTGTGAAGGTGAAGAAAGCCCTTCTGAACCCCAATACAGAGGTTTCTAACTGAATCTGCTTCAGTATGCAGAGTTCGCATCAGATCACAATGACCCCCACACTGTATCAAAATCATCATACAAAAGCAAGTGAAAATTATAACCATGACAGTATCAGTCGGAAAATTCGGTCAATTCTGTAAATGCATAAATTTTGTAAATGGTTTTTAAATGTCTTTTGAATTTCTGGCATCAGGCAATAATTCACAGTGTAATTCACTCTGGCAGGTAAACCTGCTCTTAACGGAACATGTCTCCTTATACCCTGTATAGTTTTGTTCATGGCTTTTAAGGATAAAAAATTGTCATGTTTCCATTTGCATTTAACCTTGTTTCTTCCAGTTGTTCTCATGCAGCCCATCAGAACTCACTGCTGCTCTAGAGTTTAGGAACATTGTGAATCCATTCATTTCAAAGGAAATGTTACGCAAGGGTTTGCGTAAGGGACCCTCGGCCATTCAGTCTTGAGGAAATTTTAAATTTGGCTGTAACACCTCTTACTGTGACACAAACTGACTCAAAACTATTCCACACCCTCAAAATGAATCTGATACACTTGTGCTTCTCAGAACTTGTTTCACTGTTTAAGAACTCTTAAGATCTACAGATTACTACTCAATTGTATGAACTGTTTCTAGCTACACAAGCTCAATAGTATACTCTGAAATGCAATTCAAAATGTTCAGCCTTCAGTGTTTCAGTGTTACTGAAGGGGCGCTAGAGTGAGCATTAGTGTCATTTATCATATTAGCAACAGTCTGAAGAGAAAGAGCAAAACAGGTTTGTGGCTTCCTGAATAATAAGCTGAGGATTAATAGTGCTTACATTTAAAGTAACTCTTAAGCATTCAGGTGTGTTACAGCTACGGTAACACAAGAATGTTTATTAAATACAACAAGGCCACATGCTTGCAATACCTTGGCAAAGCTTTAAAGTATGCATTTGTGTGCTTGTGTAGAGTATGGTTCTTATCTCACCCAGCTTTGCATGTGAATAAAAGTGCATCCTGGCAGAGGAAAACCATGGAAAGATGAGCTACAGCAGTGAAATCTCAGTGTGAGCTGAAATTGATTCTGTCCAGGGAAATGGAAGAGTTTTTGTGAGGTGGATGTGATTAGTGTCTGTCACATGTGATTCAGATACATTAGTGCTCTGCCCTTTCAGGATCAACAACCAATTTCATGTGCTTCAATACCTTGTACACAGAGTAAAGACATGGATGTGTGTTGTAATGTTACAGTGCTTACAATTAATTTATAAAATGATATAATGCATTACAATATTAATTCAAAGGTATTATGAATACCATAATAATACATTAATAGTACTATACATTAATAGTAATAGTTATAACACATTATTCATGTGGTTATACAAACAATATCCCTTAACACAGACACCTGAGAGTATTTAAAACACACACACAGGACTTTATTATTGTCATCTGCTTCTGTTTAAACTCAGTGTCAGTCTTCTCATTATTGAGCTCCAGTCACAAGCCCGATGTTCAGCAGGGACCTGCTGCTCCTCATGGGAAAAACACTTTTTCAACCCTTCTGGATCCAACTGTTCAATTACTTTTCTGTAGTATAAGCAGAAAATGACAAAATGAATAAAATGTCCTGTTGTACATCTCCACTTATTTAGAAATATATTTACATACTACAAACATTACCTTCTTTATTTATGAACTGAAAAGGAATTTTTGATTTTTTTTAACTGCGGGCACATTCTGAAAATCTGTAAACCAAAAAGAAAAAAGTACTGTGAAACTGTTTTCTGCATATAGTATTATCTAAACTGGATTTAACCAACTGAATTATTTTAAGTAAAAAATATTATTAAATATCAAGCTGGTTACCTTAAGTTAAAATAACAAATGTCATTTAAGGGTCAGATATAACCGCACATTTTTACAGTGTTTGTTAAAACCACATACTTACACACAACTAATGGTGAATTAAGATTGAAATGAAAAAACAATTTGGTCTATGTATTACATTTCTTTTTAACGGTGACAATGATCCTCGCTTTTTCTGTATTTATGAGGATGTTCTTTTAGAAATGTGATTCACACCAAGTCCACACACATCATATGTGATGTGTTTATTATAAATGCAGAGCATGATAACCTATAAATGACATAAATGAACACAGAACAACTTTTCATCATGACTTTTTATTCCCCTGAACATTGCATTAGTGCTGCGGATTCTGTTCTGCTGCTTCAGATCTGGATGTTCTTTCCACTGTCTCTTAAAGGTCAACACATACAGAACTCAAGAGACACCAATTTACCTGCAGTACATTATAAACCAGCTGCGCTCTCACTGCATTTAAACTCTGAAACCCTGGACCAGACAGTCAACTTCAGTTAAATACGCCATAATCCCAATATTTCAAAGAATGTTTTAAAATATAAAATGTTCACAAAAGTAAAATGTTATTTAATTGGATAAATTGAACCTAGTCTTTTTTTAACATTTTGTGGTCACTACATAATTCCCATATTCCATCTGTGTTAGGTTTGATGACTGTACTATTATTCTTACATTTGAAAAACAAGATGTCCCAGATGTACTCTGGTTATACCATGATGATTACCAAGATTACTTTGGACTGTATAAATATGGTAATCATTTAGTACTATAGTATATATCAGAGTACTATGATATTGCTCTCCAGTACGATCAGTGCACCATGGCCACAACTCTTTCTGGAATGGGACAGCGAGAGACGTATGAAGACAGCGGTACACCAGAACATCACCTCTCATAAAGTCTCCATCACAGAATACATCTCACTCATAAACATGACAAATGCGAGCCTCATCGCTCTTTACGTGCACTCAGAAGCAGAGCTGGAGGCTACAGCAGGACGGCAGAGGAAAGAGAGAAAACATCACTCGTCCTGCAGAGCTTTGATCTTCTTACTGTAATTACATTCACATCCAAACGAGCGTCAGACTTCAAACATTCACATGGACACATTCTCATACACACACACACACACACACACACACACACACACGTCTACTTATCTATCTAAAAGAGAAACTTCCAACTTCTACTGTTTTTACACAGATAGTTATAAACACTATAACTTTTTGCATTATTGCTGTTTTAAAAGACCTTTATTGTTCTTTATTACTTTAACTTTATTATCTGTTTTTATAGTGTTTTTACAAATGTGGGTGTCCCCAAAAGGAGGTTTTGCCTTTGTTCAGATTTGTCAGGTTTAGCTGACATTTGGGTACAAATTTGTCTGTAATATATGGTTGAGTAGGTGTTTTCAACAGGTTTGGAAAGGGGCTGTAGTAATTATAATGTGTGTGTCTGGTTCAACTAGAAAAGTCATTAAGAATGTGCTGTAATATCCTGCCCTCACTGCCTGCTCTCCTCTTTTATGATTGTCTGTCAGAAGGAGAAGCTGTCAGTCTGAAACTAGTCCCCCCAACATTTTACAGACTATAAGCAAGTACATGTAAATTTATTCCACTTTAACCCTAAACCTAACAGCCTACTAATACTCCAAGTTAGTTGACATGTAGTTGCAAATAATGAGAATTAGCTGACAGTTGCAAATTTACTTGTTCTTTCATTTTAAAAATGTCTAAAGTGGACTATCAAAATAAAGTGTAACCCTAAAATCTCTTGTCTTTTAATTTTATCCATCCTTTTCTAGAAAATACTTTTTAATTTATGCTTAAGTACAATTACATTTGAAAGCTTTTTTGAATCACTGATGGTTTTGGCTAGATGCCATTAATTAAGATTCTGACACAGTACTCAGACATAAACCTACATTTCTCAGTACTGTTTACATCTGCTGCTGAGGGTCTTTACACTTTTTGTTTGTCATGACCAAGACTAAAGAAACAAAAACTCAATTTCAAATGCTACTCTACTGTATGTTGCAAAATATGTACTGTATACTGCCAGCAATTTAAAAAAATGCTTTAAAAAGTATGCTACATTATTGTCATTTATTATCATACTATTATCATACTATTACTGTTAATGGTGTTATCATACCTCAACAATGTTTCATTTAAGCATCAACTTTGTCTCAGAGCAGAATTATCAGAAAAAGAAACAATTGAGATTATTGTTAATATTCATATTGTTCATATTGAAGTCTCAGTAATATAGACTTTTGATTGCAGACTTGGCATATCCGAGCTCAGTCTGAGACAACGTTAAGATTTCTTCTGAAACTGTAAGACTGGAGACATTTTTGAGATTTATGAGAAACAGGAGACTTGAGCCAAAAGTTTCCATTTGCTCTCCATTTAATCTCTTTGCTGTCTGTGAGAAATAATCAAGATAAAAAGAGATTTCTTCTGTAATTTTTATTTCCTTTGGGTTGGCAGTCTGATTATGTATCAAGAAAAGATAAAAAAAATACTGAAGTAAATTTTAACATTATTAAAATTATTTATGATTAATTTATGGAGTGCATTGCATTGTGGGATACAGTATTCCCTGCAGTATACTCTGTTGTGCAGTCTGCGTAGATTACCTGGTATAACATGGTGCTATACCGGTTTTCAGAGAACATACAAACTGACAAAATGTTGTAAGTCACTTAGAATAAAAGTATCTGCCAAATGCTTCCATTTAATGGACCACAAGTGTACTGCACTTAGTAGGTAGATCATCCATGCGTACAGAAAATTCACATTCTGTACATTGTATACATTCTGCATAGGACAATTGTTTGTAAACACACAGACTTAGATACTGAAAGAAACAGCACAGGTGTTGTGGTAATGAGACACAGTCATTTCAAGAATGTTTAATCCACTTAACAACTTGTAAAGTATTACAAATGACTGGCAATTAACAAAACTGATTAAAGCACTTTAAACCCAGTCAAGCCATTAAAACAGACACAGAAGAAAATAAAAACATAAATGAAAGATACGACTCTTATTCTCAATATCTGCATCATACAGTTCCATAATCTCTCTTTGTCCCTCCCTCTCTAGAATTGTAGTTTGTCTTGCTGTTGGCTCAGAATCGTCCTTCGCCCATGTCATCACCTCCACTGTTCACAGGAGACTTTAGGAACTCTGGCGACGACCAAATGGCAGAGTGGCGTCTGAGAGGCAGACTGCTGCCATTAGCAGGCGGAGAGCGCTGTTTATTGTCCAATTAAACACAGGCAGATCTACCTGTAATCACCTGCTACAGGTGTGAGTCTGCTTTGGTGCTCAGGTTATGGAAGCCATTCATCAGCTTTCAGAGATGAGCTCTTTGATCTCCACATCGTTCAAGAGCAAGAAATGCCTGAAGCTTCTCCGGCGTCAGACTTTATCTTTCTGCTAGAAACACTTAAAAAGATTTATTGCACTTCATACATTGTGAAGCACATACACATACAGACGCATCATGTGGTTATGGTTTTGTGATGATGAACAATCTGGGAGTCATGCGATTTATTTACTGATATGTGACACGCGCAGGAGTTAACCTATTCTGCAAGAAGTGTTTGATCGGTTATAAGTAAATTACTTCATTTAGTTCTCGACACCAGTGTCATATTAAAAAACAAATATGACAGTATAATATACTGGATTGCGCAAAACTGACATATCAGGGGAGAAGAGATAACAAGCGTTCCATAAACACATCAACTCTGTTCCTCTGTAGACCTGTCTGTAGTCTGATGCTCACAGGGTCATGTGGATGTGTTTATGTGCAAGTGGCTTTCTGTAAACTGGCAGATGCAGTAAAAAAGAAGATGCTGTGGAGGAATGTTCTTCTGCATTAGGTCATCTTTACAGGAAGTAAAGTTTAGTGCTTCTCACTGGACACAGATGAGCCAGTCAGAGACAGACCCTGCTTTCAATGAATTTAAGGCCATGTTAATTAACTGGCTTTCATTTGGTGAAATATTTTTGAACAACATTGTTTAACAATAATTCAAACTGATTACAAGAGTCCAAAATGTTATTAGTTTTGTCATTCCATTTTGAATAGTGCATTGTGGGTAATGATGTAAAGCAATTGACTATGCTTGGGATGAAATATATAATCCTTTATTACTGCATACTGTTCATTTTAAAAATAGCATGTGAAACTATTCATTTTGTAATGATAGGTTTCAAACGTTGCTGTTGCATGACCTCATAACATGCATGTTGCATCTCACAAAATAAGTTATTTTGCAAGTTTGTGTGGAAATGTGTTACTCTTCATGTGTTGGCTGTTCATGCCTATTTTTTTCCCTTTTGGTTCATTCAGACTTAAAACAGTGACAAATTTTTAGTTACCCATTACCCACTGCAATGTGCTATTCTGTATTCCACAGATACAGAAAATTCACATACAGTGCTCACTACATACTGTATACTGTTTAGCAGTATGGTAGCATTGCATTTAAAATACAGCTGATTTTTGAGAATGTGTGCAATATATATCTTGGAGGATGCATTGTGGGTAATGTTGGCTCAGTAAAATGAGTTATGACACTATTCTGACCTATTCTAACATAATTTTCTTTGTTTGTCTCACATGTTTCTGCTTAAAGTGACGTCTTGTTTCACCAAACAGATAGTAAATAATGCTGTTCCCATTTGAAAACTGACAGTTTCATATCAGCTTTCAAATTTTGTAAACTGTGTTTATGTGGTCTGAAATCTTTGGTGTCTTTTAGCGAGAAAATAATTGTTGTACGGCTGACTAATACAAAATAAGTTCTGCACTTTCACAATGTAAAAAACTTGGCAATAAAAACATTTAGAGACCAATGTCTCACCCACAAAAATCTGCATTTTACAAAACAAATGCTTTGTTAATCCTTTTTGTCAGTCATACATTCATTGAAATACTGGGGTGAATTCAGGCAAATAAAACTGACACAACACGTTCAAAGTATTTTCCCAACACTTACAACATGTCTACAGAAGAACATCAAAATGCAGACAAAACCAAAGCCTGCAGAAAAACATTATCATGCTTAAACCAGATCATTTCCAATGATTCATTGGTGTTTGCCATATGATTCGAATTACTCTGCTGGCTTCCAGTCTTTGAGAGTTTGTGTTTGGAGTCTTTTAAAGTTTTCAAGTCTCTTTTGGTCTTTGATATTATATGGAAATGAGACATTTTAATGGGAAATGAAAACCATGTGAGCTTACAGCTGTGATGAGAAGAGTTGGGGAGGGAGCACTCACTTAGGGGGTGGGGTTTATTAAGGACGGGGTGTGGGGGGTGGGGGGTTTAGTTAGATGCCCATCAAGGAAGGGAGACCCTTAAAATGGTCAGTCTATGGAATATATGTAATAACCTGCAGTAAAATGCTGAGTGTACTTAAACTGGTGAGGTAAGAGGTAATTTCCTGTAACTAAACAGACACTCTCATTCTTGCTGTTCTGATAACAGTGTTGCCTTCAGTCTTGAGTGAATTATCAGTCCTAAGTAGCTGGTTTCAAGATAGTAGTGACAGAGAGTAATAACAAGGCAGAATAACACAATGTCACCCAGGTCTGCATTCCTACATTATACAATTAAAACACCACTTAACATTAAACATAAACCAGCGAATATTTTTAGTACCCATAAATAGTTAATAAAGTAATTTTCCCAAAAACAAATATATTTTATATAACTTTTTTTCTGTGGAAAGCAGAATTTGCAGGCTGAATTTTCAGACTTATTTGAAAATAAATTCATAATAGAATTTAAAAAGTCATAAAATTTCATGATTAAAATTAAGATTAAAGTAATATTTTAAGAATAAAGTCATGGCATTATGTGAATTACGTATATATAAAGTTCTAGCATTATGGGATTAAAGTCATAATATTTTGTGAATATTTCATTCTTATTTAAATTATACACACTTCACATTTAGACCTTTGAACTCAAGACGCATCACACCCGTTTTGAAGTTAAATGGTATTCTTGTGTTTTTCACAATCAAAGGCGCGTAAATGGGATGTTGAGAGCAACAGAAGATTTTCAGCAAATAACAAATAAAATTTGTACCTTTTACCAAACAACTGTATGCCTTCAGACATAAAACTAGCACATGAGTGCCAATTTGTTTTTAAAGTAAGGGCATAGCAGCTTGAACATTATGCTAAACAACATCTCCAGAAAAAGAAAAACTGGAATGACATGAGCATGAGTTTGTGCTGACAAAATTGCTTTGCATGAACTTTAATTATACATTTTTAAAGATTGTCCTTTTAAGATCACAGTGTATATTTGACACGTTTTATGTTTGTGGAACAGATGCTAATATGTCAAACATTAGTTTCCAAGTCATGCACCCAAACTTTTGTCTTTAGGTTTTGAAGGCCATGTGAAGCTCATCTGATGCCCAGCAGGGAGCGTCTATCATGCTTTCAGATCAATATCAACTGACATTGATGTCACTCGTTTTCTCAAAACTGATACATTAAGATCTGCACCAAGCGCAGCATGCACATTAGGCACTGATTTGCATAGCAGAAGCTTTGCTTGAACACTGAGATTTTTACTTTAAACATAGATGAAACACAGAACCTGATGCAGGGAATTAATAATTTTGAGTGGAACATCAAAGCCTCACTCCCTGTCTGCTCCAGTGGGGACAGCGGTGGCTGTGTCTTCCTTCTGCGCATTACGTCCTGTTTGGGATTAGAGACCAATGAAGAAGAAACCATTAGAGAAGATGAAACAGAGTTTAAAAACAGCAGGATGCTGGGTAATTATTTCCTAAATGCACGGCATCCTGATGCTGCACTGAACAATGTGGCTCCCTTGCAGTGCGCAGGTATGACTGAGATGGCATGCACGCTCTCTCTCTCTTGCACACACACATTCTAAACCAAACCTGAACACACACACACACTTCTTTAAATGAAAAGCAGATGTTCTACCACAGAAGTGCAGCCTTGCGCAAACAACATAAGCACTTGTTAATTCTCATGAAATGTTTACTTTTCAGTCTACCAAAGAATAAGGGTGGAAGATTGTTGTTGAGGTTTTAGGGGGATATTCAGGGTTGATGGGGTAAGATGGGGTAAAAGAAAAAGTGATTGTGTAAGCCTAGTGACACTGCAAACATATGATGTGGCTTGAGAACATAAAGGCATGTCAAAAGAGAGAAAAAATAATAAAGGGGGAGAAAGGTTTGGGAACTGAAAAAGTTAATATTATAACAATCTGATATAGAAATAGCTAATGTCTACTACTTCATCACAGCTAATATAATGGTAAATGGTAATCCCATAAAACAAAACAATTAAACAATTGACCCAATCCACACTGAGGACCAGAATCTCACAGAAAATTGAGGATGAGCTAATAAGAACCACCCAGAACACCTTCACAACAGCATGACAGTGCCCTGGTAACAACCTGCAACACCTTACAATTGTGTCAGTGAGTTTTGCAAAGGCAAGCAGTTATTGCATTATGTTAAAGGAATAGTTCACCCCAAAAAAAACAAAAGTAGCCCATAATGTACTCACCCTTAAGCCAGGTGTATATGACTTTCTTTCTTCAGCCAAACACTACTGGAGTTATAATAAATAACATCCTCCCAGATTTGTAATGCATTGAATAAAACCTGAGTATTTGAGGCACCAAAAAGCAAATCCATCTCTCATAAAAGTAATACATACTCCAATGATTAACAAGTGTCTGTAAAGGGAAATGATATGTTTGTAAAAGAAAAAGATTCATATTTGGAGCTTATTAAATGATTGATAGAACATATCTATGTAAACAAAAAAAAATGAGAGTGCTAAATTTAATAATGGTGGCATGTCGATAATGACAAATCTCTTTGGTTCTTGCATGTCTGGTGACTAATTGTCATAATTGGGTTTTGTCATGAGACATGCAAGAACCAATGAGATTTGAAGCTATCTTCATTTTTATTTATTTAACATAACTACGATTGTGGTGAATGAAAGAATAAAGTCATATACACCTACGATGAGTATATTATGGACTAATTTGCATTAAATTTTCATTTTGGAGTGTACTATTCCTTTAATGCATTTAAAGTCATTTTGTCCCTTTCCTATGGTAAAATCACAATAAAGCACAGCCCCCTCTTTTATAAAGACATATGGCATGCTATGATGCTGCACTGCAGAAATAATCACAACACATTCTCTCTATCATGTCAACTTAACCTCCCCTTCGTAAAAACATTGAAAAAACAGACACCTCCTCCAACCTTCACCCTTCTCCACACTTCACAATCTCTCACTCCATTTGAAAGGAGGAGAGGATAGAGAGACCGCCACTGCTTCAATTACACAAAGACTCTGTGACCCCCAACCGGCTACATTCACTCTTCCTGTGGTTCTCTCTGCAGGAATTCTAAAGACCTTTCAGCCATGCCGACCAAACACGGGCCACCCATTCCCCCCCTTGTCTCTCTCTCACTTGTTCAGATTAATCATGTGTGAAATGAAGGCTGTAAACCGTTGATGTCACAAGTTGAGCCCGTGGCAGGTCAGGCCCATCAGCTGGCCGACAGCAGCACTCTGTTAGGCAGGTGTTAATAAAGACTCACAGGTCTGCTAGGGTCAAACACACACGCATGCACAAACATGCTGTCTTACATACAAATGCACTCATGCACACACATGCATGCAGACAGTGTCAGGAAATGCAGATGGAGCAGTGTTTCACTAGTCATAGAGGAGATCTGTCCTGTTTTATTTGTTTTCTTCCTCTCAATCTCTATTGGTCTGGAGTGACCCACACTGATCTCCAGTCATTTAACTGTGAATACAGAGGTGATGTATTGTTCTGTAATTGGAGCCACTGAAATTAGGCCTGAATGCTGTATTATCACACCTAATTCAGTCATTACTGCATGTGATCACAGCTCAGTGGAGATAATATTCTCCAACCTCACATAACACCTCCATCATCTCAAACAGAGTCAGCTGCTGCTGAGACATGGGAAGAGTATCTGTAATTAATCTAAAGATTACATCTCACAACTTCTAACATGAAAATATTATTTATCTTGCATAGTTTTCCATTTTGTATGTAACCATACGCAGGGACTGTTTTCTGTAAGCTGGTAAAGGATAAAAGACGCTTTCCTTCAGAGAAATAAAAACAGACACACCGATAAATTTCATGTGGACAGCGTAACATTTTTTGGAAGAATTTGATGAAACAATTGCGAAGGAAGAGAGAGCATTTTTCCTGTTTGTCCTCTAGATGTGCCTAGAAAAAGTCACTTTCCACTCATTTCAAATGAGAGTCATTCAACTCATTTAAACCTCATTACCATCAGACTACATGATAAACCAGTACAGATGAAGCACAAAACCAACGTCAGAGAGAAATACAGAAAACATGAGACCATTTACAGGCTAGATGACACAATCTGGAGGAAACATTCTGAAAGATGTTGTTCTTCATCTGAGACGGCAGTCTTCTGAATGTGTCAAATCTCTCCTTCTCTCTTTAAGAAATTAATTACTGCTCCGCCTCCTTCCCTCTGCAGAGCTTTTGATAGGGCCTTTCTCTGCACTATCTAAAGAGCCTCTTCCATAGATTTCACTTGGCACCAAGTGCACACAACATTCGGCAAGATGTAGATCATTTTTATTCATTGCCTCAAATTGTCAGCAATTATGTGCGTCAGTGGCCACCTGCTTGTTCTGAATGGCAGCGGGTCTGATAGTGTGTGTGCGTGTGTGTGCGCATATATGGGTGTGTGTGTCTGTGAGGAGGGATTACGCTAACAAGAAGCATACAAGGCCTCCAGTTGCAGGTGAAATGGCCCTTCTTGTTAGGATAATGAGTGGTCAGAGGCTTTGGGTGCCTGGGCTGGAATAGGCTGGTTGAAAAGCAGGATTACCAGCCCCTGCCCCCACCCCACATACACAACAAAACCTTGAACAAACCAGGGTTATGGCAGATGATGGCCTCCGCACGACTGGCACACGACAGAACACGAGCGGCTGGCTTTTCTAAATCTGAAACACACACACATAAACCACTGCTTCATTACCACCAAAATGTTCTCATTTTCTCCTGCTGCCTCACGTGTTGTGATGTGACAAATCCAGCTTTATCCAGTTTATTTAACCTGCATCGCACTGGAGGGGAGAGTATAAAGACAGACAGATTCTTTGTGCATTCTAAACATCTCCTGGATTGATTATCTGCTTTGGGATTGTGGGTTACTATAGTACACGGCCTCTTCCCAGAATGCAAGTGCTGTGAATGTAAGCAGGGCTCTGATTTGAGTTTTACTCCAGATGAAAAGCTGCTGGTGGAGAGACTTTCATTAGCGTGGAGCGCTGACCCGGGTTCAGCTGCTGTGTTAGTATCTCTCTGCTAATGATTTCTACAGCACAAAACCCTCTGACCCACCAACATTCTCAATTTCCACAGAAAAAGAGGAGAAATGGGCCACTGAGAGAAGGGGGAGGGGAGCGAGGGATAAGAGGGGGAAGAAAAAACACAAGAAAGAATACATATATTTTTCAGATTGGAGCGGCATGAGTGAGCGGTGATTTGAGGCATGCTGGGAGGGTGGTGCATGCTGGGGCATTGACTGGTTGTATGTAGTCACACTGTGACGCACATCCACAGTGTTGCAGCGAGCATGTGGATGATCTGTCCAATAAACCTTCTCACCCTTTAGACTTATAGATTACATCCTTCACTTCCCTGAAACACATACCTGCAAACAAACACTCACAACCGTACAATTACTACTGTCAAATATAGTTTCCTGTCTTTATAAGACCCAATACACACACACACATTTAAATGCTCAACTGTCTGTGAACAAACAAATACTCACACGTACTTGTCATCGCAATATCAAAGAAAACAGACAGAGAACAAAGAAAAAAGAGATTTAAAACATCTTACTAATGTTGACCTATAATATCACAACTGTTTTATCTTAAATATTTACACCCCTAAATGCTTTAAACATAGAGATTTTAAGCTTAGTGTAAATTAACTATTTTTTGTAATAAGGTTATTATGAAACAAAGTTATTTATTAAAATAAAACAAAAACAAAACCTGAAAGTCTGAAAATACCTGAAAATAATAATAAAATCTGTCTTATGGCCTAATTCATAACACAGTGGTCTCTATACACATGGGGCAAATGATGGCGCTATTTGTTGCTTGTCTATACATTCACATGATAAGGAAGACAGTGCATTGAGTGTAGGGTCCTCTGATCATAATCAGGGTGTATTGTGGTGGGTCGTCCTAGTAGTGATTAGATAATGAATCTTTTAGACACTTAAGGTCTGATTCAGTACAACCATCATTATATGCTAGGACTGCTAGTGTGCACACAGACAAGAAGCAAAATTGTGATTGGTTTGGGTAAAGAACCAATCCTTGTCTGAGATACAGGTCTTCTAAGAAGTAATGACATAAGTTTGACCACTCATGGTGCTCGAGGGGGTCAAATGACCTGTGATAAAGTTTTAGCAATTCCATGTAAAGCCCTCAAGCTGTGTGTAACCTTAAACTGCGGAATCATCATTACAAAACACCACACAAACACACACACATATAAATGGACAGGGTTTACACACATGCATGTGCATGCTAGTTTTTACAGCCAGCTTTTTGTCAGTTTGCATAACAAAATGTAAAAATTAAATATACTTGCAAAGACTCACTTTGTCATTTATAAATCAGATGACTGTTTCCGAATTGTTGAATGGGGGATATGAGTGGCTATGATCAGCATCCTGCAATTGGCCTGAAGGCATTTTAACTGACACCTGTCTGGAGCCGGCAGATGACAGCAGATGCAATACGTCATGACAATTATCCATATTATCCATCTTACATGTCACACTAACAACGTCAAACAAGTTTGAGCTGGAAAATACTGATGATTCACTTACCTAAACAATGATACACCGCTGAGCATTTTTAACGTAATTCTGATCGATTTCTCACTACACAGCAATGGTGGAAAGAAGAACATTATTGTACATGTTTATTCATTAAAAAATGCATGTCAGTATTTAAAAGTGCATAATCTCAATTACTTGTTAATAATTTTTCCTAACATTTTAGAACATTTTTAAGTCACTATATAGTGTTTAATCTGATGCAAATATGAAAAAAATTACAATATATGAAAAATGTCATGGAATTTCTAATTATTTGAATGCACATAATTTTCTATTAAAATTGCATAAAATACTGTTTTCTCATTTTATATCTAAAGGGTGTTACCATGCACTTATAATGTATAATGTGATAATACTTTTTCATGTAAGCGAATGCTCTTCCACATGTGAAGCTGTCATAACGGGTTCTGGCTGTCCTGCAGAAATGAAGTTATCCAATTACTGTGCAGCTAATGAGGCTGTTTTGGTTGCCGTGCTCTCTCTGAGGTACTCCACAGTATAAACAGTTCACTTACCCCACACAGAAAGGGGCTAATCAAGAGAATTATTGTTTTGCTGCTTCAATTTACTGGCTCCCAGTTCTGCAGTGATTGGGAAGAAAATGTGCTATTGTTCTCTGCGTTAATGCTTGAACTTTCTGAAAAAAATGAAACAAGTTGCTGCCGGGTGGACAGAAGTATGTACATTAACATATATCTGCTCATTTAAGCACTTACATATTGAATTTCTGTAGAGAATTTTTCATTTTGATATGCCCAAATAATAATACAGCTGTCTGCTGACCTATTTAAGACCATACATGTGTGGTTTATTAAAACTCATACTGCAAAATTTAATTCACAAAAAGCATAGAAAATGTACATAAACCAACAAATAGCGATCATCATTTTAGTCCTGCAGGCTGTGCTTTCCCTGTATTTTACACATATTCATCTTTCCCAGCCAGTGAAGGCATCAGTTTGATGTTTAAATATAAACACACATATCAAAGAACAAGCAGAGGGAAAATCTCCACAATTAGTCCCTTACAAACAGGTTGGGCAAAGTTCTCTAAGAAGTCTGCACTTATAAGGGCACGGCACCACAGCCAACCGCAAGAGGAACTGAAAAAAATCTCTGGAGGAGGAAGAGAGTGGGACCAGAGCCTCAGAAGTCCAGTCTATCTGCCAATTACCATTTTACTGTTGTTCTTCAGTCATTGTGTGTTTAGAGGGGCCATTAGCAGGTGTGTCTGGACTGTCTGACCCCACAAAAGCCTTCATCTTTAACTGAACAGCTGACAAAAGATCTGCAGGGCCACAACACGAGTAAGTGCACATGCATACAGACACACATGGACACAACGCTTCAGATCTGTGAACCAGTCTGTGAACTATTTTTCCACCAAACAACTATAACAGTTTGCAGATTACGCAAGTCAAAACAACTGGACCTTAAACAATCAATTTAAAGTTGTTTGTTTCATTTTAATAACATGTTAATGCACTGATGAACTTATGCATAGGTTTAATTTATTTATGAAAAAGAATTTCTATAATAAATTAGATTTATTTACTATCATGTATCTGAATAATTTACAGTGACTTTTAATAAATATTACTATTATTTTATACTAGTACTATATACTAGCTTATATTAGTACTATTATTATTATACTAATATTATTATTTATCAATAATGTCTGTGAATAAACTTTTCATGATTTATGTATATTTCATTTCTGTGTATGAGCAATGATTTGCATTACGTATTAGTAATAGTAGGTATTAGTTCTGTGTGTAATGCCATGTTTTTATGTACATAGTGTCATGAATTCATCTTTTAAGAGAGTGTGCGGCTGAAAACTATACTTTTGTCATTACAGATATCAGTACAACATGTATATGTATATGTTGTAGAAACATTGTCAAGATTTACTAATGCAATGGTGTTTTTTTTCATCAAACAATAATTTACTTTTATTAGCTATCAGTATCTGTACAAGAGCATTTTCATGTACTGGATGTTTTACTATAATTGCATCAATTAACCAGTTTTAATTGCCAAAGATTTTCCACTACAGATATTTAATGCACCATATGCCCATTTTGAAACGGACAAAAGTGAAAATATGTAAGTGTAAACACACCTGTATATAATATACCATGTTCAGGACAAATTCGGATTCTTCCATTGCTGTATCTTTTGTTGTTGATGGCTGTGAGATCACGTGATTGACATCATTCACTCAAATTACAGCACTCAGTGGCAGTTGCTTCCTGTGCATGTTCTCACATGTGAAAAGGGAAGAGCAAATCCAGATCACTTGCATTCTTCGGCTTGCTGTTAAAGATGTTCTACACGAATGCGCTGTTGCAATTGCCCTGGTATTCAGGACTGTAAAAGCTACTTTACGAGTCTGTCAAAAGAAGATATTTACTTCTGGCGTCTGCACAACAGCAAAATAATCCAGTTATACACACAAATATAATACACTCCCCGGGACTCTGTTGTGTTTACAGGGCATTTTGACAGATGTCTTAAAAACGAGACGAGTCCTTGTCTTGCAAATTCAAGGGAACAAACTACGCCGGGTCTATAAACGAAACTGCACAATCACTGTTCAGAGAACATTTGAAACATCTAATTTGTTATGGGCCAACCAAAAGCAAAATATTTTCCCTTTCACAAAGACACCCCAAATCTTTTTCAAATTACTTCATTAACATAATATCATAGAGCAAAAGGACACAAGCAGATGAGACATTGAGAGGTTTCACTTGACAGGAAAGATAACCTTTCAAAACTGAGATTCATGCAGTCAAAGAATAGATATATCAGGACAGTCCCAGATTTCATTAGCTTTGAGAGACAATAATGGTTTTCATTCGTCTTTCACAGGAGCTCTCTCTCTCTGTCATTTCCCTGCCCCGGTGCGTTTGAGTGTGGCTTGATTGAAAGGAACCATCATATGCACATCCGTGTTGTCCCACACCATTCCGAGAGCAAACCGTTTTAGATCCTTAACTATAGCCGCCGCTGTGATTGCTCAGCCACCAGCAATTTCCTAACCAACCAGCGTCTGAACAATGCTGCGTTCAGCCCTCTGCTCTCCAGGCTTTCTGAGGGGAATCATTTCACAGTTTGGAACGAGATCTCCATAGCAACTCCTCTTTGAGGGGTTTAGAATCACCATCCAGTAATTCTATGATCATCAAGCACAGCCATTCCCAACCGTTCTTTTCACAGCGGACACAGGCGGCTGTGGGGGGAGGGGGTGTTGAGGCTGCTCTGAAATTCTACGGTCTATTTTAGGCGATTCATCCAGCCAGCCTCCATTAGAATTCAAAATATTTCCACCTTCAATCACCGAGCGTGTTATGTGGAACAGCCACGATCTCCAGTCAAGACGAGCAACCGTTCTAGTCTAATCACCCAGGACAAGTGAAGACAGAAAGAGAAACTCCTCAATCTGAGCCTAATCAAAATGCTCGTTTTAAACAGTTACAGTCTCTCAACATGGGCCGCAAAACATGCGCCATTGCAAAATGAACCCCTCCTCTCCACGGCTGGCAGGAAATGGTGCTCAAAATACTATAGATTTTCTCACTGACTGAAATCACCTAATTCATCAGTGTGACGAAGTGTGTAAATGTTGTGGTGGGTACTGTACATCACAAGGATTTTTCTTTGATAAACCATTGTGCTATCAAATTCTTGTGTCTAAAGCTAAATGCTTCCCTTCTGTGCAAAAGAGGAGAAACATTTACTATTTTTTACTATTTTTTATGTCATTAAGTAATGCTGTAAATAAAAACCAAGGAAAGTAAAAAACAAGATTTTTGTAAGATATGCTCGTCCATGCAAAATTAACCAGTACAATACTGGAGTGTTGTTACAGGTGGTTAGCAGAACGTTATAATTTGAGTGCTGAAGATGTTCAGAATGGCTTCGGGGCAGCTGCTACGTGTTCTTGGTGGTTGCTTATTTGCTTTAAGAGCCACAATTCTCTATGTTTTTTATTCTAGGTGGCACAGGCCTTCAGTCAATGTAAATGTAAGAGAAATGTTTTTATGGTAAGATTTTTTGCCTGCTAAGCAAAAATCGTGAATCATATCACTTAGAAAAGGGAAAAAGGTTGATGCAGTCATGAAATACTTTGCATGGTGAGCAATTCTAACAATGATCCCTGTCTCAGCAGACACCACTAATGTGTTGAAAGACCCTTTTGTTTCACCTCTCAGCACACCAGCATATTTAATGTTTTGGATGGAGTTTATCTAGATGTCCCCACAACACTTTTAAGGTGGTCTTGTTTGAGAACAAGATAACCATCCCTTGAGCGATAACAATGACACAAATTACAGTAAAACAGCTGTTCCACATGAACAGATCAGTACAGTGAAACAATGTTGGTTTACAATCAAGCCACATCACAAACTATCCTAACTATATATTTGATTGAATATTTTTTAAGATCCAGCAGTTCAGAGGTGTCAGATGCTGAAACTCAAGAATCAGAGCTAATCTGCCACAGAAATCAGGTCAGGGTGTGGTGACATGTCAGTCAGCCCACCGAGTCATTTGAATGTACTGCACTCACTTTCTCCTTCATTGTCTGACCTAATATCAGCTCTGTGTATACAGAGGATTTCTCACCAAGCCATCTTCAGTAGTCTGGCAATTTCCACGAAGCACAAAGTGCTCTGTACTGAATTGCCGTAAACAGGTGCCGAATTCACTGACCATTACACGAGGTGCCGGTTTGGAGAGGCCAAGCACAACACCAGCAGTCCAAATGATAAGCTACATCCAGCCCATGTAAAATGTGCCGCTCTGGGGAGCTTTGGGCAGCTAATGAGACTTGAGCAAGAATAACAGTGTGGGAAGGAAAGCAGCTCATAATGTGAACCAGACTTCAGCAACTGGGATAGACGGAGCAAAGGAGAACATTTCCACACTCTGAGACAAACCACATCTCTCTCGGCTGAAGAATCTCATTGGTTAAGGAGTGCAAACCTCCTTCACAACATGAGGCATGTTGAGGCTTTGGTTTTCAGCACTCAGATGCTCAAACCTTTCTCAAATAGTTTTTGGAAGCTTGCAGTGAAAGTGGATCCAGTGTTTACACAGCTTTTTTTAAAAACAGAGTAGTGGAAAATATATCTGACGTGCTGAACGCACACACACTGAGTTTAAGGTTGAGCAACATTTCCTTGTACTTCAAAAGTCTCTGCGAGAGGTGACAATTCCCGTCTGACCGCTGCCTGGCTCCAATCACTCGCTCTCTGTCTGCTACAGCTGGCTGCCAGCAGCGGCTAAACCCATGAAACAACCTCCACTATCATAGCGAGACACGATTGCTCTGTTCCAAAACCTAGTGAGCTCCCCACAGAGGGCGCATTTTAAGGCATCACGGGTGTGCTGACAAGAAGGCTGTTAAAAAAAGAAGGGCAAATCTTAATTATACTGTCTCCTAAGATACATTGTTTTGGTCCAATTCTAAGGCACCATTACATGTATTTTTGGAGCAGTCTGCACATGATTCACAGTAACATGGTCATATTTAAATGGTAACTTCATTGGTAACTTCAGCTCTTGCAGGTTTCCTACTTTCAAGGCTGGGGTAGGGTTAGGAGGTAAGGGGTGTGTTGCTGTCGAACAAACAGTGTATGAGTGACGTATGTGAATATTGTCATCTACACATCTACACATCTACATTGAGTCCATACTCAATACGCATGATTTTCCTGTTTGCCGTAAAGTGTGAATGTCCATATTACATGAGGCTGTGAACACACCCCATTCACACAATCCGGCTGATTTTTGTGCCACTGCTCAGTTTCTATGTAGAACACTCATCGCATTTTGGCAAACCTTCATCTCGATGCAAGAAAAAGCGTGTTCCCACTACCATATAATCAGGAGATAAAAGAAGAGCCCTGGATGTTGAAACATGTCCCTGCTGACACTTGATAAAACATTTCTATAATTACAAAACAAAGACAGAAATTGTTAATGGTTAAGTGGTGGAGGAAGCATTTATTCTCAGTGGAATCTGTTCAAGGAAAACAATGGCGAGTGAAAACAGTGAGCCGTAAATTCATAAAAGAAAAGTGACTGTTTTATGAGCTGGTTTTCCAGATTCTATTCACAGGCTTTGTTTATGACAGAGATAAAAAGGAGCTAGATATGGCTAAACATACAGGGAGCCATAAAATACAGCAAAAGCACAATGAACTCTGTGATCTGAAGCATTTAATCTTTTTAATATACAACACAAGTGTTGCAAAGACACACATCTAGACTGTAGACTGTAACTAGATTTTTACAGTAAATAACACTAATTGACTAATTGCTAGGGCATTGCTATGCGGTAGCAAAGGTGTTCTGTGGCCTTGCAAGATGTTTTGCTAAGTAGCGGTTAGTGTCCAAAGTCAAACAAACCCACCTCCTAGTCTCTCAAACCCACCTCCAAGTTTCGTTTATTATCTGCTAGGTGAAACCTTTTATCTGATTGTTTAACACAATAACACATCATTCTTGATCTAGCACAGAGGTGGAGTATAGCATTAACAATGCATTAAATACTAACTTCAATGCATGGATTTTTGTGTGGATTTTTCAGGTGATGCAATTTAATATCTCATGCAGAACTTGCTTCACTGCATTGAAGCACGGTTCACACGGTGATCAGCGAACAAAACCAATATTAATGTACAACTCCCCTCCCACTGGTCACAGTACATCAGCTGTAGTCACCCTGAACACAAAACTAGCAGTTACCATCCACATTTGTCAGCAGTTACCATCCACACATATTCATGCGTCCCGCTGCATTCTGTGAAAGGTCTTTATTTACCATATATAACAGCTACAGTGTTTATATTTTTGCTTATTGCCTTGAGGGAAGCTCCAACAGTGATTAATAGTGTGTGAAGAATTTACTTGCCAACAAATCCTGCCATTACATGACACAACCATGAGTGTTGAAATGTCTTGAATAAAACGAGACAGGATTCGTTTAATTTGATATTATCTTTGATATTCTGCATTTGTCAAGACATATTATGGATTGGTGTTTAAAAACTGCAGAAATATCACATGCTTAAAAGATCATTGATTATTGTTCATAACAACATGCATGTGTCCCAAATGTCATGACAATGACAAAGTCTGATGAGGTTATATTATTTACTCAGAGACACACCTGCATCAAAGTCACCTTTGATACCAGTGGTTGCAGCCATCATATTTTAATACAGGGTCATGTGGCATGAGAATGTTGAGTGTTGAGAAATAACCAACTACAAGTTGCTGATACTAACTTCACTATATTTTCGTCTTATTTTTCCAGTAACAAGCTACAATACTTTTTTCCATTGAGTAGTGATATACCTCAACAAAATCTGACTTTACTATATTTTGTATTACTGTACGCAAAGCTTTATGTCTAAAATTCTCTCTCTTTAATATGAAGTGTGGAGAGGGCCAATTCATTTTAATCAATCTAAACACTACAATGACACTTTCTTACAACAGACAACTTTGACATGTTTTATATAGATATAAAATATAACGTAACAATAATCTTACTTATATATTTTTTCAAATAATACAAATAATGCAAGTACTAATATAATATGCAGAAAATGCTGTTGTTCATCTCTACACCATGACTACATTTAGATATGAATTATGGTGTTTTTCTGTTTAAATGGTATTTATTGTTGTCACCCTTATTGAAATCTTTATTGTTTTTGTACAAAATAAACACTTTAAATTGCAAAATAATGAGTGAAAAGTAAATATTGTTCCTCCAAAAGAATCAATGTGGTTAGCTACTTTTAATCTGTAGCTAGTATTAAGGCTTAACTGCTCTTCAGCATGACAGGAACTGTAATTCAACTTCTTAATTTATGAGTATGCTTGTAACTACTCATAGCTACATTTTTAAAGTAGCTTCCATAACACTGATCTTAACTTGTACTCCTGGTTTGGTAGTCTGCATTCTTGTACTCCTGGTTTGGTAGTCTGCATTGCTCCCTTTATATGTGCATACTGATATAGAAAAAGGAGAATTAAAGTTAGAGAGAATATTGGCTGCAAAAAATTAGTTCGCCATACAAAATATGAAATATCTCATAAGCGGGAAAAGCCTGAGCCAGGACTGTTCTGAAGGTATCTGGAGAGGTAAAGCCAACACAAGCTGTCTCATATAGAAAAGGCCATTGCGCATCTATGGAACAATGGCCGTGAATCTGCTGTGACACCTTCATTCCAGCGTCCAGCGATAATGTTGACCAGAGAAAGCCCCTAAACAGTAAGAATAAAGGCTTTGTATTGTAACCCTGTCTCCTGCACCTCTGGCTCTCTCTGTAAACAGCACATCCACTAATCAGAGCTCTTCTGCCGTAATGGGAAAGTCAATAGCTGCATATAATCAGTAAACAAATTCTGCTATTTTTATAAAGAGGCTCTGTCTCCATTTTAGTGCTGGCAATTTAAATTATTCTACCGTGTAACACCTTAATTGTGTAAGACAAAGACGATGTCGAGAGCACAAAAGAGACATGAGAGGAGCATAATTTCTCTGCTGCCATGCAGAGATGACATGTGATAAGCATTCAGCATGGACCGATACCAAATGACAGTTTGTAGTTAGTTGCCATGATAAGGCAGAGACAAACAGTTTGTCTTTAAGCTGTTGTGAATGTCAGTCTCTAATGAAGATAAAGAAATGGTGTTAGGAGCACATCAGAGTCAGGCGGCACTGAATTCTCATCTTGAATTTCATTATTGGCAGTTAAACATGGTTTTCATTTTCAGCATTTAAACATTGAGGGTCGCCTTTCAAAGATATTGATCTTCTGGTGAGGCATTTTTAATCAACTCTTTCATATGAGAATGTTGGAATTGTGTTTATTATGCTGTTTTTAGTGAGGCAATATATCACAATTGAGTTTTGTAGATTTTAGCCCATGTATGTTAGCTGTAGGACCATCTGTATGTCTGTGTATTCCTGAAAGCTGATGAAATTATCTTGAATATTTACACATTTACGTCCTTTTCTACCAGACAAAAAAGAATCATGAATGATTCATTTAGCATCCATGGTGCATCCAAATTTATGTCCAAAACAATCTGCTCTAAAATGAGAATTTCCCTACCCCTTATACCACCTGTCTTGGCTTAGCAATAGCCAAATTTTACAATACCAATTTTCTTAATTCAACCAATTCTTGCAAGAGAATCAAGTTCTGCCACACATTTTTTTAATATCTTAACAATTTAATTTGGAATAGGTCTAACCAGCACAGCAGATGAAAAGTATTTGTGAAACTTGTCTGTAAACACTCGAGAGGTGCAGAAATGATACACTTCATCTTTAATATATGAGGTAAAAGGCATGTTTTGTCATTTGGCTGCAGAAAGTTCTGCATGTATTTCTAGTTCAAATATATTTATAAGCTTAGTGAAAACTACGGTGGCAGAAAGACTCCAGGTCTTGTGACTTTGTGTTAAGTAACATGCCAGCATGCAGCTGCTCTTTTTAAGATGTGAGTCCTGCGGGCTGCTGTGATCAGTGAGCGTCACAGTGATGAAGCTATAAAACTTTAGAGAGAGTCACCGCATTGCTCATGGTTGCAGAGATAAATTTGTGTGAGAGGGAACAGGTGCGGTCCCATCCCAGCCTGGCCAGACAGACGCTCTCGTACATGACTCAACACAACATTAAACTATTGCGTGACTGAAAGTCTTTACATACCACACACACACACCAGAAAAACATATATTACATACATCCTACACACGCAAGAGCAAAACCTGCCGAGAAAACTGATGAGAATCCTCATCACAATATCAGCCACATTTCAGCACAGAAAGAACATTAACAGTCACTCTGTTGAACAAAACCATGTCTGGAGAGGTACAGTAGCCCCAAGAAGCCCCAAATGTCATTTAATTAAAGGATATATAACACAGATCATCAAGCAAAACTTTTCATAGCAATATGTTAAAGGGTTTTAATGAATATGTGGTTAAAATGCACCTTATGGTTGTCTGTTCAAATGCACAGTTATAGTTAATGTGCTGAACTGCACCTGTGGTTCCTCTGCTAGAACATGTGAGACTGTGAGGAGAACTGACTTCATACAGCCACTAAACAATCACTAAAGCAGTTGATTAAATGTCATTGCAAAAGCGGCTTTGACAAATGTAGTAAGTTCTGTGAAAGCTTGAAGGCACCACCTGTTTTTTTATTTTAATGCAATAACATTCATATACATTAAGTGTGGCTTCTGGAGCCGCTTCTGCAGAGACATTACTCAAGAACAGGGTCTGAAATTCCTTAATCTTTTTTCTCACTTTTTAAAGCATAAAACACCTTCACACCCTAAACGGACAAACCTTACCAGATGCTGGAGCAACGTGTCTGCACACTCTCAACAAATACAGACAAACAGACGCACAGTGTGAGACAGACAGACAAACCCCGTCCTTGGCAGGTGTGTGTGTGTTTGTGAGGGTAAACACGTTGGTGGTGCCTGAATTTAGTGTTTTTATCTGACTCAGTGATGCAGAAGAGGACGCGTCTCGCTGCTGTGTCACTCTGACTTCCTGAAAATAGAGACACGGTCCACACACACACACATCCAAACACAACCAGATCAGACCTGTGCAGACATTCTACAACAGCTGTATTGTCTTATTTCCTCCTAAAAACAAAAGACAAAGGAAAATTATATACATTCGATGTTCTGAATGTAAAAGATGCCCCGGTATTATTCCAACACAAAGCCTGATAACAAGCCCTGTAATCCCATAATAGATCTATTGGATTGTGGATAAATTGATTCTGCAGGTGGAGTGACAGTGTGGGACCGTGACCCCATGTTGATCGGCAGCTAAAGAGTCCTTCATTCTGGGAAGGGTGACCACAAGAGCAGCTGTCTCCACCTCACCTGCTGCTGGGAATGTGAATCACTGCTTGCATGGTCAAAACTCATAAACCAATAGGGCTGAAATTGCTTTAGATTGATGACATAGGGCTTGAGGTGGTTTGCTGCCCAAAATAACGCATCCTATCTGACAGCAGAATATAATTCAAGGGCACTTAAAGAGTGACCTCTAAACTACTGAAGGAACCTCTCTGTAAACAGTTGAATTAAACAGTGTAACATCAATCAAATCAGTTTAAACTTGCTAATGGTTAAGACCAAAAAACAATATAATCGACATTCAGGGTCCTCTAATAAAACATTTCTAAAGAACCCTCTAAAGAAACATGACCTCCCTTACAAATAAAATAGTATCATATGACCATATCACAGTTCTCTGATGAACACCATGGTACTGAATGACATTATTTTTACATACCAGGGTTTTAATGGTAATATATGGTATTTTAAAGAACACCACGGCATAACCCCTAGTTATACAATGACACTTCTACAGTATTAATTACCACAGTCATATGCTGTGAAATTTAACCTGCACGATATTCATGCAATACCATGGTAAAACTAAAGGTTTTTGTAAGACCACTTTCAGCTATTCAAACGAATTGCGTGAGAAAATTGATTATCTATTTAATTGAATACGTTTTTTCTTTGTGTTCCTCGTGTTTCACGGAAACCTCAGACGAGTCCAAACCGAACTGGACAGAGCCGTCAGTCAGCCGGTCTCTGCAGAGCTGAGCTGCGGTGACCGCTGCACTGTTTCCGCGCACGCGCCGGAAATTACACACGACAAGCTGCTCGTGTCGCGTTTGAGTCGGGCAGTGCCGTGAGTCCGCGGATGTTTCACTAAGCACCTGTTGGCGTGTGTGTTTATCTGAGCTGGATCCTCTGCGTGTCACAAACACAACAGATCAGCTACAATGACAGACACTGCTCTGTCTCTGTACTGTCTCAATAACACGACCTGCTGTAACTCTTTATGCAAAACCAATTATCCCATGCTTACGTCAAGCTAACAAATGAAAAAATACAATACTGAAAAGTATAATAAATAATATTTTATTATTTAAAAAATGAATACAAATGTAAACAAAAATCAGAATTACATACACTTAACGAAATGAATGTGCAGAAATAGCGTTTCATAGTTACATACGAAATAGTGAAGATTTACAGACACCTACAGGATAAAAACAGATGCTATATACGTGCACATTTCCAAGAAGCAGACATGCATTAATGCGCGCAGTGTCACTGTTGCTTTATTATGACACGAGTATCAGACACGGAGAGAATAACAGATAACATTCACCGGCCACTTAACAACAAACACGACATCATTCGCCATGACCTGCATATGCTGCTTGTCAGATAAAGGGTCTTGTGTGAGCAAAGGGGCTAACAATGACATCACAGCACAGATAACACCACAACGCTTTGGTGTTGATCACAAAAGGTTGTAAAGCTGTATTTACGCGTGAATTAACTCTTTCAGCAAACACCCTGTGGACCCCAAAATGCACCTGACACTGGACTTGAGGTGTTTACACCTTACAGCCTAATAAAAGGACAGGCTGTGACAGGCTGTTTAATGCTGCACTGTTTTAATGGTGTAATGTTAACATGGTGTAATGTTAAATTGGTCACGTTGTTATGTAGTAGAATGTGAATTGAAGATTTAATGTTTTCTCCTACTTTTTGTCGCCACATTACGCGGCGATCACTTGCAATGGTGGCCTAGTGTTAGCCTACAAACAAAAGCAATACATCAAATATAGAGGCATTTTGGATGTAAAATTATAGACTATATTAAGAAACATTTTACGTATTTAAAACCCATCTTTGCAGATCATTGCTAATGTATCATTCCTTCAAAGATACGTCTTGAATTTTTCCTAATCTAAACTGCAACGATCTGCAAATTATTCTGCTTTATTGAGGAAGCACAAAGGAGTCGACCTGCTTCAGTGCGCTTTGTTTTACACGCATAACAGCATAAAGACATTCTCCCAAAGCCGTCGACTTTCATACAGCACAAAAACAGCACAGTGGTGTTCTGCTATTGCATGCAAATAGATGATGACATATTCTTCAAGCAGCCAGTGTTTGCTCGAATCATGGAGAGCTGAGTGAACATGCTTGAACCTGTCAGCGGACATAACAGGCATTTGTTTTATTGTCAAAATCATGAAGTGCGAAAACACAGGAAAATTACCGCTGGCCTCATAACACTTTTACAGACAAAACATTTAATCACCAAACCAACCTGGAGAAGTGACACTATTTGCAACGCGATGGATTTAAGTCACATGTGAGTTAATATTTGTTTTGACTCTCTTTGAATTGTTAGAGGGAGGAAAGCAGCTTATTTGGGGCGATCAAGTGAAGGACCTGTAGTAGAGAGGGATTTAAAATGAGCCAGATTAGTTAATTATCCACAAATGCGCTTTTCCTCTTAAGGGTGGGGACAAATTAATCCCAGACACAAGCGACAGAAATTGTCCCGTGAAACCTCCATCCCTGCGGTCGTGTGAGTGTCGGGCTTCTGGAGCTGGCCGGACCCGTTTAATGAATAGGTCCGGATTAATCATTCATCTTGCGTTGTTTAACGCGGTGATGGATGAATGTCGTCACTCACACTCGCGACAATAGATGCGCAGCGTTTTGTTCTTACCAAATAAATCACTCACATTGTTTAAGGTACATTGATCAATCTAATGACTTGTAATAGGCTCCTAATTACCACAGGAAAAGGCTAGCCAGGCTGGGCTGCTTTTTATATAAATCTAACATTTTATGTATAGGTTTACATCTAAATATGCTAAGGGATCTAAGGAGCAATTAAGTATATTGACAAAAATTAAACTGAATTTAACAAAATAATTACGGTACCTAATAGGTTATAAATAACGCAAGAATTTGTGTTTTTTAATTAAAAAATTACAAACACGTTACAAGACCAACGCGATTATAAATTTTATTCAATTTTATTAAGTTACACTGTAATTATTTACAATACATTGCTATTATTACTAATGTTTTATACAAAACGTATAAAATTAATCTTAACCTATATTTAGACACATAAATGCTGACAGTTGATAGACAATCTGCAGTCAATAAAACAATTTTAAGTAAATATAATTAATATGTATTGAATCCAGTTCACATCAGTTTTCACTTTGCACACTTTTTGTCATATCAGCCCAAATCTTGGATGCCACAATTTGATAATTTTGATTTCCGTCGCAGTGAGAATTGACATGCAGTGCGCACGCATACATATCTAAATATGTAACCTAAACCTCAGTGAGCCTCAGTTCAATTTGTTTATGCTGAACAGACGTTTAATAGTGTTAATTGTTCCTCCGTCAATTTGCAGTGATTGCGGAAATCAAGCGATTTTCGAGACTCCCCTGCTTGTATTTGAATAAATTGTTTTATATTCCCCAGCTCTCTCCATAGGAGGGAATTTAAAGCAAAGCGCTTTGGAGTAAATTGCATCCAGGCTGACTGGCAGCGTTCAGCCTCTATAATGGAGCATTATTTGGTCATTTTGAATACTGTAATGCACAGCGTTTCTGCGGGGCCATTCTTAAGAAAATTGCTTTAACTTTTAAAAGGACGGCGATTCACTCCAAAGCAGACCATTCTTGCATTATGTCATTACCGTTAAATGTTTTAACAAGCAGCGCATCACACTGCTATAAATGCATTGATCTTTGCATCAAAAAATAACTACTGAGAAAAAATATTTTTGATAAAAAAATTATCAACAAACTAAAAATTGAATTGTTTAATCTCTGTTCTGCATGCAAAGGGATTTGTACTTATCTATTAATTTGTACGTTACGCCTGAACTTTTTAGAAATTCAAACTGAAGTACAAATACAAGTCCTTCGGCAAAGCCTTTTAAAAAATAATTTCCTGAATTTGGGGTCGTGTGCTCGCGCGCTGTTCTGAAGTTATTTAAAGAAACCGCTAGGCAGAGCGCACGCGCGCATTAACACCCCAAACTCTAACCTACACCCCCCACATCCCTCCCTCTTTCTGTCTCTCTTTCAAACACACACTCGCACAAAAGTATAACACACCTGTTGTGAGGTCAGTCCTCTTCATCCTCTTCATCCTTGTATTTCGGTGACTGGTTCTAATTTAAAAGTTCGACATATTTCGTTTGGCATTTGGCTAACTTTTAAAGCAAAATTATTTATTTTTACACACAAAACAACAACACTCGCAATGTAAATCACAAAGAGAAAGTGAAGGAAAACAGGGTTGCTTAATATTAACTACAACGCGATATCAAGCCTAACCAAAATATTGTTTTGGTTTCAGTTTTTATATCCAACAATCTATACAAAAAGTAGAAAGCTAACTCAATTAATTAGGCGATCACGTAATACGGGTTAAAACTGCAAATGCGCGTAAATCTTTGTTTAAAGCAGACGCGTCTGCATCGGCAAACAAACACATATTAGACAACAACATGCATAAAATCAAGATAGAAGCTTACCGCAGGAAGATGCCTATTAAATACCAATACAAGATGCGCACTATACTCTGTGCAGATACTGCGCCTTGATGTCCATATATATATTATATATATATATATAAATATATATATATAACGTTAAAAAAATAGCTGATGGCTTATTGCTTGACAGTGGGATCAGTACCCCAGTCATTGATTGACGTACAGCTTTAGTATTTCAGTCATGGTCGCGTCGCTCATTGGTCGGACGCGACGCGACGCGCGCTCAGATTGGCTGAGTATAGCAGCCAGCTGTACTTCAAAGCACGCGCTCACTATACAACTCGAGTAGAGAGAGAAAGCTGGAGCGCACTGTCCCTCAGTCATACTGCAATACTGACTCATTGTTCTTCTCAAACAGTTGCTCTAAGAAAGGGCCTGGATATGGCTACGTCTATACTTGGGGTAAGCAAGCCTTGCTTTATTTGACCTTTGCCTTTTTTCTCCGTTTAGTATTAGCATTGGCATTCAGTGTTACTGGCTCTCAAACTTTAAACTATCAAGTGCAGTTGATAAAGGATGCATGATGCCCTCTTGGTTCCTTTTGAAGTTCCACACAGAACATTTAATTCTCTAGTCAGAAAACCATCTGTGTGCTTTTGCTTTTAAGGAATTTATAATGAATCCAGAAAGCTGATCTGTAACACTGAGAACTCCACAGGCTAAGAAGTAATTAATCAACAGAATTAGGTTTCTGTTACTTTTGCACTGTCAAAATATAGTCTAAATGGGAATTTCCATATGAATGACTCTTCATCATGCATCCATGTTGAAAGTTTGTGTAAAATATAAGTAAACAATTATTTTTTTTATTATTTTTATAATAATAATTATTTAGTTTTTTAACATTTCAGCTCTAGTTTACAACCTGGTAAAAAGCATAAACTTTTCATCCACACAGGAAGAGCCGCGGTTTGGAACTACCCCTTTAGCCATGCTGGCTGCAACCTGCAACAAAATCGGCAACACCAGCCCCCTCACGACCTTACCAGACTCCAGCGCGTTTTCCAAAGGTGGATTTCATCCCTGGAAAAGATCCACGTCAAGCTGCAACTTGGGATCCAGCCTGCCCGGATTCACAGTCGCGACGAGCCGAAGCACCTCCGGATTAACGACCACCACCGGCACGGGTAACAGCGCTTTCTGCCTGGCCTCCACCTCGCCAACGTCCTCCGCGTTCTCCAGCGAATACAGCAGCTTATTCTCCAACACCGCAAGCGTGTCGTCGCAGGAGTCAGGACAGTCTGCGTTCATTTCCAAAGTTCACTCGTCGGCAGAGACTTTATACCCGCGAGTCGGCATGGCGCACCCGTATGAATCGTGGTACAAGTCCGGCTTTCATTCCACCATTTCGGGCGAGGTGGCCAACGGCGCGTCTACATGGTGGGACGTCCATACTAATCCGGGCTCATGGCTCGAGGTTCAAAATCCGGCCAGCACTTTGCAAACTTCGCTACACTCCGGAACCCCACAAGCCATCCACTCCCAGCTCAGCGGCTACAACCCGGATTTCTCCAGCCTCACGCACTCCGCGTTTAGTTCCACTGGCATCAGTCCCACGGCGTCCCACCTCCTGTCAACAAGCCAACACCTGTTGACACAGGAAGGTTTCAAAACTGTGATCCCCACTTACACAGATGCATCGGCCACAAACGCTATGATATCAGGGGCCAGCTCGGGCATAGGAACCTCGTCCAGGTCGTCCAGAAGATATTCCGGACGGGCCACATGCGACTGCCCGAACTGTCAGGAGGCAGAGCGCCTCGGGCCCGCGGGTGCCAGCTTGCGGAGGAAAGGGCTTCATAGCTGTCACATCCCGGGATGTGGTAAAGTCTACGGTAAGACGTCGCATCTCAAAGCGCATCTGAGATGGCACACTGGCGAGAGGCCCTTTGTGTGCAACTGGCTTTTTTGTGGCAAAAGGTTCACCCGGTCAGACGAGCTCCAGAGACACCTGCGCACTCACACGGGGGAGAAACGATTCGCTTGCCCGGTATGCAACAAGCGTTTCATGAGGAGCGACCACCTGAGCAAGCACATCAAAACACACACGGCTGGAGGTGGAGGCAAAAAGGGCAGCGACAGTGACACCGACACTAGTAACCTGGAGACCCCCAGATCTGAGTCGCCGGAACTGATTTTGGAGGGTGTAAATTCCCGGGTCACGGTGAAAGATCAGTCTCCACACAACGAGTCCTGAACATGATTTATGAATATGAGCTCAAATCCATTTTCCTCATAGCAGAATCAAGAAAAAAGGAAACGGGTCTGGAGTATGTGAAAAACTTTTAGTATTCTGCATTTCTTGACTCGAAAAACGAGGCAATTTGTGGCTCACGAACACTGGAGGCTAATTCGGTGCAACGCTGACTATTTCTGCTCTGCACAGACAAGCCTCACCTTTCAGGGCGATAAGGTCTTGTCGAGAGTTGTAACAGTGAACATTTGGTTTGGTTCACCGCAAAGGAACTAAATAACCACGGCTGCCGGCTGAGCTAATTCTGTACATATATCCATGTGTTATTTTCCCTGTAAATGTTACTGATAATTGTTTTGTGGTGGATCCTGAAAAACAGGGAATTTTTCTTTCCTTTCGACGCACTTTGTGGATGTCAATATGTATGTTACACAGCTATTTAAATTCATTTAATCTTTCCTTTACCTTAGAAATATATAAATGTTTAACTGTATAAAGTCACGCTTAAGGCTTTCATTTTGTAATTAAAGGAAGTTAAAATCTAAAGCTTCGGTTGTCTGATGCAAGTATTTGTATCCATTTTTTTAATTACGGAAGTTTAATTTGTAAAATATAAATAAGATTATGCAGTCTGCATATACATTGCGATTATAACAAAATGTATTATCATTTTGGAAAAACGAAATAGTTCATGTATTTACAGACTAAATATCAATAATGCGGCGCTAATAAGAACTCATTTTCCCATGGGATAAATCAATAGTTAATGCCCCAAAAAGGCTTTTTTTGCCCAAATGAAAACCTTGTTAAATATTATTAATTATGACTTGGAGCACATCGCAGCCCCATGTGTCTTGTGTTGGCGATTAGGGATTCATGTCTTATCAAATATCTAATTACTCTCCGAGACAATCATTTGCTCAGCGGCTCTTTCTCGCACATTTTCCGATGGGATTCAGTGACAGGGCCTCTGAATATTTATTTGAGTTGCTCAAATTAACTGCTTACATTTGCATGTCAAACGGAAAATGTCCATCTAAGAGAGCGCTGAAGGCATAAAGCATCGCTTAGCTTTTATAAAACGCTACACTTGATCTGGTGTTATGGGAACAGTTTTTTCTTTCTTTCTTGCCTTTTCTGGAGGCCACTTTTGAAAGGGGAAATGGGGAGAGGCCTTATGCAAATGTTGAATTTAAAACGCTCTCGCAGTCAAATGGTCTCTGGCTGTTATTTGAATATCAGTGGCCCTGTACTGAAAAGGTTCAAGGATGCTCTCTGACTTCTTTGTGTTTATCCAGTGCAGCGTCCGATCCCACAGAAAACCCGGCGGAATAATTACAGCTCAGCCCGCAGCCTGGGAACTCGTTAGGGCTGAGCGTCTGCTCCAAACGCTTTTTGGGGTACAAGGTAAATTGACCAATAAGTAATAGACTAAAATTATTTTCATTTCCTTTTGTGAGGTGTTGGCTGCTGCCTAACCAGCAGCGGTCTATTTAAGAAAAAAATACACAAATAGAAAATGGTCCATTATAATTTCACTACCTCTCGAATAACATTTTGCAGATAACGAATAAAAAGGCATTCATTGTTATAAATAAACTGATAAATAACTCAAAGACAAACAAAATAATGTAGTTTCCGTGATTCTAAATCTTTTAAAAATTAATGTAGGATGCGACGACTTTTATTGCACACACTTCAAAATGTGTGTTACGGAAATGAGCGCTATCTGGGCGTGAAGGCATTCACGAGCACGCTTTACAATGATACGCTTCTGTTAAGATTTACAGACGGGCGCTTATACGCGGACAAGATCTAAGTGCTTTTCAGGCTTTGTTGGGGAATGATGCGCCGGGGGTTGCGGACAGCAGCGCTGGCACACACCGCCTTTTGTTCGCGTTTTCCTGGAATGTCCTCTGACTGGGCGCGAGGCAGAAGTCAGTTTGTTTCCGCGCCGCAATCAAAAGAGGATCAAACAGACGCGACGCGCCGCTCCGGCCGCGACGCGGGAAGCTCACGCGAGCCTGACAAGCGAGTGTTTCCCGCGCAGGCGAAGCGGCGCTTCTATTTGATCTTTGCGGGTCCTAAACGCCCAGCGAGCGATCGAGTTTAAGAAGTGAAATTACAACATGTTTTGCTATCCCTCTCGCCTTTTCAATGAGTTTGAACATGTTTTTCAGTGACAGGGCGAAAGTTGAAAAGTATAAAATACACTTCAAGACACTTCAGCGCCACCATTGGGTTTATTGGAATATTGCTAAATTCTTATGTGACGCTTGTTGTTTCGCGTCGGCAGCGCAAAAAGTTACCAGCAAAGTTGTATTTGCGTTTAAAAGAAAGGTTACCGCAAACCTCGAAATAAAAGAGAAATATGCACTCAATTATATGCCACACAAACGTTAGTTTATAAAAACAGCAACACCGAAGCATAAGTGAAACTATGTTTTCGTTTTTAGTTTCACCACATTAGTTTGTTTAAATTGGCCCGTGTAATGTGGAAACATGGTTTTATATTCTGTTTGTTTACATTCTTAAGACTAAATTCATTTTTGTTTCTGCAGATAATAGCCTACTGATTTGTAAATTCATTTCATCATTCAGCAAATCGCTCCGACATTTAAATCCATCAGTGTTACAGTTACTAACTGAAGACCACAAAGTCAATGTACAGAAATCTGAATTCCAGTACATGAAAATCAGTGTAATTTTTGCGACAACATTTACCAGCAATGTAAAAGGATTTAAGGTAAAGGAACAGCCAATGAAGGAAAATATTAAGCCATAAAACTTGACATATATATCTTGAATTTTTATATTGCAATATACATATATGTATACAATTTAGACATTAAGGCTTTATATATAGATATACATAAAAACGACAAAATAATTCAACCGTTCTTGTGGATATTTACATTTTTTTGAGTTCAGACAAACTTTACATTTGGCGAAGGTTAAACGCTTAAAGAGGGCATGTATTGCATTCAACTACATGAAAACATCAGCATGATTCCAACATTTGACAGAACGATTAAATGATTTAAACGTTTTATTTTCTGGTTACACTGCAGCTTCTACATTCTTTTGGCGCCCTCTTCTGGTGAAGTCCCAGCGCAGCATATTATGAGCATAGCTGGTCTTACACTACACTGACACATCCAAGCACTTACAAGAATTATCATTTACTCACCATGTGGTTGTTCTGGCCTTGAAACACGAAAAAGGCAGGCAGAACATTTTGAGCTGTTTTTTTCCATTTGTTGATTTTAACCACCAAGCTCCAAAAAGAATCACAAAAGCACCAAAAAACCCAATCTGTTCTAATCAATCATTCTAAGTCTCCTGAAGCAATACAATAGTTTGTGTTAAGAACTGATTGACGTTATTCAAAATCACTTGTATTATGAGCACTTATTGTGTCTAGTTGCCTCTTCAGGTTGACTCGCTTGTTGTATTCTGCACTTGTAAGTCGCTTTGGATAAAAGCGTCTGCTAAATGAATAAATGTAAATGTTATTCACTGATAATCTTTCTCTGGCGTAGCTCAACTCTTTCTCACTCATGCTCAATTAAAAATGTCAACATTGCAACATTTATTTAGGCGCTCCTCCAGAAAGGAAGATTATCAGAAACAACTTACATGACTGTGAATTTCACCTGAAGCAATCACATGGCTTCAAAATCACACAGTCCTTATTCAGTACTTTTATGGTGTTTGTCATTTTTGGGCTTAACAGCCTAAGAGACTTATGAGTTAGGAATGATGTTTGGAAGCAAGCAGGTCATGACAGAAAGTGATTTTTGGTTAAATATTCCCTTTAGAGTAATAAGTGAGGTCAGACGCCCCACCCATATTGAGTCCATATATGTTTTCAGTTACTGTTTTTCTTTTCTCCTCTCTTTTCTCTGCTGTCACTTCTGCTCTGTTTTTTCTGCCTCTTCCTTGCTCCAACTGACTCTACTTCTTTTACCCTTCTGTCACCTCCTGCTCCTCTCTCGACTTCTGCTCCGGTCCATTTATTAATGACCAGCTAACTGTAATTATCACATATCTGTAACACAAGCATTCATTCTGGACACTACATTCTGTTCGAAATAAGAAATATTGTATTTCCAATATCAAGTAATATTAACAGTCTAAATTATTATACAGTAGTATAAATGGATTTTATTAATTGTATATATTTACCTAATTGTATTAATTAATTGCATTAATAATTATCAATATCAATTATATAGTATGTACTGCAGAAGTGTAATAAATAATCAATCATACCTAAGCAACTTCTGCTTCTGTTTGGTAGACAGAGATTTCAGAAACTACACCTCATGGTCATCTTCTTCCTCACTGGCCACAAACTGCAGCACAACACAAACATTAGCGACACACAAGCACACACACTCAATAGGTCCACTCACAACTACATACAGAACAGATGAACAGGACAGATACACAGAAATACAGGTTTGAGCAGAGAGTGTCAAGTACATGTGTGTGCTCTATGCTCTTTTGTAATTGTAGTGGTTGGTCTCATCAGTTCCCGTCTCACCCCTCAAACTGACAGGAATTGCTTGGGGGGGCGCACGTTTGATAATTGGACATTTTTCTGCAATCACATACTGATCTCCAGACATGGATATTGTTGTCTTATTTGGCCAGGAAGCAGGATATTACCTGTGCTGGATCACTCATGGTGCTGTTCCTCCCCAGAACACATTTCTTTAGAGTGAAGCAGCTGTTCCTTATCTCTGCCATTAACTCAGAGGGGTGCATTGACAGACCTGTTAGGACAAATCACTCCTTCAGAAGAAATAAAGCACAACGTGCCCCTCCTCTGAGAAACATACACTACCAGTTTTGTTAACACAGACACACCAAATCAACTCACCCCCACAAGCCCCAACAATGCAAACAGTGAGAAAGCTGCCACAGGTACAACAATCCAAACAGAGATTCTATGGGCATCAGTGAACCTATGCCAAGCATTGTACTAACATTTGGTATTGTGTTTAAAGAGAGATAATACAGTCTTTATATACCTTTATATAGCCCTAGAGGCAAAGATACAGCGCAAAAGTCACATTTTTCATCAAAATAAATTTTCATAACAATTTTTTATGTAATGTCATCAGTTTCATCATTATCACATGACAAGACCGCCACCTACAGGTTTAAACGACTAAATCAGCTCTGACACATACTGCAAACCTGCAGTACAGATGAACTGAAACACTGTACAGTCACATTATATGACTGTTTCTAATTTTGTGCTATTGTAAAAGACACTTCAATTAATTTCATTTTTATCTATTTCATGCAAAAAGTGAAAAATTATTTAATTGATTAAATGTTTAAAGATTGGCTTTAAAAAAATCTAGTTATGTAATAAGTCACAAAGGCAAAGTTTGCCATTTAATTTCCCAAAAGCCTTTAAACATATTTTATTACAGAATGAATAGTGATTGATGACAGAAATGGTAGAAATGTAGTGTAGTAGAGATGTAATGATATTTGGTAATGACAGTTCAAAAAAAAAATCCACAGGGACTAACAGGGACATATGTGAAGACAGCAGGTGATATATGACTGTGCAGTGTACTGATATACATTCCTCATCACTGGACATAGAGCTGGCGTTAATCCCTGACAGACCGAAGAGAGGACACTCACGGTCTGTGTTCACATGACCCCATTTATGACATTTAATACACCTCACGTTCCTAAAGCAACTAATCAACAGCACAGAGCCCTTGCACTGCATATACACACATCAACAGCCTCTTCATAAATGCATATGTGGACTAGAGAATATAAACTCACCTGAATCCTGATCGCGAATATTCATGTCATCCTTCGCGTATCTGAAGAGAGGACATGACATCAGGAAAATAAAAACATGAGTATCATCACATCATAAACTCTCATCTGGATCATGAAATGAATTTGAGAACATACTTCTTACGAGGAGCCACTTTCTGCCACTCCAACTTGTATTCAGATTCTCCTCATTACAGAAGAAACAGCTGTTAGTGGTGAAGAGGACCAAACTTCAGTGACATAACAAGCTTTAACTGTGAGATCTAAAAAATGTCTTATATTGCTTGACTTGTCTAGTTTAAGGAGACCAGTAATTAATTTACTAGTAAAGTACAGCTTATTTTAACATAATGGAAATAAACATTAAAAACTGTAAATAAACAATACCTCTTTACTCTCTTCTGCCTGAGTTCAGGATACTGGAGAGCACAGGAGATAAAAACAGAAGTAAAAATCTTTAGTCTAGCAGATTGTTTGCAATTGTTTTCAGTAATTAAAAGGGGGTGTGATGTTTACATTACACATTACACTGTTTACCACGATGTCATGATTTATGTAAATGAAAACTGCCATTTAAAGGATATTAAGAACATTAAAAAGGACACTGTTCTGAAAGATTTATAAGGACCTGTGGATGCTCCCAGAGGGGCTTTATACATGAAAATGAGGCCATTCTTCACTCGATCATCACTCATCAGCACGCTCCAATATAAAACAACCAACAGTTAAATCTCAAAACTATAAACAGATAAATTGCTGGTTTTCAAGAAAGAAGGTCAAAACAGAACAAAAATGTCTAATTGTCTGATCCATCGCACAGCAGTGTGGGACTAAAGGGGTGTGCAGGCACCTGTTGTTGTAGATGTCCTGCTCCTTCAGGTAAGCCTGCATCAGCTCCTCCTGCTTCTCCTTCTCAAAGGTTAATTTCTGCTCTGTGATCCATACTTGAAGATCACCATAAAGAGTCTGATCAGTTTAACAACCCTAAACACACTCAGCAAACAAACTACAATAAAGTGTTTATGATGAAATGCATGGCTGTGTAAATTCATCAATAAACTAATCGTGAGAGCTGAGTAACAGAACAGAAACAGACACGTGAGTTCATGTTTACACCAGACCATAAGTAGCTCAGCCTTCTAGCAGCTTTAGAACTTAAAGTGCCTTGCCTTCATGTTGGATTTTGATGCAGGCTAAAAATCCTTCTTGCACATGAAATTAAAAAAAGATTTCCCCATGTCTGACCACCAGCGTAACGCTCAAAATAACATTTCAAATGGAATTAAAGAATTAAACTGAATTAAAATTCCTAATTTCCTCCATATTTACACTGGTGTATACTAAATACAACTAATAGAAGCTTAATTGCATAATATTTTTTGTGAAAAGACATATACATATACGAATAAAGCAGAATAAAAAATGTTCAAAACAATTACAAATATTTATGTTAACACCATCTTAAGATGTTCATTTTAAGCCAATCTTAATTTTACCAATCTTAAAAAGTTTATTGGCATGATTGTGTAAACTGAAGCGTCTATACGTGCTCACATGTGAACAGTGCCTCCTCCCCTTGACCCGCCCACATACTGGTGATTGCACAATCATGTACATTGACCAGAATCAATGTCAGACTGCTCACTGAGACCTGTTTACATCGTTAGAAATCAGAGAAAATCTGAGAAAATTACAGGCAGTTTTTCACTGAGAAAAGTAAAGTATATACTGATGTGTAATAATCTAATCCAGTAGTGCTTTCTGTGTCTGATGTTTGTGAAGCAGGATATGGTCAATCATATTGTTGGCACATGGTGTGCGCATCCAAACTTTGATCACTAAAGATAATATTAAAGAGGTGTGTGAAATTGAAACCTTAAAGAGGTTTCAAAAATAACTAGAAATGTTTTGGAGTCGACTTGATCTGTTGGCCTCCATGGTGCTGCTCTTCTATCCATAAATCTGGCACACAGTCTTGTTATTAGGATTATTAATACTCAGTGGTCGAATTGTGGTCGACACATCAAAACAAAACATATACATTTACACGTGCAATTGACAAAATCTTGACATTTAAAAAGATAGTTCACCCAAAAATGAAAATCCTGTCAATTTACTCAGCCTCTTTTCATATATTGTGTGAGTTTCTTGTGTTGAATGCAAATAAAATATTCTGAAGAATGTAGGTAACCAAACAGTTGCTGGTAGCCATTGACTTCCATAGATATGTTTCTTCAAACGATGCAAGTCAGTTACTGTCAACTGTTCTAAATTGTTCTAAATTCACTGTTAATAAAAGCTTCATGGAGCTTTTTGCTTTAATAAATGAGTTTCAAATGAATATCATACCTGCCTGTTTTCTTTTTAAAAAAGGTCAAAAGCTGAGCTTGAATGTTCTCATGGTCATTTTGAAAAGTGCAAAAAATTATGAAAACATTGATAATCTAAAGGGGGAAAAGGGGGGGGTTTACAGTTCATAACTTTTTGATTAAAAAACGGAGAACACAGTTATTCCAGTATAAGCAGGGCTCGAATTGAAGGGGGATGCAGGGGAAAACACGTCACAAAAGCATCCCCCTTCAATTCGAGCCCTGCTTATACTGGAATAACTGTGTTCTCCGTTTTTTAATCAAAAAGTTATGAACTGCAATTTAACATGGCAGAGGAGAACTGGCCCTCCCGGGCGAGTTTGTTTTTTTTCCCAAGGTTTATCTCCATCTGTACGTCATTGGTTTTGGTTGCTTGCCACTGTCACCCTGTTGACTTGCTTACTGGAACACTGCTGACATTTAACATGCCTTAGGGTTTTGTAAATATTTAATATTGCTTTTAACATAGTGATCTAACTACAGTTCTGAAGACTACTATTTCACTATTTATTTTTCTCACATTCTCTTTTATTATGCAATGTTTAGATATTTTATGGTATTATTTCAAATACCTTATACTCCTGTCCTATAAAATGTTGTCTTCTTTCTAAGTGCTATCTCCATGTAAGCTTAATATGATACCTCTTAATTACCATGTTAATTGACTAAATGTTGCATATTCTCAGATGTACATACTGTTTTAGTAGATAGTATGAATACATCATCCTCTCATAGACCACTGAGATTTTAATATACTGTATGAACTTTGTACATAGATATACACTGTGCTTATTCTTAGTTACCATATTAGGTTATCTAGGGTTAAAATATTGTAAGTTAAATTTGATCTTAGTTCATTATTCTCCTGATTCACAATGATATTGGTACCAGGGAGAGAATAAACACACAAGCACCCAAGAATGTTTCACAATCACCTTGTTTACTGAGAGCAAAGCATGGGTATATGTAGGGATCTCATCATAGCAGGCAGAGAATTATGGAGTAGGAGATAAAATAAATACAGCAGTTAAATGGACATTCTTGAAAGACAAAAAAAACTACAATTGCAGTTTTAAGACAAATTAATTTCTGAGATATTTTAAGAGGAAGCAGTCAGAGGAGGAATGAAACTAGAGGAGTAAAGTTTGTGAACAAACGTTATATTGGTTTGAGAAAGCCTAGTCTAAAAGTTAAAAATAGTATAAAGAGTTTTAAAAAATTAAGAAGATAGACAGATACATGTTTTAGCATCAAATAGCATGCTATTAACACATTTTAGCATGATGCTAGCATTTTTAGCATGATGCTAGCATAACATAGCATGATGCTAGCATAATTTCTAAAATATGGCTTATTCATGATGTTATGAGGGTTCTAGGGTGATCTAAATGGTTGCTAGGATGTGGTCAGGAAGTTGCCAGAGTAATACTCAAAGCCCACTGACAGCCTGAGTCAAATAAGCCCATCCACACGTCTCTACAATGTTTTAATGCTAAGATATGGCTTATTCATTTTACTACATTTTGGCTAGGGTGTAACTACACAGTTAACAGGGTAAAACCAATAGACAAATGTGTGTGTGAATCAAAAGGACCAAAACAAAAACGATGTCTCTATGATGTTCTGGTGCTGAGATATAGCTAATTCATGTTGGTAGCTAGGGTGCTCTACATTAGGGGTGGGCGATTTGACCTAAAATCTATTTCATGGAATGAGTAATTTTATTTCACAATATATATCATATAAAAAACAGTAATTCTGGTAAATCAACAAAAGGGGCTTAATATGTTAAATAACCACTTAAACACTTTATAAATTAAAAATACGTAATTGTGTTTGATTTCTTTTATTCAGAACTTAATAAAGGTAGTAAAAGAAAGATTATCAACTTTTAGATCAACCTTACCATATCAAAAACATACACAATATGCAACATTTTACAGTTTGATAAGAACAGGCTTATTATTAATATCTTCTCAGAGCTATGAAATAACACTTCAGTAACAGAAAACAATTCTTGCAGAAAACGTAACACTGTAACCTCATTCAGTCATTTATGTTTTTCAATTCAGTGCTTTGATGTTTACTGCATTATCAGTAGTGACACAGACTTGATGATCCTCTCACAATGCCCATGACTGAAGCACTTCTTTTAAGCTTTGCACTGTCTCTATCTCCCATGTGATCCTCAGGAAAGTAGGAAGTCTGCAGACATCGACTGCATAATCTTTGATAAAGTGGATTGTTTAGTTCATATATGGCTGTGTAGTTAGCTCTAGTAATAGTTTGGCTTGTCCACAAATCAGTCATTGTTGCGAAGTATAAAGCATTGTGAAGCTAATCTTCAATTCTCTGTCAGCATTCTCTGTACAATCGTGGCAACTCTACTTACCTGAAGTGCTTGGGCTCAGCATTACATATCTCGGATCAAGGATTTTGACCAAATCGTGCATTGTAATGGCTTGTATTATTTCTTTCCACTGGTGTGAGGTTTTCTCATATGAAGTGCATCTAATAAATGATTCAGGTGATTGTCTTTTGCTTTTAGCACTGGGGGTTGTGGACCACTTGATACTGAGTCCATCTGTTGGCTTTTATTGCATGCTTTGACATGCTTCATTTTAAGATGATGAAACAGGTTACTTGTGCTAATGCTGCTAGAGGGAACATTCCTGTGACAGTTTGCAAATCACATTTTTCTGCTCTTTGTCAGATTTTGTAAAGGCGTTTTACTTCACAATAACAAAAGAATAACAATAACAGCAAAAGACGTGCATAATGTGGTATAGAAAAATAATGGTAAAATAATTTGTACATGATTCCTTTATATTTTGATTAATAACATTTTTAAGATGAATAAAATCTTAAAAATCATTACGTACTGAAGTTTTTCCAGGAGAGAAGAAATATAGTGATAGTGACGCTTTGCTTCTCAAGCACCACTAATGACTGAGGTTATTAATTAACCTATAAATGTTATTTTATTTCCTATTTTAGTCTCTCTGTGAGCAAGCCAAATGCAACAGTGGCAAAGAACCAAAAACTCCAATTGTGTATCAGTGGAGAAAAATCCTTGGGGAGCCCAGACTCAACCGAGAGGACCAGTTCTTCTCTGGCACATTAAAAAAACACTGCTGACAACTAGAGCCCCATTTAACCCCACAGCTAACATTCAATACAAAGTTAAACATATTTCCCTCCCGAACATTTTGAAGATCGACCACACTTTACCTAACCAAAACAATAACACAACCCAAATAACACAACTATCTTCTGAAAATGATGCCCAGGTGGACCATTGTCCGTTATGTCTGGTACATGCCTACCATGACACGGAAGGTGAAAACAAACACAGAAAAGTAATGTTTTCGTTATCATTTACATACCTCATGTAAACAAACACAAATGACTGAATTTCAGAGAATCTTGGCAGCTTTTTTCAATAGGACAAAAACAGTTTAATGCAACTGGTCCATATAACTTGTGTGCCTTATTCCAAGTGTTTTAACCCTGGACAATAGCTATGTATAATGAATGGAATTAAATGTAAGTTAATCTTTGACAATCTTCCCTTTCACATGCATCAGATGTATTTGTGTGTGTGTCTCACAGGGATGGAGCTCTGAAGTAAGAAAAAGTGAAAGATTAATTTAAAGAGCAACAGCAGAAGAAGTACAGCCACATGGTGGTGGGAGATGACAACAGTGACTGAGACTTAACACAAACAACAATGATCATGATGATGAGGAAAATTCTAAAGCTTAACTAGAAATATTTGTTGTATAACAGATTGGAACTGAGGTTATTAACCTAAAAATGTTATTTTATTTTCAGATCAACAATTTTTTTGTGTTTTTTTTTCAAAGATTTGTTAATGCTTAATGTGTCCACTATATGCTTTTTATTTTTATTAGGCTATTTAATTCCATTTTTGTAAAGCCTTTTTGCTTAAAAAAGAGGAATCACAGGATCTGTCTTTGGTGGTTTATCCTCAGTTGTGAACAGAGAGGAGAAAAATTGTAAAGTCATTGTAAAGGGTACAATAAATGGTTGTTAGGGTGTAGCTAGACAGTCAACAAGATAAAACCAATAGATCTCTATGATTTTCTGGTGCTGAGATATAGCTAATTCATGCTTGTTGCTAGGGTGCTCTAAATGGTTGCTAGGCCATGGCTGAACAGTTCCCATGGCAATAATTAAAGACTACTTTAATTAAAGACTATTTTGCCCACTTTTTCGTACACCCTAAAAACATTGTACACCCACTTGGCTTTTTCAAGCTAACATAATAAGTGCTGTTAACACAGACAGTTCCCACTTCTCTCTTCTCATATTATGGAACGTGGACGGGCCAAATGTACTAAAATGAAACGTGTGAAATTTGGACATGTCAACAGTTTCATGGAACACAAGAGTTTCTGGTTTAAGCATAAGACTTTTTTAAGACTTAAGCATGAAAAGCTCATGGTTGTGGCTACCTGATTTTACAAACATTTGACATTGCTAATAATTAACTAAATATAATTTAGTGTCTATTTCAATGTGCAGCAGCTTTTTCTTGTCTTTATTTCTTTTTTTAACAGAGTGTGGCAGAACAGCAGGAGGAAGGTCCATCATATTCTGCGGCACAGATGAACACAGTTCAGTGATGTTCAGTAAATGCCAAAGTTTAATTGTGTGAAATTCATGTAGAACTACATGATGTATTTTCACTACTTGTGTATTTTCAGTTAAGAAATTCTATAAAAAAGGTCTTATAAAAAGCTAGAAAGACACTGAAGAAGTTATATATTTGTACATTCTGGAAATGGTCACAGGTGAATTGTACCACTTATTGGAAGAATATTAAAACCTAACAGGATGAAGAAATAGTGAATAATGTGTTTATTTAACAGCTCTTGGTGGTTGTGTTGGTTGATTTAATCAGAGAAAAAACGGAGACATATATTATCTCGGACTACCCTTCCATCCTGGAAATCTGCAGGATGGATGAGGTCTTCCTCTGGGTTTGGTATTTGTAGGACAGGGTGTTGCTCCCCTCTAATTATGGCAATATTATGGAGAACAACACATGCCACAATAATGTCGCAGGCTTTCTCAGGGGTTACCCTGAGGTGGCATAGACACTGTAAGTGTGCTTTGAACAGGCCTATGGTCATCTCCACCCAGCCTTTCGTCCTGCAGTGTGTCACATTGAAACACTGCTGAGGGCCTGGTTCAGGTGTTGGGTAAGGGGTTATTAGTGCTGGTTGGCATGGGTAACCCCTATCTCCCAGCAGAAAGCCATCAATCTATCCTGTGTTGCTTTATTGCAGCATTTTACTTTATGTGCAGCGTCACATATAATCTTGACAGTGCAAAGAATGAGACGTGAGTTACAGTAATGTGATGCAGTCTTTGACCTTTGGAAACAGTAAGCTAGTCAGTGTACAGTGTATCACATTAATACTGTGGATAGACCTCCTATTGACAAAATCAGCCTTGTTTTCTGAAGCTGTGATGATGGGAATATGAGTGCCATCAATGCATCCAACCACACTGGGAAATCCTGAAGGAAATTTTAATTATTAGGCTACATTCAGAGGTCACAGCAAGATGTTATTAACTGAATATCTTTTATCAGAATAGCCTAATTTAAACAGATGTATATACTGATCCGCAATCCTGTAAACCTCCTCTTTGATGCCTCTCACGGGTGTGTGCACAGGAAACAACACAAACATTTTTTGAAAGCGATTGAGAGTGAGGCACACTTTCCTTACTGCTGCTCTGCATCCCCGGTGTCATATAAAATCTACCATTTGCAGGAAACAAGGCAACACAAAGAATCTGCTCAGAGGTTAGAGCATGGCCATGATGATGTAGTCTCCTCATCTACAGGATCCTCGATAAACGGACATGCCATTTCAGACAGTCTCTGTATGATGAAAATGTGCATGCTGAATGAATGAGGTAGGCTATTTAAACCAAAAGAAACAGAGTTTACAGAAGAAAACCAGGTAAAGTTTACAAAGTTACCGTGGTAACTGACTGAGTATAATTTACCTACCTTTCTACCATTCTTAGTTTGTACAAAACAGAGAATTAAAGAGTCCATAATATTTAAAAAAATATGTTGTGCAAAGGCCTGCTGCTGTACAAAATAAATGCTGTTATTCCAACATCAGTAGTAGCATGTTTTGTGCTGCTGTGTTTTGTGAATACCAGGTGTGTATCGGGAACAAGGCGGTCTGGGGGAGGGAGAGCACAGATAGGGAACAAGCAAAGATTAAAGAAGCTAAGAGGGTGCTAAGTCCCAAAAAGTTTCTCAAAAATCAAAATGATCTGCACTATGAAAATGTCATTATAACAAAAACACACACACACACACACACACACACACACACACACACACACACACACACACACACACACACACACACACACACACACATATATATATATATTCTTTGATGAACAATTTTCAAATGCTGACTGTTTTGATGTATTTATTCCACTAAAGTATTCTGGCATTTGTTGCTTTTGCAAAGACTGTACCAGCTTCTGCATAGCAACCTAATGCAAAACTAAATTATTCTTGCTATACATGATCTGTTTTTATATGGGACAGTGTTTTTATAAGTGATGTCTGTTGTTTGTTTATAGGCTGACACTAGAGAGGGCTGACACAGCAGAACAAACTGATATAAAAGAACCGCTGGAAAAATACAGCCAGGGAGGAAACTACATGGAAGATGAGTGTGGGTTTACGAATCACAACAGCCTCCTCATATCAGACCACACTGAGGCCTGGGTGCTGGAGACTGCTGGGAAGTACTAGGCAGCAGAGACAGTTGAGAGTAAGTATCCAGTCGTGGCAGTAAGCACATTTTTATGACCGTATGCCCATGGGTGCATCTGGTGTTGGAAGCTAAGCAGAGTTGAACTTTGCTAGTAATTGGATGGGAGACCACCTGGTATCAGTTGTAGACACCAGGAATACCAGCTGCTATAAGTTTAACTAGTTATGGTGTATCTATACAATGATGACACAAAGCTTAAATTGAATTCTTATGTTATGAAGGTATGATGGCTCTCTTTTTTAGAAGGTCATCGTAACATCTCCAACCATTACTCCATTACCACTAAGATGCTCTATCACCACCAAGAGCACCCAAGGTTGAAGGATTATGACCGGGAGAAGCACTATTGGACAGACAGGGTCCATTCAGCTTTGCTGAAGTTTACTCCTTGGAGGGTGAAGAATTATCATCAGATTCATGCATCTACTCTACAGTGTGGTGATATTTACACGGGGCACCAATTAATGGTACGCCTCACACAGTACACCAAAGGTGTGTGTGAGTTTTAGTCATATGTCACCCCAAATGTGTGTGTGTGTGTCAGATGTCCTCTCCCTCCTTTTACCTCGGGGCACCAGCTGAGGAACATTCGTTTGAATAATCCAATATAAATCATAAATTATAAGAAAAATTATGTAAAGTGGAGGGGTAAATCACCTGGGATAGCTGAAGGATTTTGTCAGATTCTTGCTAACTTGTAGAGCCTCTGATTACCAACACAAGAAAGACACAATTGTACAAATACAAAAGGGTTTATTCACTAAACATACAAGGGAAATAACTACTGTATAATGCATAGAAATAAAAATACCACTACAACTGAATAATACTTTAGAAAGATTGGATTATTGAATGAAAACAATGACTGGAGTAAACACAGAGTGAAAGATGCAATGCTGTTGCTGAATGTGGTGGCAGGAGAATATTTTTAGACTGTCAGCTCCCAGAGATAACACCTATACTCTCTGCTAAGAAGCACATACAAAGCCTATACTGTGATTACTAGTTCCAAGGTCTTGAAAGAGGTTTGGAAGGAGAAAGTATATTTACGTTCCACACCATCGGGAGATCAGTCCTGCATTGGAGACGTCCTCCACGGGTGTGCGGGTTGCGTACAGTCTGAAAAGCGCAGAATCACTCTCAGAGAGTTGCAGTCACAGAGAGGTGAACTGTGCTGCACCAGAAGGATTGTAAGTCCAAGGTGTAATAGAGTCGTTTCAGTTGAGCTGTGAGGCTGGAAGAGCCGTGAGGATTGGTAAAATCCACCCGTGTAGATGATGGTAAAATTTAAGGTTTAGTTGCAAAATCTTAACCTTGGTCGTACTGTTGTTTCTTCCTAGTTCGGTCAGAAAACTCAGCACAAGGATGGATCCGCTGATGAGGGACTTTATATCTTTCTGGTGAGGTGGAGACTGTAATTCAGTGCCCCCCATTTCCAATAAGGTGACTGGTTATCGGGGTGAAGGCTTTTTCCACGCCATATGACCCCCCCTTCTCCAGCTGTGTGGAATTCGTTTGCACAGTGTAAAAGTCAATTTTAGAAAAATGTCCCTGTACCTTTATCTACACATTTTTTCCTGTCCAAACCACTCTCAAAATACTCTTGACAATGTACTGAATGCATACATACTAAACATGATGTTAAAAGGCTGGAATAATCATTTGTACCTATATTCAGGGGCGACAGGTGAGGTCACACATGTTATTATGACATTTCAGCTACATTTACACACACAATGACATTCTGGTATGTTCAGCATTTGTAATGTGCAATTGTAATGTCCTTTTTAACAGTTCTTTCTGTGTAAATGTAAAAGGTTTGACTCTCCTTGTTTCAATCATTACGTGCCACATGGCCAGCATATTAGCATGCTGTATCTGGAGGATCAAAGGAACTTTATTGCCATCCTGGCCTGGGCCCCAGGATCAAAATCCTGTGGACCAATGAAAAAGGGTCCTTTCTTTCCCTATCTTAACCCAACAGAGGTATCTGGCAGTTCCCTTAGCCTCCTTATCTGATGGCACTGGGCATCTGGTTGTGTTAGCCCGTCAACGTCCAAACGCAAGTGAGCAAACCTTCCTCTGTTGTGGCCTTATGTCCTTTGTTCTGCTGTTCTTTACAACAGTCATGAGTATATAATTACTTAATCATCTTGTACTGTATATTATTTATTATGCTTAAACAGTAACAGTCAAAGGCTGAGGACACACCTGCTCATTTTTTATTATTATTTTACTCTTTGAAATAATAGTAAAATCATGTGTTTATGCAGTGAATAAAGATGCTGAAAAATCTGTCCTATTTTCTTGCATCTTCATACTTTTTCTTATATTACAGCTTTTAGATTAGATTTGCTTAGATTATAGCACATTCTCTGAGCATGTTAATTTTTGTAAAACTTTTAAGGAGTTTAATACAGAATAGAATTACATTTACATGTTGATGTATGCATTTGGCACTCAGTCCATACAGTTTATCAGTTGTGAACCCATGATGTTGCCATTGTTAGTGCCATTCTACACAAGATACAATAACATCCAGTAATATAATCCGGCAGAAAGTTTGCTTGTGCCTGATTTGTGAAAGGCCTGGGTAACTACAGCTTTTAAATTTTAAAAGACAGTTATTTACTATCATAAATTAAATTTAGTTATGTAATAAATCCTTACTCATTAATGGTGTTTAATAAAGTTCTATTCTTATTGTTAAATATATTCATAACATTTCTATTAGTATTGTTTACACTTAAGGTTAACCCAGATTTGGATTTCAGGCAAAAATCTATATAGAGACCAGAATGTCTTTGAGGCACTTTTTTTGACTTGGGCCAGTAAGAAATGACCTAGAACACTCTAGGAACCACATAAAATTCTTATTACTATTTTTCTTAAAATGTTAAAATCTTATTATGTTAGATGTTTTTAATATTTATTATTAATAAAAACATATTAATAAAAAATTATTCACATTTTATGTTAGATGTTATTAATGTACTCAACTGTTTATGAAATGACTCAATCAAATCCTTGCGACTGTAAATTAATGCAGAGTTTTGTGTATTTTGTCCACAGGTCTGTCTTTAAGCCATTTATATTTGTATCGGACATTAAGCAGCTGAAGCACACGTTCTCTGTGTTTTGGAGAGCAGGATCCTGTAAAGAAGCAGCCTTGGTTTCAGAGAAAACCAAACCACAAACACTCTGTTTATGAACATGAGATTGTTGCTGCATCATCAACATAGTTAGGTCCAGAAATCTTGACAAACATTGCAAGTGGACTAAATTAGACAATTTAGGATGTCTTGTCGCCAACATTATACAGATTTCACATACATTTCCCTTTTTCCAGTATGGTGTTAAGTGGCAGATTAATGAACCTGCTACAGTTGGCAGGACAAAAAAGTTCAAATACAAAAAAATGTATTAGCTGCCCTGTCTATTGAAATAAAAATAAATATATGTGCAGAAACAAACAAAAAAATAAAATGAACTCATTCTACCTGTCCACACTTACCAGCTCTACTGTAAAACTGAAAACTTCACATTCAGTTCAAATTACTGGCAGGTTCAATTCAATTTAAATACACTACATAACATAAACATTTTGCAAACAAAAACTTCTGCCACATTGTATTACAAGAGCGAATCTGCAACATACAAAATGTTTTTTTAAATGAAGAGTACCGAAGATTCTAAAAGGGAATACGTTGCATCCTTTACAATTAGCTGAATAAAATAGTTTTATGCTTTGGTTAAATTTAGTTTTATAAACTAGAAGACTTACTCGGCATACAATATAATTCTATTCACTTGTCCAATAAGAGCTTTCCTGAAAGGAATTGCTACAATGTGGCTATTGGCATTGACCAATTAAAGCGAATAAAGGTTTTTAATTAAAACAAAAAATAACAGTGTGTAATGTTTAAATGTATCAGTAGATTCAACAGAATCAATGCTGTACACAACAGTTTTGAAATGTATCTGGCTCTTTGCCATCCTGAACGTGTGTGAGGTTAGTAAGGCCATGACCTCAAGACCTCCATCTTAACCATTTATTTTACCTGGTTATTGCTATTAGATTATCCCCTATGTGAAATAAATTAGATTAAATTAGATTATCCCCTATGTAAAATGGTTGGCTTCATCCTGGAACCCGTGCTCGCAGGTGATGTACTGGGTGACCCTGCCCTCTAATAGGCATGAGCTGTGTGCTACGACCTCCTTGCTGTCGCTGGCCAATCCCACACTCTGCAGCCAGCAAACCATGTCACTGCTCAGAAACACCTCTGTGCTGCTTCTCTGTCCACACCTGCAGAGAAGAACACTAATCACCCACTAAACCCAAACCAGACAGAAAGACAGGCAGAAGCAGGCAGCAGATGGACAGGTAATAAAACACAACACAGAGGAAGAGGTTTGAACCACAAACAAACTACATAACAAAATGCATGTGTAGAGTGATGTGTAGAGCAGAAAATTCATCCAAAAATGTTTTAATAAACAGGGAGAATGGTGAGAGTCTTACCTCTTCTTGTGAACAAGATCTCTGATGTGCTGCTTCTTATGATACTTGAGGAACTGACTGCAGGTCAGTCTGATCTCCTCAGACGCAGCAGAGCCTGTGACCTCCTGAACCCACCCCTGCCACAGACTTGTTAACCAACAAACAGAGGATTTAGTGTACTCCACCTAATCATTATAATTATTAATCTGAGCATGTACTTTACTGTTGATAAAGGCTTCATATCATTGGAAACAGGACATTTCTTTCTTTTTGTAACTCAAAGCCTTAGATGATTAAAACTAAGCTGTAGAAACAAGAGCACATTAAGATTTACTCACCAATTATTTTGTGTCTCAATCTAGCTTCAGAGTATTTTCACTGACTGTTTAATGCATACTGCTTACCAAGTATGTGCAATTTCTCGATCTAACAAGCTCTGACCTGATTGGCTAGATTTATGCAACTTCCAGGAATCTAAGTGCATAGCTTTAACCTTTGTGGTGTTTACAAAGCTTCAATGAGTCCTCTGAGGAAAAACAAATCTCTTGATTAGGCAAAACTGTTCAGGTTAGTGAAATCAGATCTTTTATTGATGTCAACAGATATGTTTAAGGCACTCAGTAAATAAACTAGATTAACAAGCAGAATTGTATGTGCTGCTACGTTTTAGAAATGATATGTAATTTTAGCAGAAATCTAGATGAAAAATGTATTAAAATTTCTGCTAACTTTCTATAGTAATTTAAAGTTTAAACAGCATTTAAAATGATGAATGAATCAATGAAATGAATACCTCTTTTTGAATGAAGAGCAGTGTAACACAACAGACAAACACATTACCTGACCATAACTGGCCACAACACAGAAGAGTTGCATAGAACTGATACTTCATTAAAGAGCCACCACAGACAGCTGGAGAGATTGTAGAAAACACACACACAGAATGTGGCCAACGGAAGAGGGACCCCAATATAAACAACAGTGAAACTACTCAAAGGTTAACAGTGCATGTTAGAGTTCTGAAACAAGTAAAATTCCTTGACAGGTTTTGACAAGCTTTACATAATTATACTTCATTTGGATTCAGTACAGAAAGGTGTGTTCAGTACAGTACTGTGGTGGTACCATCCTGGTTTTACCCAGGTTGCTTGTTTGCAGTATAGACACACAATGGTAACTTTCAAAACCCAGAGTTTCAAACCCACAATTGTCTGTTTTTAAAAATGTTGTTTATTTTCTGTTTCTGTGTTTTACAAAAACATGAAAACAGACAAAGTGCATGGCATACATACAAATTTGCAAAAATGTACATACATGCAGACAAGACACTACAATCATCCACAGACCCACAAACACAAGCAAACATGCGCACACACACACACTCTCCTGGAAATATTTAATTGTGGGGCTCAGCTAGTACAGATTTTAGAAATAAATCAGTAATTAGTAATATTATTATTGCATTTATGCAAAGGATTAATTTACTGTACAGGATTTTATTTTCTCAAAGGTGTTGCTCAATTACCATATAACATGGTTATATGGTATATAACAAAAAAGTACCATGGTATTACCATCATGATGGGTAATTGTTTATGGTAGTAGTACAGTACAACATTATAGTACTAGTACAGTAGAACATTATTTAGGTCATGGAGTATAGGTGCTGTTGAGCAGATGTTATGTTGTACGCAGAATGACAGTGACAGACTGTAAATGATTGTTGATAGAGCAGATGTGGTGTACTCAGACTGACAGTGAGTGACAGACAGTAAATTATTTTTGTACATGTAGATGTTATGTTGCATTCCGACTGACGGTGAAAGACTGTAAATAACTGTTGTAAGATGTGATGTTGTATTCAGATTGGCAGTGACAGACAGTAAATGATTGTTGTGTACATGTACAAGCACATGTACATGTACAACAACTCATACCTGCAGTGACAGGAATAACGCAGAGCAACCAAGCACTTCACACTTTCCAATACTTCACCTCCACTGATACATGAACGTGCACCTGCAATAACCTCAAAACCAGTTTGACAGCTTCAGATGGCACAATGTTATGCCACAGAGTGTGCCTTGGTACCAGACTTCAGTTTCTGATTCTTTTTCAGGCTTTACACAAAGCAGAAACTCAAGAGGAAGTGAATGTGTCCCAACAGCGGCATCTGAGCTGAGCTGAGCTGAGCATGACAACATCTGAGACTGGAAACTAATCACTCAGAGATGACAACTTCAATTCGATTTACCAGATTCCTTCAAATAATCACATCTAATCTAAAATAATCACAAATAACAATGAAAACTGATTTACCTTCATCCAATAATAATCAACTGCATCAGAGCAGTGGAATCACAGACGTGCCCTCACAACCAGCACTGCTTATCAACACACTCTGTAGTCACTTGTGCTTCTAAGAGGAAGCAGAACGAGTTGAAACTGGTATAGTGAGAGAACAGGAAATGGAAAGAGAGATTTGCATGTCGACGCTCACTAATGCGAACTAAGTTTGTCATCAAAGTGATTTTGTAGAGGATGTATGAAGTCTGTTTGCCTAAAGTTGACACAGGTGTTCTAGAGTGGCTCATCGCATTTACTATGGACATGTTCCAATATTTTTGACAACCTAAAATTGTTCAAACTCTTTGTGTTTGTGCCTGTTTGACTTTGTTCATCTGCATGGTTACGTCACATCAGTAAACCAGCTGCTATATCTCGTGTGGGTGCTGAAGATGGAGTGTTTGGGTCCACTAGTTGACCACAGCATGGGCCACCAATATGCCTTGCAAAGAGCAGTTTCCATTTTCTCTGTTGCAATCATGCACTGACACCCTTCATGTCCAGTTGTCCTCTGCTTCTTCTGGCGAAGACAGCGATTGAGCCTTTTCCACCAGCTGAGATGAAGGCAGGTTTTACAACTCTTACTTTATTGTGCCCAATAAAGGAGGTGTGTTACAACCAATACAGATCTACGCATCCTGAATCTGACTCTTCATACACTCGCCTTTAGAATTCTCATGCAGAATTGCATTCTGACGTGTATGCAGCATCTAAGTTGGTTTGCAGCTGTAAACCTAAAGGATGCTCACTTTCATGTTTTGATTTTACCTCAAAACAGACCTTTTCTTCAGTTTGCTTTCAAGGGTCTCAACCAATTGCATTGATTGGGATCTTGGGTCAAGTGGGAAAAGACCAGGCTCTCCCACAGTTGGAGGATGCACTGAAATGTTTGCTGCTCAGAAATTCCTAGAATGCTCAAAAAAATGCACCATTATGTAATGCAATGACACACATACGTTTAAACATTGCTTAAGTGTCCAAAAGTTTTGGAGGCTCGTACCATTGACTGGGAGCTTTTAGAACAATATGCAGTATGGCAGGTGCTACACACAGTCATCACAATATGTGATGGATTTTTCAAATATTTCTTAGTTAATTTTTCTGGAGTTTATGAATAATAGTAGCTTGCCTGTTTCTTCCATATTAGCTCACCCAAACTGGTCTCTACTGATCCACGCACATGAAATTTGTGAGACACACTTACAGTTTTGATGTGAAAAAGAGAATAACACCTAGAGTGGGTGAATTTTTTCAGCTGCCCGACCATAGACAGACCCAGATAAAACAGTGCTGCTCCTCCAAATGAGTTTGCCAGACCACTGATAAACTCCTCCATGAAGGGCAGGATCTTCTGGTTCAGCAGGAAGTGAGAAATGACCCCAATCACCACCAGTAAGACAATGGGGTTCTTCAAAACTTGGAGGACCACCAAACCCAGCACCTGCAGCTTACTCTGCTGGTGAGGGTCACCAGTCCCCCATCTCTTCAACTCACAGAAGGAAAACCACTGTGGGTTCAGGACCATGAGCAAGACAGGAGAAACCAGGTAGATGTACTGCAAATACTCTGGATGAGTGTTTCGGTAGAGAGCTTCAACTGTGGAGGACAAGAACACAACAATGAACTTTCAACATCTATTCTCTATTAGTCAATTAGTACTGACAATTTTGATTTTTGCCCCTCTGTTTGTACCAAGAAGTGGTAAATAAGGAAATGTCTTTAAAAAAGTAACACAATAACTAAAAAAGTAACATCAGCATTTTCTTTTTATTATTTCTGGTTGCTTGATACTGCCATAAAAGATTTTTTAAATGAAGGACAGCACAAACCTCAAAATAAGTAAATTATGCAAATAAATTACGTTTGATCAATTTAGCTCATTTTAATAGGTCACATTTCTTTGATGGCTCATTTCTTTCATTTATTTATTTTCAAAGAAATTCAATGTCACCAGTGTGGCAACTGGCACAAGACATTGTGCAAATCTAGCTAGAGTTCCAGCCCGGCACTGCCATTAAACCATTCAAGACTATAATCTCAAACAAAACAAACAGGCTTTGCTACATATGGATCATGTTTTTGAGAAAGTGAATGTGTGGAAATAAAAGGGTATACACAACACGCAGCTACATACACCTAGAAATATGACTCATCGATTTTTCTTTAGATCATTAGGTTTTGTTGTGTATCCCATTACACATAGCCTCATGAATGTATTTCACCTCCACTAACCAAATTAACTCTCACCAAACATCATAGGCGAGTAGAGACTGTCTTTGTTGATTTGTAAATAGTTGATACCATTTGGGTAGTTGTCCCTTGTGTCCACAATTATTTTTTCTATATGTATTGCTCTTCTGGTGCATGTGTCTTTGTATGGGAATAAAATCTAGAAAAGGAAACTGAAAAATTAAAAAAAAAAAAACTCTTATCTCTAACTCACTATCATTTTTTTGCCACCCTGTACAAAGACATTTTAGTTACTAAAAACATGAAGACTGCTTCTGTTTTGTGCTAACATCTGTATTGTGTGACGATGTCTCTCACTGCAGTGGAGTATTTACAAAACACTATGTAGAAATTGGAGTCACTCCTTCACTTGATGCGTTTACACAGCAGCAGAATGGTTTTTAATCCCATTTTAGAGTGTTACAGTTCACACAGTTCTGTTTATAGCAAACAATACATATGGTGTTGTGACCCAAATGCTCCACACTTAAAAATATTCAGAGACATATTCAGACATATAATCAGTTATTCAGACAGTATTGAATTTTCTTCTGCAAACCACATTGCATGACACTGTTAAATTACATTTCATATACTTCATAAGCCTAATGTGCAGTGAAAATAGCGAAATAGCAAATAATACTTAAAGTAAAAGTTATAAAGCATATACTTTTTAGGACTCGCTCCCACTTTTATGTCTAAAAAATGTTAATTCATTTGGACCCTGGTTGTAAGGTTTTTGACATGCTGGTTTATACATTCATGACTGTCTACTCACCTGTATGGAACCCCAGAGCAAAATCATTACTCTTTGTGGCAAATATAGGGAAAAGTTCAGCTATCTCTGTTTGCTACCAAAAGAGTCAGCAAACACGCAAAGAAAAACGCTGTAATGTTTGCCACCAGAAAGCTTTAGAAAAATGGCCAGATTTCCAAAAGGAGATAACGTGCGGAGATGAGATCTGGACTGACAAGGCAGTACTACCTATAAGAAGGTCTCTGTGCAGGTCCTACCAACTGGGATGGCACTACTGTCAACAGAGACTGGCAGTGGTAAGCGCCAAGGGAAAGACACGGGTTCACCGACAGGGAAACCATATTATCTATATTATGTGGAGAATACACACATGGGATGACCAAAGGGGAATCACTACATATGGGGCACCAAGCCCAGTACAAGGGCTGACTGTGGCATACACACGAGTACTGTGCTGGAGGAATCGCACCCACCGACAGGTGCTGGAGGAATCGCAACGCAAGGTTCACCAATGGGAAACCATTGCAAAGGAGTAAAGATGCCCATTTCCCCCATCCCAGGGGGGAGGCAACGCAAGCAAGGACACCACGCATGTCCTCCCTCCCACTACTTGGTGGGCCCCAACACACGGGAGGACACGGGCTCCACCCTGAGATCATTAAACTTCACAAGGGTGTAGGTGTCGCCCAGCCCACAGCCCTGCGAATGTCTGATAGAGGGGTGTCATGCGCCAACGCCCCAGAGGAGGCAACACTCGGAATCGAGTGAGCCCCCACTCCAAGGGGGCACGGCAAGCCTTGGGAGTGTACACCAAGGCAACGGCTTCCACTATCCAACCACTGTTGGGAGTGGGCCAACCTCTGTTGGGAGGGCCTTTCCCTTCTGACAACCTCCAAAGCAGACAAAGAACTGATCGGAGCATATAAAGCTCCACGTACGGTCCACATACATGCGCAGGCGTGAACGGGACACAAATAAGGGCTGGGTCTGCCTCCTCCATGGGCAGCGCTTGCAGGTTCACCACCTGGTCCTTGAAGGGTGTGGTGAGAACCTTAGGCACGTAGCCAGGCCTGGGTCTCAAGAAAACGTGAGAGTGGGCAGGCCCGAACTCTAGGCACGAGTCGCTGACTGACAGTGCCTGCAAGTCCCCCAACCCTCTTGATCGAGGCGAGCGCGGTCAGGACCGCTGTCTTAAAGACAGGCTTTTCAGCTCTACCGACTCAAGCTCGAGAGGGGCTCCCCGTAGCCCGGAAGTACTACGGGAAGGTCCCAAGAGGGAAGAGGGGCGGCCACGGGGGGTTCAGTCTCCGGGCGCCCCTCAGGAACCTGATGACCAGCTTATGCTTCCCTAAATACTTACCTTCTACTGCTAGGTGATGGGCCGAGATAACGGCCACGTACACCTTCAGGGCGGAAGGGGACAACCTCCGTTCCAGCCCTTCCTGCAGAAAAGAAAGCACAGAGCTGATCGGGCACGTGCGGGGGTCTTCTCCACGGGAAGACCACCAGTCAGCAAGGAGACTCCACTTCCAGGCGTAAGTCCGCCTGGTATAAGGAGCCCTCACCTGAGTGATGGTATCCACCACGCACGGGGGTAAGTCACTCAGGTCCTCCGCGTCCCATCCAAGGGTCACCGCGGGTGCCAGAAAGTGCCTCATCCCTGAGACAGAAGGTCCTTCCTCAGAGGAATCTTCCAGAGAGGGATTGTCACGAGGAGCCTGAGGTCTGAAAACCAGGTTCGGGTGGGCCAACATGGCGCAACCAGCAAGACCTGCTCCCCGTCCTCCCTGATCTTGCGCAGAGTTCACAGGGGAAAACGTATCACAGGGGAAAACATGTATTTGTACAGGGTGTAAAACAGCGGGCAGTGGGAGGACTCATGGAAGGCAAACAGATCAACCTGTGCCTCCTCAAATCGACTCCAGATCAGCTGGACTGCCTGGGGATGGAGGCTCCACTCTCCTGGGCTTGGAAGCTGCCGTGAAAGCATATCTGCCACATGGTTGAGCTTGCCCGGAATGTGGACAGCGCGAAGCGACCTGAGTCGCCGCTGCCTCCAGAGGAGGAGATGGCGGGCAAGTTGAGACATGCGATGTGAGCGTAGACCGCCTTGGCAGTTGATGTATGCCACTGTCACAGTGATGTCCATACAGTGCAGCAACGGAAGAAACCGGCGCAGGGCCAAAAGCCCTGTCAACAACTCGAGACAATTGATGTGCACAGGCATCGAGATCCTGTCCAGGAGCCCGAAGTCGCCTGCTCACTGCACACAACGCCCCAGCCTATCTTGGAGGCATCTGTTGTCATAACATGCCTGGACACTTGTTCTAAGGGCACCCCGGCCCGAGAAAGGCAATGTCCGACCAAGGGCTGAAGGTTTGGCGACTGGACGGTGTGACAAACACCCGACATGTGCCATGGCGCCATGCCCACCATGGGGCTCGGTCATGTAGCCAGTGCTGCAGCGGTCCCATATGCATCAGGTCGAGCGGGGTGACCGAGACCATAGATGCCATATGCCCCAGGAGCCTCTGAAAGAGTTTCAGTGGGACCGCTGTCTTAGCCCTAAACATGTTCAGGCAACGCAGCAGCGACTGCGCGCGCGCTCGACTGAGAGGCGTGCTGCCATAGCGACCGAGTCCAGCTCCACACCGAGAAAGAGATGCTTTGTGTTGGGGAGAGCTCGCTCTTTTCCCAGTTGACCCGAAACCCCAGGTGGCTGAGGTACCGAAGCACCAGGTCCCTGTGTTCACACAACTGCTCTCGAGAGTGGGCCAAAATGAGCCAGTTGTCGAGGATGCGAATGCCCACCTCACGTAACAGGGCAAGGGCAGCCTCCGCGATCCTGGTAAAGACGTGGGAGGACAGCCCAAAGGGGAGGACCTTGTACTGATACACCTGACCCTCGACTGCGAACCCGAAGGAACGGCCTGTGTCGAGGCAAGATCAAGATGTAAAAATACGGGTCCCCTGGCCTTTATCCAGAGAAAGGACTGCAGCCCAGGGCAGTTCTCTCAGGGTCGCTTAGCCACCCCTCTGGAGGGCTTATCAGGAACCTAAAGAGCGGGCGTCTACTTCCTGTGGCCGACTCTATGACAGGGATGAGGGGCAGCCTCAGTCCGCAATGGAGCCGGTGCAGCAAGGGGGCGCCCTCGGCGATAAACAGATGGGGGTCAGGCTGCGTGGAGGTGTAGAACGTGCCTGGCGACCTCCGTCTGCTTCTGAACTGCTGGGCACAGCCCTTGACAGCATCGCCAAAAAGGCCACCTTGGAAGATGGGGGCATCAAGAAAGAGAACTTTGTCAGTGTCCCACATCTCCACAAGATTTAGCCAGCGAAAGCACTCCTGGCCCACCAAGGTGGACATCGTCTGGCCAAGGGCCTGCGTTGTGACTGCCTTCACCCAGAGGGCAAGTTCAGTCACCAAACACAGCTCCTGCATCACCTTGGCTCAGAACTACCTTCATGAAGCTGCTTAAGTGCCTTGGCCTGGTGAACCTGCAGGATGACCATGGCAAGCAGGGTGGAGGCTGCCTGTCCAGCACACTGTAAGCCTCGGCAGCAAGAGCTGCCTCCGTCTACAGGCCTAGGACGGGAGATGCGGATGCCCCAGGTGGCAGCATATTACGGGCACAGCGCCTGTGCACCGTAACAGAACACTCCACCGGAAGAATCTGCACACATCCCTTGGCAGCCCCCCATCGAGGGTAGTGAGAGTGGAGGAAAAAGCTGCTTCAGGCAGAAAAAGATGCCTTCCACAACCTAAACACACTCATGCACTTCCAGGAACCAACCCGCTGTGAGAGCCCTAGAATGGTGCAGAAGATTCCGCTCCAGTCCAAGGCACAGCTGCCCGGGCAAGCACGGCCGTCAGCCCCGAGTTTGACCCACCAGGAACGACCCAGCCAGAAGGGGGAAGTTCTGCCTCGTCCTCAGAGAAGAGCAGCCCACTCTCCAATGCCGCAATCAAGATCTGGTCCTCATCTGGAGCACCAAAGTGACCGCGGGTCCCCGAGGGGAACAACGCTGTCACCCGGCCGCTCTGATCCCAACATTGCAGAGGACTGGGGGGCCCGCAGGGACTGACCCGACAGGAGTCTCCACCATAACTCTGAGATCTTCCAAAGTGCTAACCAACTCTGTTGCCTTAGGCATGTAGCCAGAGCAACACAATGGGTAGCAGTAAAGGGGGGCGGGGGGCTCAGTCTCCGAAGAGAGAGAGCCATGACCACAGTGTCAAGATGGCCATGCTCTTATAGTAAGAGCACAAGCGGACCACGAACGCTGCACCAGCATGCTTGCCCAGGCATGTGATGCAGCGATCATGGCCATCAGACAAGGACGGGAAGTGACTGCATCCAGAAACACACGGACGGAAAACGTCTTTAAAAAGACGCCCGTCGTCCGTAGGAGCTCTCAGAACGGAAATTCACTCTTTAGATACTCACCCTGTTATAAGCAGGTCTGCCGAAGCGCCGCACAGTCCGCCACCGGAGCGAGCGAAACCCGCTGATTGCGCGTCACACGCAGCAGACGCTGGAGAACTCCAAAAGCGACAGTCGCGTGATCGCGAACAGCGCACACTCGCTCCGAAGCGAAATCTGAATAAAAGTGAGTTGCGGCCGCTTTATACCCGCTTCCGGGTGGACGCGCCTCGGCACGCAAATCTTTTGCCCCAATGCTTATTGGCTCTGTCCTCTCGGGCCGATGTTCATTGGCGCATTTTCTACTTCTCGAAGGTGATAGGGCTCCCAAGCGAGACCCCATACGTCAGTACGTTGACGTAACGTCGAACGTGACTGACTGAAGGGGAACAAGTGTAAATCAAATATCCTGAAAAATAAAAAGATAATAGGAATGGTATTAGGACATGAAAATACTAACTAAAATAACGCTCTGAAGTACCTGGCCAGATATTTTGTACACTAGAATATATGTGAGTACTCAGTCTGGTAATAAAAGCTGCTGTGTACCAAGTGTCACAGTACTGTTATATAGTAGATGATTATAATGATAAATATAGATGCAAGCAGCAATTACGGGTCAAGTCCACTGAGGCGCAAAGAGAAATATAGGTGGACATCTCTGATGATTTGTTTAGAAAAAGCAGTTATGAAAAGTATAACTGTTTACAAATTAAAAGAATCATTTTTGACCAACAGGTGAGAATGATTTTGAGAATGATATGTCTGCCTTCTTGTAGTTTTGCTGCATAACAAATAATTTGTATATATGTGTACCCATAATGAAACTTTACAGATGAGATCACTTTAATATCTAAATTACTTCTCATAGACAGCATTGAGATCAAATGCAAAGCAAATGGAATTATTTGCTTTTCTGTGTCTCAGATATTTCTTCTGAGAAAAAGAATCTCATGATATCTTCATTAAAGTTTTTAGAAGAGATCTCAGATATGCTAAGTCTGCAACAAAAGTCAATATTACTGAAGACTTCAATATAAAATTAAACATTTCTCATCAGATTTACCAAAATCCAAACTATTTTAGCTACAGTCTACATTAATTTTACAGACCCATATCTTTAATGTATTTTAATAATAGTCTCAATAGTTTGTTTTTGTTTCACCCAAGCAATTACATGAAAAAGATTTGCGACTAATTGTGACGTCACACTTCTTCAATTCAGTGGCAGCGTCCTAAGAAATGTTATAAAATATCAAGTGTAATGGAAGGCGTTTTTGCATTTCATATAAATTATAATTCTGTGAAGAATTATAATTCTTCTGAGATTCTTTGACCAACTACAAAATATGACCACTTCTGTTTGTTCCTGTAATGGCCGTTAGAGGGCAGCATTTCAATGCGGTGACCCACATGAACCCTTTAACAAGGGGCACCGCATCTGCACTCTGGATATGAGGCCACACTTTATGCGGTAAGTTGGCAGAACAACAGACTGCTGTTTATTGGTACGAATCTGAGAAGATTCCTTTGTTTAAAATATGAAATTCTGTATATAATAGAAAGAAAGAAAGAAAGAAAGAAAGAACGAAAGCACTGAACAGTGAAACATCTACAAAACAGCACAATTGATGTAACTACAAACATGTACAAGGTACATGATTGCAATTAATGAATTGTATTATACAACATATAAAAACAACTTGCCCCTACCTGATATTTATGGGAAATGGTATTTTCCTGAAAACATATAGTTTTCCCTTATTGTGCAGTATATACACTAGTGTGGATGATTTCATTTAGAAAAAAGTTACTAGACTAGGAATTCAGTGTAGTTACCTTCAGAGTTCAATTCAAATGACATTTTTAAAAAAACACTATTATACCAACCTGTCGACAGTCTTTAAAATTGGCATGATAAATTGCTACATTTATTGTTTTGTAAAAGGACTATCACAATCAATTATCATTGCCACAGGTCAGAGTTAAAAAGACACAGATTTTATACATTTACCAGTTCACCAGATCATTTATTTTCATATTAAATTTCACAACAGCCATTTATCAGTAAATGTGTGGGGTTTGAGAACGCATCATAAAGTATCGATTAAGTCACCTGTTTTGTACTGGTCTAAAACTGAATACCCACATTTAAATTCAGATGAACTAATGATACCCTTGTTTGGGTTCTGCTCTTATCACTGGGTAAATGTGCCCTGCTCACCAGTGACCTTGTGTTCAGGTCAGCTCAAGACTGGAAAACCATCTTTCAAAATAAGTAACTGTAAATCAGGAAAAGAACTAAAATTGATTTGTTGTGTTTGCTAAGTCAAGTGTCACAAAGATAAGCTTTAAGTCAACTTTAAGTCAGACATGAATAAAACCTATAAATTGCATGTATTCTTTCAAAGTTTAAGATTTATAGACAATAGACTTACATTAATGGAAGGCTATATCTTGGAAACAAAATGTGATAGACCACCCAAAACAACCTAGCAAACGCATAGTAACATGCTACCAATCACACAGAACATAAAGAGCTCTGACAAGTTTCCCAAGAGCTAGCATCACTTACAGTATGTTTTTGTAAAATTTCAAAATCCAGTTTAATTTCATTATTCAAAAGGATGTCTGTTATTTTTACATCTTCATTCAAATTTTTTGACAACATTAATGAAACATAATGATATGATGCATTTTTGCCTGTATGAACGTACATTTTTCTATGAGGATTTGACTTGTAAAATGTGTAAAACTCTAAAACTAAAAGTTTAAAATCTGCATATAAAATTTGCTTTTGAACACTATTCAGCAGAAGGAAATCCAGATCACAATTAGAAATAAATGTGAACTCATAAAAACTCATACAGCATGTCCAAAACTGCTTTCATCTGGGAATTGGGGGTAAGGGTGGTGCTCCTCTGTCTCCCACTCCTGAAATACAAACAAACAAATACAAATGAACTACCAGATGGATCATTCCAAAATTAAAAGATTACAATGGAAATAATAAACATACCAGTATTATTTTACTATCTTTATATGGTAATATATCTGTAAAAGTGGGAAATATTTCCCTCATACTTGTACATACATGTTTCCAGTATGAGCAACATACTGTATTTATTTGAAACCGCCCACACTGAAAAATATTCTAACCATGGTCTTTGACAAGATTGACAAGATATTATATTGTTGTTTTAAATGCTGGAGGGCTTACCTTTGCCTCCTGCCTTGCTGGGGTAAGACTTTGGAAAAGACGCATATGGCTCTGGTGGAGGTAACTCAGACAGGGAATGGAATGAAAACCTCATTCCCCAATCGTCTATATAAGAGGAGCACAAAAGAATATGTTCAGTTAAACAATAAATATTACATTAGCACTGTGCTGAAAGTGGCAGACACTTCATAGTCCTTGAGGACATGTGCGTATGAAACTCATCACTCCCAGTGGCTTGGTGACATACTTAGTCAGACGGCAAAAACTTACGGTACTCTGACAAATCACACGTGTCCACAGGAGATGAAACCACTGTCAGTCACAGAACATTCTAGGTGACTTGTATATGTACAGTGTTTTTGATCAGTGACACAAAAAATGCAAAGAGAATTGTCCAGAGATGCTGAAGGCCCTGCAAAAACCCCTGCAGGGTTGTTGAGCTGTGATGGTTGACATGATTGTGCATTGAAACCGGCAGATGGGTGTGTGGTTCCTCCTGTTTTTAAAATGGTGACTGGAAATTGTGCTCCAGTTATCATGTGATGACACTTTTCAGACTACCAATGCCAGGATGCTAGATAGAAGACTCTGACAAGTCACTTTTGGTCTCAGTTTACTGCTTAGCAGGGTTGGAGAATAAAGACTCAGGGTCTATGTGACAGTTATACCTGTGGCAGGGGGCGGAGGACACTGAAAGCCATTTAGCATGTCAGAGGGAGGGGCCGGAAGGAAGCCAGAAGCTCCGGTCCGATCTGGGGGTGGAGGGGGTCTGCCTGATCCTCCAGGACGACTAGGAGGAGGTGCAGGAGGAGACACTCCCCCTCTGTTTTCTGCTCCTGTGGGTGCAGGGGGAAGTGGACCTGGAGAGAAGATACAGCTGAAGATTAGAGAATAAACAAGATGTCACAGTCCTATTAATATGAATGGGGGAATATGCAATATGTTCACTTTAGCAAATGAAGTCCCGTTTTCTAGTAGAATCAGCCAATCATCAATCACTAAACACTAACGTGAAGGGCTCTGTTCAGAGTGTTGTGAGGTACTTGAGAGCCTTTGTGCATGAACAGTAGCTGAAGTGACCTTGAAAATATGCTTTTGATAGAGCAATTTGAACTTAAGAAACCATTTATAGTACAGTTAATGTCAGGTTTAATAGTTGGTCAGAAATATTGTGCTTTATTGACATTAGACAGCAAATTTTTAGTGATATCTGTCTACCCCCATTCAAGAAGGACATGACTTGCAATGCCCGGAGGCATTGCAAAGATCCTCATAACCATCAGTTCCAAAATACTCATCTCAGTTATATTACAATCATTCATACATGTAGTACTCTTTCTTGTCTTAAAATATTGGATAGAAAATTACTTCACGCATTTGTAAAGTCATATTAACTATTTTTAAATCAAATTACAGAGTGAACATAAAAGTTTTCATGAATTTCACAACTCACAGATGAAGATGTGAAACACATTCCTCTGTAAACATGCAAACAAATGGTTCAAGTGCAAAGAAAAGTGAACAAGCATCTTTCATGAACTCTTATGAATGTTAAAGAGAGTTAAACCTATAAATAATAGGTCTAGCTCTTACCCCCCACTGGTAAGATGATTATAAATGTACAATTTACTGGGGCAGTTGTGGCCTACTGGTAACTGAGTCAGGCTTGTGATTGGGCAGGCTGCTGATTCGATTCCAGCACTGGCAGGTAGTAACTGAAGTGCCCTTGAGCAAGGAACCTAACCCCCGATTGCTCCTCGGGTGCAGTAGTGTTCTGCCCACTGTTCTGGGTGTGTGTGTGTTCATGACTTGCAGTGTGTGTACACCCCTGACCAGTGATGGGTTAAATACAGAGGCCACATTTTGGGTATGGGTTACCATATCTGACAAATATGTCACTTTCACTGAGCAGTTTATTCTGTTAGGTGTCATTCTGCTGCTAATTGTCTTATTATGTAAATTAATAAGGGCCTAAATTTGACCAGAGTCTATTTCTGGAAGTCTTGTTTACCCTTTACAAGAAATATTTTCTTGAACACAACACCAGCACCTATTGCATAGTAGGAATGACTCTACACACACCTGATCGTACAGATGAACGCCTCCCTGTTGGAGGAGGCCTCTCATTGGGTGGTGGTGGCAAAGGGCTGGAGCGTCCAGGGGGTGGTGGAGGAGGAAGGTTGTTTCTGGCAGGAGCTCTGGAGTTTGGCTCCTCTTGGGCTGCTGGGGGGATCGGTGGCAGCCCCCCTCTTGCTGGAGGCAGGGATGGAGGCGTGTTACAAACAGGTCTTTGTGGAGGTGATGGTTTACTTTCTGTTGATGGTGGTGGGGGAAGCAGGAGTCCATCTCGAGAGAAAGATGTTCTCTGTCCACTTGTGGGTGGTGGAGGGGGAGGGAAGTCATCAAAGGACCTGCTAGGTGGTGGAGGAGGAGGAAAGTCGTCAGAGGACCTGCCAGGTGGTGGAGGGGGAGGAAAGTCATCAGAGGACCTGCTAGGAATTGTGGGTAATGGCGGCCGGGAACTAGCAGGCATAGGAGGTGGAGGCAAGGAAGCTTCCCTCGGGGTAGGAGGAAGGCTGGGACGTCTGGGCTGGCCGGAAGGTGGTGCAGGAGATGAGGAAATTGATGGTCGACCTCCTCCAGGAAGAGGTGGTGGACCAGTAGAAGAGCTATGCTGTGGTGGGCGTGCAGAGGGTGGGATGGGTGGAGGTCCAGGCCTTCCAGGTTGGGGTCGTCCAAGGCTTGGGACTGGGGGCCTGGGGGTTCCACCTGAGTTACTGGGTGGTGGGAATCTCCCACCTGTGGGAGGCATCGGTGGTCTAACTGCATGTATATTAAAAAGAATATGATGACAGATTGTATTTTCAATATAGCAATCATTCAGCAATAGCTTAAAGAACTGACATTTTTAAAAGTCATATTTCATGAAAAAAACCCAAAATAATGTCTACTTATTAGGATAATACCAATTCACATTGTAACATTATCTGAAAATTCTCCCAAATTATTGTTATTACTGTGATGTGAAAAATGTGTAATACAGTAATGGAAATCATTCGGTCTGGACACTTATTTTTCATCAGCATTAAGTAAATTCATAACAGCAAATGCTACAATGATGTTTACATCCTTTGCCTTCTTTAATTTTTTTTATTACTTTTATTAATTTGTCTTGAACATATCACAATGCTAAAATGTCTTAATGGTTATAAAAATGCATTTTTTATAAAAATTTTTTTTTATAATATTCATAAAATTTAATTGATTACCATTGCTGTCTCTGTTTCCTGGTGATTTTAGCCTCGGCATTCCACCCTGAAATAGCCCACCCAGTCCACCTGGAGCTCCACCCCCAAACCCACCTCCTCCTCCTGCACCTCCTCCTCCTGAACCTCCTCCTCCTTTGGGCTCTGTATAAACAAAATATGATCATAAGATTAAATCAATGAAATACTGGTGTATGCCTGGTGTAAGACAAGCAGCACTACACCTAGGGTTAATAACTGAAAGAACACCCGTACCCTTCAGTATTGACACATACTGTGACTTTTCCTGCACCATTTATGCTTCAGCCATGACAACTCCACCCAGCACCTTGCAATCACAGTGAGTTTTGCACAGGCAAACACACGTGTATTTCTTAAAGCTTTTCCAATATTTGCTCGCCATCATGTCATTCCAAACCTGTATGACATCTGTTTTCTTTGAGGGTGAGTAAATGATGGAAGAATTTTCAATTAAACTATCCCTTTAAGTTCTTTAAAATGTAAAAACCTTCACAGTGATGTTGTACATGTCACGTTTTACAGCTGGTTACAATATTAAAAAGCTTTTTTATAAAAACACTCACTATCCAGTACTGGGGCACTTCGATCATTGGTGACTGTTTTTTTTAGTCGAGCTCCTTTGCTGATGTCAGATAGTAAAGCATTTCTCCCCTGCTGCTCAGATCGGCTCAGATTGGGCTTTTCTGTGTTTGCCTGTGGAAATACATGTTATTGGAAGGTATTAAAGTACCAATGTTTCATTATAAAAAAATCTTTTTTACAGATTTGTATTTCTTGGCACAAAAATATGACAGCAAATAAAGTCAGGTAATGATAGTTGTTACAGCCATTTTTAAATGATCTTCAGTCCTGTACAATTCAACCCCAAAACATCTTACAAAATTTGTTTTAAAACAATGTGGAGTGTAGAACCTTGTTTCTGGAGGGTTAGTGTCCTGCAGAGTTTAGCTCCAACCCTTATCAAACACATCTGAAGCAACTAATCAGGATTACTGGATGGCTACAGAAAGGTGAGTCTTATCGGGGCTGAGGCTAAACTCTGCAGGACACTTGCCCTCCAATCATTTAGTGTGATTATGATGCACACTGAAACTGAAACTAATATCTTACATCTTCTTCAATGTTGTCATTTTAAATATTTGATTCATTTTTATAACTAGATTATGCAGTTCAATAAAATAGCTAGTTCTGAACAGGACTGTTTAATTGATTTCTAGATATGTTTGGCTGTATATGAGACCCAGAGCTGATGGTCATACCACTGCAAAGGTTGGAGGAGGAGGAGGGGGTGGAGGAGGTCCAGACATCGCCTCGTTACTACTGTTTCTCCTTTCACTTTGTACCTAAAGGACTGAGTGCATACAACAACAAACACGTTAGTGTTTTTGATGTTTTTAGTGTTTTTAGTCAGTGACGTGTAAAGCAAAAAAACAGCAAAGAAATGAAGTGAAATTAATACCACACAATCATTGTTGTTCTTATTTAGAGTAACTGATGCAGTGTTGATTTATTATAAAGCAATGTAACACTAACATCACAAGTTTGTGTATTTTCTCTGACACAGCAGCTCTTTGGTATTATTTGGTATACCATCACTGTACCATGGTACCAACACAGCACTTTTGTAAATTAATTTATGACAAATATCACAGGCACCATTAGTGTTCAGAAGATTATAATCAATTAACTCATAACTATAGAGTTTTATGCATTTTCACTTTATCTGCAGTAATTATTGTGTAATGTTGCTGTTTGAGCATGAAAAAGATCTGCAAAGTTACAACACTCAAAGAGATATCCTCTCTGAATACACATAAAAGGGATGAAGAGGAAGAGTCAATGTAGTTTGCCATGCCGACAAAACGCTAACCAATCAGAGCTCATTCAGTACTGCAAAGGACGGAACTTCTTACAACCAGGAACTCAACAGCCTGCTGTTGAGGTGCAGCAATAACATCAAATATCTGAAAAACTATGACGCATGAAGACTTATTCTAGTGCACCCCAAAAACAAAATCATAAGGTATAATCAAAAGAGTTTTGCACACTTCCTGCGAATGACACACTGCTGCTGTATGGTTGTAGAGCCTACTGTAAGACTGTTGACAGATTATCTGCTTTTCACACAGAGGCTGATGACTTCCTCACAATAATCAAGATAATGACAGCTTTACTCTGCAGAAAAACACGCTAAACATGTAAACATCTCTGTCCCTCTGAACGGACAGAACGATAGTCAAAACACCAAAGTATTGCTTTTTTTGAGCCTACAGGGGTGATGTGATTGTTTCATTGTAGACGTAGTGATAATTATGAAATGTCTTTAAATGTTCTCTGTATGAGCAGCCAAAAGAGCCTCCAGCAGACGGTTAAAGTTCATGATTAACTTCATTTAAATACTGTATTTACAAGAACATTTAACATTCATTCTAAGAGGTGCAGCTATCTAAAAATAATCACAATTTCTGATTAAATACACATCTTTTATTCAGTTAAAGGCTTGAGTTTAAAAATAATAAATCTAATACATTTATTACAGTGTCACTTCAAAAGGGAAACTAAACTGGCAATATGACAAACAGAAGATGGAATAAATAATTATTGCACTGCTATCTCAAATTCAGTTTTAGAGATTTAGTATTTTTTAAGATGTGAATGATGAGTAATTTTAATAAAAATGAGTAATAAAAACTTTTCATCAGGGGACATTAATTCTTAGAAATAAATACATTAACATTTTTCAGACATTTACAAAATAATTTTACACTTGCTTTGACCAATCACATGCTTACATGTCTGCTACACTATACTTATAGTTACTTAAAATTTCACTGCACATTTAGCATATTATTTATTTTACTTTATATATTTGCATTTAGATATAGTTGTCCTGTTCTTCAATTTGTAGATTCATTAATTAAATGTAAGTAATTAAATGTAAAAGTCCACATTTTGCATTGAAAACCCTGTTTTTATGAGATAAAATGCAAGTATACAAATATAACTAAAACATCTATTTCTGCTTTGTTCACAAGCGGTGTGTGAAAACAAGTCAGTTACATTTCCTCTATTGAGTTTCCTCTGTGGCTGAACACTCTGAAAACAGAGGCACCTTAAAAAGATACACCAGCATTTATCCATTAGGGATGTTTATTAGGACTCATGGTCCCTCCCTCACCAGCTTCACTTTATCATTTATACACCTAAAGAGCCACTCACCTGTATCTGAGCATCTGGAGGCACCACTTCCCAAGTTCTACAAAACTGATCTACAGAACTGCACTTCCTGTCTCTAACTGCAGACCAATCAGAGCTTTAGTGGTGTTTTAAACAGTTTTTCAGGCAACTGAATGAGCTGCACAGCACGCAAACGAATGTGACCACACGCATTTCCTCACAGTGTATGTGAAAGAGTGAGATCACTAAAGCAAGGGGTTGTTATAAACTCAGCTACTGAGAACATTAGCAGAAACAGGAACTAAATGAGTAATTTGGAGAAAACAGATCTGACACCTGTCTGTGGCTGGTAGCCACACAGAGCTTGTATTAAAAATCAGCCCTCAGTCAGTGCAACATATATACAGAAATATATTTTGTGAATTTAATACACCAGTGGCTACAGTGGCTACATTTAATACAACACTACATTCACTACATAAAGTCATAAATGCAGCGACCCTTCAGTTCTCTTCAGCAGGGCCTGCATATATTTTACATTAGCAAACATGCATATGACAGAATACAGCTTGTATTTCTTTCATTGTGAAGTAAACAAAGCAATCCATATTTAAGATAACACATATTAAAATATCATACCACGTGACATCTTCATACATTTATGCAATTTGAAGTATCCAAAGTGACATATAGAGAATGTAAGATACACTTTCTTCAAAGGTTTTCTTAAACCTTAAATGTAAATATTGTAACTACTGTTACTGTTTTGTAACTTTTCTAAAACCTTTGCAATTACCTTAAACAACTGGTGTCAGTGTGATTTTGGTGGAGTAACCACAAGTGAAGTTCTTCACATTAATAATTGATTTACATTTGGCAGACACCTTAAAAGCGACTTACAGAACGTTCAAGTTATACATTTTGTCAGTATATGTACTTCCTTGGAAAATAACCCACAATCTTTGTGCTGTTTACGCAATGCCCTACCAACTGAGCTACAAGAACACCTTTTGATATGTTTCATAATTACACTTTGGCTTTAATTTGGAAGTAAAAAAAGAAATTTGCAATCAGTGGTCTTAATTAATGAATCTGTTCTAACTAATCTTCTAAATAGGTCCACATTTAATTGGTCAATTCTTGCTGTAGTTTTTGCAAGAGCAGCTGTCCAAACACAAGTGTTTTGCTCAAGGGCACATCATTTTAAACCTTCTGGTAAGACTTAAACTAGCGACCATCTGGTTACAAGCCCTGAGCTTTAGCCACTAAGCCACTCCACGTACTGGCTTGTCATATATTTCATATAAAGGTCAATGTATTGCTGAACAACACTATTACAAATGTAAACAAAAATCTCCTTTCAGACTTATGTAACTATTAGATGAAGAATGGTTCTTACTGTGTGAATCTTCGTCTGAATTGGGTTCCTCTAATGCACTTCTGAAACTCTAGAGTGTCTTTATACAGTGGTGAAGAGCAGGCGTGAGACAGTTTCCATAAAAATATGAAGCAGAACATTTACTGAAAAAATAATAGTTTCAAATGAGATAAAAATCAAAGATAATGTTTCTGATATAATGTCAGTAAGTCTACTTTACTAATTCTTTGTAATATATGTGTTTTTTAGACATTTTAACATGCATTTCCTCTTTCTTTTATCACAGACATTAAAATGATAAAACTGAAATTAAAAAACTTCAAAAACTGAAAACAACACAAATACACAAAAAACAGTGGTGATACAATGGCACAGTCATGGTACAGTATAAGATGGTATTACCATGGTACTTTGCTATATACCTTAATATAGAATATTTACATATCTAATGTAATTCTGTGGATCTCCACCATTTTGACTTCAAGCGAAGTGGCACTACACAACAGGATCATAAAGCTTGCTTGAGCTGGAGATGATGGAACAAATACATTATACTGTGCTGTTATTGTTACAGAAGAGGTCCCTGCTCCACCTCCTCCACGCCACTCTCCTAAAATCACAACTATAAGTGTACCTGTTGAAGTCACCGCTACTAACAAAACCATCTCTACTCAGGCCCTGGTAGACTCTGGCGCGGCTTGGAATTTCATTTCCTACGTGTTCGCTCGACTTCATAAAATTGTTCTAACCTCTTGTACTTCCTCCTTAGCAGTGGAGGCGCTAGACGGTCGACCACTTGGTAAAGGAAAGATACAACAGTTAACCGAAGAAGTAAAACTACAGGTTGGTGCATTACATTCTGAAAAGATACAATTCTACGTCATTTCATCACCAAATATATAATGAAATAACCAAATGGGCTTCTTCTTGTTACTGATCTAAGAGAGGTGTTCAGTAAAAGGGGAGCTTCTAAACTCCCACCACACAAAGCTACCGACTGCGCTATCAATCTGATTCCCGGCGCAGTGCTTCCCAAAGGTAGAATCTTTTCCTTGTCCCAGCCATAATCAGAATCTATAAAGGAGTATATTAAAGAGGAACTAGCCAAGGGTTTCATCTGACCTTCAAGCTCTCCAGTGGCAGCAGGATTCTTCTTTGTGAAAAAGAAAGATGGTGGACTCCGACCTTGTATTGATTACCGTGGTCTTAATGATGTTACATTAAGCTATCCTCTGTTAAATTTCGCTATCCTCTTCCCTTAGTCCCAGACGCTTTGGAACAACTGTGCAAAGCAAGATTTTATACCAAGCTGGACCTACGCAATGCCTACAGTCTCATTCGCATTCGAGAGGGGGATGAATGGAAGACTGCTTTCTCAACAACCAGTGGACACTACGAATATCTGGTAATGCCCTTTGGCCTTGCAAACAGTCCTTCAGTATTTCAGTCATTCATGAATAATTTTTTTAGAAATATGCTTGATAAATGGGTGATCATCTACATTGACAATATCCTGATCTATTCTAACACATTAGAGGAACACGTGCGGAGTAGTCCTAGAACGTCTCATTCAGAACTAGTTCTATGCCAAGAAAGAGAAGTGTGAGTTTCACCGTACCAGCACTTCATTCCTAGGTTACATAATCAGTCAAAAATCACCTCCCAAGATTTTTCCATGTGCATTCTTTTCCCGGCAGCTGTCATCTGCTGAACAGAATTACGATGTGGGGAATAGAGAACTGTTTGCCATGAAGCTAGCTTTGGAGGAATGGTGACATTGGCTGGAGGGGGCTAGTCACCCTTTCACTGTTCTAACCAATCACAAAAATCATGAGTATCTATGGTCAACGAAGCGCTTGAATCTAGATGGCAGGCTAGATGGGCTGTATTTTTCACTCGCTTTGATTTCACAGTTACCCATCACTCCAAGAACACCAATGCTGATGCACTGTCCCATCAAACCGATGAGACTCCTCTGCCTATCACTCAAGAAAACATCATACCTGAGAGGCTTCTCATCACTCCAGTACAATGGGATATAGTTACTGTGATTAATCAAATCAACAATCAAGAGCCACCATCTACTGAATGTCCTAACAACCTTACCTTTGTCCCGGAACCTCTTCGCAAGCATCTTCTTACCCAGATCCATGAATCCCCTAGCTCTGGTCACCCAGGAATTACTGCAACCATCCATCTACTTCAGAACCTGTTTTGGTGGCCAACCTTATCCTCTGACACCACAATATTCATTAAGAACTGCTCCATCTGTCAAGCTTCCAAGAATCCCAGACAACTTCCGGCAGGGTTATTACAACCGTTACCCACACCTCAACATCCCTGGTCCCACATCCCCATTGATTTTATTACTGATTTACCTAACTCCCTGGGAAACACCACTATACTAAAAGCATACTAAAGCCTGTCACCTTATTCCATTGCCCAAACTCCCCCCAGCCTTTGAGAACGCCAAACTCTTAGTTAATCATGATTTTACAGTCTACCTGAAGACATTGTTTCAGACTGAGGTCCCCATTTTACATCCCGAGTATGGTCGTTACTTTTCAAGGGCCTTAACGTTAATGTGAGTCTCATGTCAGGTTATCACCCACAGTCTAATGGCCAAACAGGACGTCTTAACCAGGAGATCATCTGTTTTCTAGGTTCTTACTGTCACCAAAACCAGACAGACTGTAATAGGTTCCTGATGTGGGCTGAGTATGAGTTTAAGTACATCCTTGGGTATCAACCACCACTTTTTGTCTGGTCCGGCAAACCTACTGATCTCCCCTCTGTTGCCAACTGGTTGCAGTGCAGCAAGGAGGTCTGGGACCGTAAGACATCAGACTCAGAAAGCTAACCAGCATCGTTGTCTGGTCCTGTCTACACACCTGGTCAGTGGGTTTGGCTATCCACCAGAGATCTCTGCCTCAAATTCCCTTGTAAGAAGCTCAATCCTAGGTATGTCAGTCCTTTCACAATTCTAAGGCAAATTAAGGCAAACTTTAGTTTCCTTTCGATTAGATTTACCCAGTAACTACCATATTTCTTCTACTTTTCGTGTGTCTCTGCTGAAACCTGCTGGTGGTCTGGTTGGAGAGTCGTAGGGGTGACCCAGAGAGCAGACATCCCCCATTCTGGTCGACGGCAAGGACAGCAAGGCTTATCGAGGCCATGAGCTTTTCGATTCCAGGCACCAGGGTGGGTTGATCCAGTATCTGGTTGACTAGGAGGGGTACGACCCGGAGGAACGGACCTGGGTAGATGCTGCAGACATCCTAGATCCCACTCTCATTGCTGCCTGCCATGACCCTTGCCTGTTCCTCGTTTATGCCTCTGCCTTGCCTCTGATTTACCTTGTTTGCTGTTTCTTGACCTTGCCTGTCTGTTTTTTACAATAAATGCTGCAAATGGAGTCTCACTCATCATTACAGTTATGTTGTGCATAAGGCCTATTAGTTGAGGTGAATTACAGATGTTTAAGACATGTAGTTTATACCTCAAGTTTAATTGTGAATTATTTTTTCATTTACAAAAATGTCTTACAGTCAAAATACTTTTAACTATGTAAAAATCTTTTAGATAAAATTTATAAGATCAGATTTGTTTATTTAAAGGTAGGGTAGGCCATTGTGGAAAGATTATATATGTATGTATATATTTAGGCCACTTAGTGATTGCTATCAGGATGTGAAGAGACTTTCACAGAACATAAACAATGATTCTAAAAATATTGCCTACCCTGCCTTTAAACTGGTACCCTGTAACAAAAAGTTAAAACATTTGTAAAATTAGATAAAAAAACAATGAAAAATATCAATATTTACTGAATACCACTTGCTGTATTACACATGCAGTGTTATAAGGTCATGTGAAGTATTGCAAACTTATAAGGTTTACTATGACATAACATACTGTTTCACATAAATTCACATACACATATACACACTCCCTCAACTCATGCCAGCCAACCAGAGTTTGTGTGTGTGAGTGTGTGTGTGCATATTGATGGTAAGACCTCAATTATCCAGAGCCCTCATCTCTTGAACACAGAGCTGCAGAAAATAATCTATATCCTGTATGATTTGTATGAGACCATGATCAAGTAATGGATGAAAATAAACTGATCTGTTGTTGCTATGCAGAACAATCATGTCACCAAATTCTTGAGACTTTAGATCTTTCAGTTTGGATGCAGGTTTTTCATACACATTACTTTTATCTAGTTGATTTCATCCAGTCAAATGAATCTGAAAGGACTTTCATCTTCAATGATGTAATTTCAGGAGTATTATTACAATAAAAAAAATATAATCCAAGAGTCAAAGTTTAAATAAACAGTCTATTACCAAAATAAGCTAAATTAAAAATACAGTCCAAAGGGGAAAACTGTAAACAAGTGCAGAACTATTAATAATAATATAAAACAGGAAAACAGGGAATTTAGCTTAGGTGAGAGAGATAAATGTTTACTATTAACAACTGTCTGACGAAGATGACCTCTAGTGATGGGGAAGTGGTATAACAAGTGCCCCACTATCACAAAACGTTTTGATCCAACCTTTATGCAAATACAGTTATGGAAACATGTCTGTTGTAACTCATAAAAATACTCTCTTGTATTGTAAACTCTGCTTGTGGTCATAGGGAACTATAAGCAATAAGCACCAAACAGTTGCCATGGGAATATTGATCTTTGGTAACATATCAAACATGACTGTTCATGAGCTTATCATGCAGGGATACCATATAAATATCATGGTATTAGAACACTGTAATGCTAACACTGTACGGTATGCTTTGTCTTTGTAAGTCCCCTATTGTGTGAATAAGATATTAAGATGTGTTTGGAATGTAAATGTGCACACACACACACACACACACAGTAGAAATTGTGTGTCCTATTCCATTACTTCACAAAGGTGACTGACTGCATTCATTTAGATTTTGGCTTTCTAGATAGGTGAGTCTTTTCACAGTTTCCCACCCCATGCCCAGCCCCAGAGACCCACTGATCCATTAGCTGGTGTTCACAGTAAGTGCACAGCAAACCCTACACACTAAAATCTATTGCACTTTACCTACCAATCCCAAAATCTCCACCATGACGAACAACCCCCATCCCTGAACAGTCTGAAATCCTCCCCCACCCTGCTGAGCTGCTGGTAGGGTGAGCCAACCCCATTCCTCCCACTCAACACCATGTTCCATTCATCTTACTTAGGGCTGGACAGCCACATTTGGGAGCCTCTGAATTAAGAGACATCAGAACCTCACCCGCCTCTGTATATCCTGGACCACAAAAAATTTCAGCCCCCAATCATCCCCCTGGTGCAAATATTAAACCCATTCGACCTTGACTGAGAGGAGAGGACAGGAGACCCTCATTCAAAGGAGTCAAATAGAGCTAACCACAAGAGCCCTGCATCCCAGCAGGAGCCCACAGACTGCCCTTCTCTTAATCTGCTTTTAACACTTGATTACCAGCCTTTAAAAAGCTTGTAGACCATGCTGAACATCTGCTTGCCATGCTGGGAGTGTTTGATCTCTCCTCCCCTACAAACATCAGCTTCTGCCTGTGTGGATTATACTTCAGTCTATGGGCATTGAAGTGTGTTAAATTGTAATGTTGTTTTTTTATAAACAAAAACTTCCATTAGGCAGCTTGGCTGTGGAGTGAACATGAACACTATTCAGTATTTACGGTTAGTCTGCACACACCATATGCAGAAATCCTAACTGAATGTCAGTCCACGTATTTCACATCTCACAGTAACACACAAACAAATACATGAAATTGGGTTTTATTGTTGTGCTGCAGCTGTGGTGTGTGTGTGTAGAGTAATCAAGCACTGACACCACCTCAACAGCAGTCGTGTGGAAAGGGCCTTTCAATATACAGGACAGACTCTATACTAATGGGGATAGATTACTCATTTATACAGTAACTCTTATCAATAAATGATTTTCTTTTGGTGGATTTTGTCAGTGATCTGAATCAGTGCTTTGAATATAATCTATTCATATTGTAGAGTGAAAATGACATGAACGGGCAGAATTTGCAGGATTTTAAGACAGAGGTTAGATTAGTTTCTTCAATTCACAGATTCACACATGCCTCCTGTGTTAAGCTTTCTCAGAGAAAACTGAGTGTTTGCTGACTGATTCCTAAGGTTCTGTATTTGGATGTCAATACTGTATTTGAATGCACATGTTGTATTTCTCAAGAGGAATCAGAAAAGAAGCACCAAATGATAAAGCTTTAAACACTAAATCTAAAAATACAGAAAAGCATCATGTCTTTTTACAACCCAAACTCTGATGGTCATTTCACAGTTACCAGCCAGAACAATAGTGGTTAATTTGACGGAGTTTGGTGGAAAAAATGTAAATTTGGCAGCTGACAGAAGGGTCATAAATGAGGGAAAGAAGATTGTTCTTCTTGTTTCTGATGTGAACCGAAACAATCTTTGTAGATCTGGTAGGAAACACAGAACATCAAATACTGATCTAAAATGGCACAGCCCTGACTCTGAATCAGAGGCGCTTTGACTGACAGTAATGGTGCTGATAGAAATGGTATTTGTCTTACTGCAGGGTAAGGCTGTACAACATTAACTATACAAATCACATCTCATGTATTTGCATGTAGACTACATCTAGCAATAAAATGTGGCTGTACGGGGAGAGAGGGGCCTCAGGAGCAGTGATGTCTCTGTTCATCTTTAAACAAATCAATAAACAAAAACAACAAATCGATTCCATGTTTAGCTGGATTTTAGCTGAACTGTCACATTAGATATTAAATATACAATCCTGCTTTAAGGTCATGTTTTCTGACTACAAACACAAAGCACTTCCTTAACACTGCAGTTTCGTTTTCAATAAAGCGTCAGTGAAAAGAGGAGTTTAACCTTCAGAAAGTCAGACCTAGAATTATATCTTTATATAACGCGTTTTTATTTTTTTAACCCTGTTAATAAAACTTTTGTATGATTTAATTATTGTACAGAAATAATTATGAAAAAACATAAACAATTAAACATAATTAAACATTTTAATTAAACAACGCCCGTTCTGGCATCAGAAAATTCCAGAATGGGCATAAAGTTATCAAGTAACTGGGTTGAAGATTTAGTCTCTACTTAATTAGTTAGGACTAAAGGGAAAAGATATTTGTTGGTTTGCAGTTATTAACATATTTCCTCACAGAAAACATTTGTTTAGTCATTTATTTTCTTAAATTAATCTGTAGTCAAATTTTCTTAAATTAAAATGTAGTCAAAACTGAACTGGGTAAGAAACTGAGGAAATAGTATACGATTTCTTATTTCTCTCCCTGCAGTAGGTGCTTTCCATACTGTAGAAAGGGTCCAAATTATGTTATTCTCTGAACATCAGCATTTTTTGGCATTATGAATATCAAATCTAATTCCCTAATGATGGAACACTGTTATAGTTCTTAAGCAAAAAAAAACATTATGAACTGATGGACTCAGAACACATTTCTAAAAGTACATTTTAATAAATTAACCCTTTCATGCTGAAATCAAATACAGAAACATGAACCAGAAAACATCAATCAGTCATGTTGAGATGTTGCAGACGGGTTTTCTAAGACAAGTTTAAAGATCATGGAGTTCAAAGATCATGGAAATGTACATAGACTGTTACTATTGTTTGTGAATCTGTTTACAGTAGAAGTCATGTGGAGGTCTGGAGTGTAAAGGCAGAGTCAGATAAACCCTATGGAAAGAATAAAAAAAATAAAATAAAAAGCAACCAAAAACAATTCACAGATTCATGAACCTCATATTCAAGTACACAGCCTCAGACTGATTTTTTTACATTTGTGCATTATGAATGTTGACTAGCTTTTTATACATCATAAGATGTTATTGTCACTTCCTTATGGCTTTTCTGATGAAGTGTCTCCAAAAATAACTGTTATACCCAAATTCACGATGTTTTACCAAAACAAAACAAAAAAGGCAGTTTGCTGTGCATCAGGAACAAAAAAAGAAGCATGATCTGCTGGACTCCACCACTTCACCAATGGCAGGAGAAGACAGAACAAACACTATCTCATAATAATAGTGTAGGACGGCCCACCCACAATGCTGAGTTCCGCCCTTAGCTGTAACAACCCCCGACAAAAATGGGGAAGACGACATGCAAGATACAGAAACATGATCCATCAGACAGGGTAAAGAGGATGTAAGTACTGGCCCAAAAATGTTCTATATTACAAGAGTCCTTCATATTCAAGTCCAGACTGCAGTAAAGTGAGCTGAGTAAACAACCTGCAAGTTCATTCACTGAGGCTAGAAGAGGATGTCTTCATTCTTGATGAGTAACTCAACCACCTGCCTCTGGTAGCGGATGTCGTTTAGAGCTGTCATGGCATCCAGATCGGGCGCTCGCATCAGGGTCGGCCCGAATACAATCCCAAGATTCTCAGCGTTCATCAGGTTATCCTTCTCATTCTGAGTTACCCTGCATGCACACACACAAATATGTAACATGGCATAAAATATGTTACACAACTGAGATTTCAACATATTTAAGAGGATGTGAGATTCTGTCTGGATCTATTCATTTATTGAAAAATACAATTAAAATGCAATTCATTTATTTATGACATTTCTGTGGGATCTACACTGAAAAATGTCTGAAAAAGTGAAAAAGTCTGAAATTCATGATTAAAAATGACAAACTATTCTCATCAATGATTTTTTCTTTAAAAAATAAGCAGTTTTGTTAATTTATATAATCATTAAATAATGAGGACGTCTGTAGACTCAGTCATGTCAGTTGTGTGTGTATGGCAGAACCTCAAACGTTAAAAAAATCATAGTGTGAAAAATGTTTTTTCAATGTATAAGGAAAATTAAAATTAATTTTAATCAAATATTTTTAATCAAAGCTTTATTAGTCATTAAATAAAAACTTTAGTTAAAAACCTTTATCAGTAAAGAGCAACTGACATTACATTACAGAGATTACATTTCTAAAAACTTCTGTTTTTACGAAGTTCTCAAATGTTTCTGCAAAGAGACAGTGTACGTGTGCATCTTACCTTTTTAAATGTGCCATAAGGTAGCGCAGAGTTTCACAGTGAGCTGGAGGGAGTTGCTTTAGAGCCTCATGGAGCGCTTCCAACCGCTCATCTGGATCTGTCACCTCTGAGACAAATATGACACACAGAAATGTCAGAAATGGATCCACCTCACCACAGGAGCACAGCATCAACACTGAGATCAAACCCAGAGGGAGTGTGTGTTTGTGAGGAAACAAGCTTTGAAAGTGGACAGGCTGAAGTAACATCGCAAAGATACACAGTTACATGCTGCTCTGTGTATATAAACTACCTTTCAAGCAAACCTGATCCCCTGGCAGCCATATTGGAAAAGCCCTGGTATCAGCAACTCTGATCTGAGCTAAATATGGGAAAGACTAAAACCCGACCTCAGCTAGGGTCTGGTCTAAAAGATCTACAGGTTGCCCAATAACTGGCTTTTCTGTTACTATGTAACAGTAAATTTACTAAGTAAATTTATGCAGTTTTTAGGTACATTTAGAGACATTTGTGCAGAAAATGTTTCTGCATCTCTTTCAGGTCCCATCAACAATATTCAGAACAACTATAAGGGTGTGCTCACACTAGGCACTCAGAACCACGCCCGAGCGCACTTGACCCCCAAAGCCTGGTTTATTTGACCAGTGTGATCGCTCTGAACCATGCCAGGGCGTGGCTCATTTATGAGTGGGCCAGAGCATAGTTTGATTAGGTTTGGGTGCAGTTTGCATGTGGTGTGATCACTAACCATGCCAGAGCACAGAACAACTACTCATTATTATGACAATAAACACCTTTTATTACTACTTGGATAGGACATTTTTCAATTAATTTAAGTAATTTGAGTATATTATAGTGTATAACGAGTCTGATTCTCACCTTATTGATGAACAGGAATTGTAGTTTGCTAAAGCTGCAAATCGTTCCATAAGGTCAGCTGTCTCCGTAATAGTCTTATGATATGTGCTGTACAATCAAGTGAAAACTCACCATGCAGCATCAATGATAAATCTTTTAGGCAGTGTATTAGTGAAAGTGCTTTTCTCCAAAACAAAGTTGCACTGTTAATGATGTAAGCATTCTTCAGCTCTGAGCTGGAGAATGTAAGTGATGGGCAATCGTGATGGGTACAACACAACTGTGTCTAGTGTGAGTAATTTGCCGAGGGTTGAATCTGATGATGTGAAATGTTAAAAGCTTTCTATATAGGCAAAGTACAGTTAAACATTACAGTGAAAACTGTGTGTGATACAGAAAACTCTCAGCTCATTAACACTCTGAATTCAGGCAGGGTAACAGAGAAATCTATCTTTGTGCAATAAATAAATCATTATGTCTATGGAATTTTCCCATAAAAATAAAAACCCAGTGTGTGTGTGTGTGTGTGTGTGTGTGTGTGTGTGTGTGTGTGTGTGTGTGTGTGTGTGTGAGAGAGAGAGACTCACTGGCAGTCTGGATAAATCTTGGGTAAGCGTCGTATGTGATGACAGGGATGGGCAGGTCCCTGAAGTAGAGTTTAAGAGCACCTGTGATGATGTTGATGTCTTCATACATGTTCACAGAAATATCAGCTTTCTCCCCATCTGAGCACAAAGCATTCAAACACACACATGCTCAGAAATCCCCAGATTAAAGACACACTGTACTGAGAGCTCCAAGAAGAGTGAAGCCTATGGTATACTGTAAAAAAAACAGTGCTCATGTTTTCACAGACACGCCACTCTACTGCATAAGCACATATGGCAGATATTTTGCAAATATTACACTTTTCTGAGGTCATAAGAGTATTTCTGATTTGTGATGAAATATTGTGATTATTTCAATGTTCAAATGCTGTTTGGACAGAATCGACTGATGGGTGTGAAAATAGTCAAAACATTCCTAAAGTAATGTGAGCAGTATTCCTATTGAAACTTCTCATTTGGAATAAGTCCTAACAGGATCATCTAAGGAAACGTTTTCTGCCATTGGTCAGCACAACTCATAGTACCTTCTCAAACTCACGCTATTGGTTAAGCCAATATTGCTATGTTGGGCTGATGGCTAAAATAATCAGACATTTTTTGACAGCAAAAAATAAATCCTCACACAAATGTGCCTTTTTAACAGTTAAGCAGCTCAGACCATTTAACATTACATAAACCCACAGCTCTCCATTTAACACAATGGGTGACCTAAAAAAGCAGCACTGAGTGTGTGTGTTTGTGTGTGTGATTCATCAGGATATGCATATGTGTGTGTGGGCATGAACGTGGGGGACATGACGGTCAGTACATTATCAAACAGTAGTACAGTAAAGGTAGTAATGAGAGGGTAAAGTCACTCACCTCTGTCAAATGTTAACTTCACATCCTCAATTAACTCACTGAATCCAGACACTCGATACAGACCCTCTGACTTCAGACCTGAGAGACATTGAACACCAATCATGACGATTTTACTTTATATATCATGTAACAGAACATACATCACAACCTTCATCGTCTGGCTTATTCACCAGCATTTAAGTAATATACATCTATTCTTCAATAAACAATATGATGATACTATTGTAAAGTAATGATAACAGACAGTGCGGCAATGGTTGTTCTACAGTGTGGTATGTCAATCAGCATTTTGCTAGTTCTTCTAACATTATTATGCAGGCAGCTTTTTTGTACATGCCACAAACTGCAGTTGTGTGATGAAGGAGCGCAAACTGTTTTGTGCTATTCAAGAATGGTCTACCACTCTGGATTGGAGCTTAAACAAACAAAACAGACATTTATAATATAATAATATTAATTATTATATGGGTTATTAGCCATCCCGTTGGTTATTAGTATTGTCCAGATTGGTTATATACAAACATAACTGTGGAACAAATACACATCTCTGATTGGACAGGCAGCTCCCTCACCTCGTGACTCAATCTCTCGTATGCACATGTCCACCACCATGGGTCGTTTTGAGTTATGAGCTTTGACCAATGTGGTGAGATCACAGCTGTAGACCTTTTTCACATGCTTCAGGTCTGGTTTACAGTCATTAGGAACCATCTTAGAGCACTGCTTATGAACATTCAACCCACAGTCTAAAGACAAACACAGAAAACATTAATCTTAGATCAAACACAAAGCAGCTGATTGCACACTCACATTATACTGCTGTCAATACAGTCTAGTCATTATTTCTTTCATTACTCCTGTCACAATAAATCTGAAAATAATAAAGCAGCAAGTCCACCATGCTCAGTCATGCTAAAATATCTAGTGTGTGGACAGCAGCAGTTTGAAGGTATTATTGATCTTGAGATCCTGTTCAGTTTTTCTTAACATGCTGAGCTTTCAGTCTGTTTAATCAGTGACCTCTGCTGACCTCAGTGACTTCAGATGTTCTGATTGTCTGATGTAGATTTTAATGGATAAGAATGTGATTCTTTATGAAAGAGTAATTTTAAGAACAATTTATGTGATAGTAAGAAAATGATCATTTACACAAGAATAGTTTCACTAAAACGGGTAAGAACACAGAGAATGTGACAATTTATGTAAGATTTATTTAACAATTTTCATAAGGAAATTTCAGGGAAATCAACCTATGAATTACTTGATAGTTGTCTGCTTCAAACTGGATAAGCTCATTAATATAAATGTTGTCTCAAAAACAGGCCAGCAATGCACAACGAAAGAAATAAAAAATATATTTTTAAGAGAAAGAGAGGAAACATTACAATGCAGAAACAGAGGAGCCAGTCGGGCAATGCAGAGTTCAGGGCAAGTGTCCTTAGGGTAGATAAAGCACTCAACAAACAACACTGAAAACAGAGAGAGAGAGCGGAAGAGAGAGAGAGAGAGAGAAGAGTGCACTGGTAAAGAGGAGTGGGCAGGGACTGTCAGTCCTGCAGGCGACACCAGACCTCATTTCCTGCCGTGGCTTTGCTCTGTTCTTCTTTTAGGCTTCCATTAAAATTTTAACCCTTAACACAGTTTTCTGTCTTTCTTCAGAATCATTTATTCTTCAGATTCTAACTGTTCAAGTGTAGGTGTATTAATTTTTTTCAAAGATATTTTTATTAACTTATGAATTTTAATACGTTTTAGAAACACCATGAAATTTTCAATTTATTTCACAACGTAAACTAACCATTTCATAAAAGGTCAGATTATCTAATATTTTGTATTTTTGGCTTCCTGAATGTTGGTTACACTTGGATTTAGCAGACAATTTTTTTTAATATAAGTAATATTTTTAAACCTTACTTATTGCTAAAGAAATAATAATGAAAAATTAAGTTATGTTAATGTTTTTTTACCCACCCAAGAATTTGAGTTTTGTAATGAAGCTTGCAATCCCTTGACAGATACACCACCTATAAACAGTTTTTTATTTAAATTAGGAAACTGAAAACATGTTAATCATTAAAAATGTGTTTCAAAAAATTAAAATGCACTAAATACATTATGTTCTATTTATAATTAAAAATCTAAACAAAAATTTGTCTCACATAATTGACCCAAAACACAATTTGTGGTGGGCGGCTGGATTTCTTCTCTAGCTAGACACAATAAGCGACAGCAGTTTTATTTATTTATCTTGTTTGTAGAATTAATGCAACCTAAAACATTCAATGCAAATACTTAATTATCTGCTGACATTTATTGTAAAGATTCAACAGACAGTGATTAAAAAATAGCCCCTTGGGCAGCTGGGCTTTCATTAGACCTCGGTCATGCAGAACTGTAATTATTTTTGAGGAAGAAGAGCAAGGCATCTCATACATGGAGGAGACAGACGGTAATATAGGGCACATCTCTAATGCATTCCCTTTGTCAGCTGAGGTCTGCTGGGCCCTTGTTCAGCAGAGGTGTAGTGGTGCCCCTGGGTGACATGCATACAGACACTCACCTCTGTCAGGATGAGTACATGTATGTAGATAAATAAATAAATTGTTAAGAGTTTTTTTCAGATATTTTGCCTCATGTTGCCCTCCACACCAAAAACCCTTTAACCAACTGCAAAGCCCAGTCTGTGTGTTATAATACAGTTTGATTTTATAATTATAATTTCACAGAACTTTAGTTATGGTCATTTATAAAAGAAATAGTGCTATGCAAAGTAATAATTCTTTACAATGCCTTATATGTACAGTCCTCAAGTAATGTGCTACAACAATAGTTTATTCATAGTTCTTATTCGTGTGGGAGTGTATTAACTCAGTTCTGTTCCAGTATTTGGGAAATTCCCTTTCACAAATGCTGTGTGACCCAGTGCTGCTATGAGCCCTGAATATTAAAGGGTATGTGTGAAGTGAAGCTGGTTGTGAGCTCTCAGCAGCTCTTCTCATTATAAAGACATGCCAGCTTTGTTTTCAGTCTCTTGACCGGGGGGAGTTATCCTCTAATGAGGCAATGTGGCATAACACTGTGAGGCACTGGGGCTGGCACACTGACAACTGCCCAAGTCTCTCTCTCTCTCTCTCTCTCTCTCTCTCTCTCTCTCTCTCTCTCACACACACACACAATCCAAAGAGACGAGAAATCTTGTCAGAACACAACGTTGAATGCAAATCTCTACATCAAATGAGATTTTCTTGCCCTAGTTTCTGGTGGTATCAGACAGACAGAGAGAAAGGGCGAGAGAGACAGAAAGTGAGAGAGAGAGAATAAATGGGGAGAGATGAGAAAATAAGTAGTGTAAAGGGATCTCAGGATGAGGTTTTCTACACACAAGCTGCTTTTCAAAACAGCTTCATGTATTATCTGTAAACCCACTTCATGAAAACGATCACATTAGTCCATAACTAAATAATTAAAACACAAAAACAGTATTATTCCTCACAGGTAAACTGCCCAACAAACCCCATTATAAAAAAAAGTCTTCACTCTTTTAATCAATATTAAACTCTACATTACCATCAGAGCTGAGATGTGTTTTGGAATGTCACCCTTTACTTTACCCTAAATCTCTCTTGAAGAATTTACAAAAAGAAACTGCTTAAAGAATGCAGCTTAACAGCAATTTAACAAATACATACAATTATACACAAAGGGGTAAAGCAATCATTATTATCCACAATTTTTATGTTTACAACTCACATTCTAATATACATTATTACTTCTTAAAAATCCATGCATTTAATGTGCTCACCCCACCACACATTCCTGAAAAAAATATATGAATGTTTTTATATGTAAAGGTTTTTTACTGGAAAACCTATGATTACCATTTAAGACGGGGTAAACTTTCACATCGGGTGTGTGTTCATTTACCTGCACACTTGACTCCCTGAGCAATGAGGCCCCACATGAAGTTCGCACAGTACTCACACCAGTGTGGCCCTCTGAAGGTGTGAACCTAAATACAACCACATATCAGACAATAACACATCAACTTCTGCTGCTCTGAACTTAAGAAACCTGCTAATACAGATGAATGTGACCAAAGCCATGTTAACTCTGACTGCTGTGTAATCCAATCACAAGTAATCGGAAGAGAGAGAGCGAGAGACGGCATTAACCAGCCCTGCTCACTTCCCTCCACCAGGTAACAGCTCAGCCAGTCAGAGCTATAGAAACACCTCCTGTGGGACAGGACCACTGGTGCTCTGAGACACTAGCAGCCCCTCTAAATCCAGCAGAGATTTTCATCGTACTGTACATGATGAAATCAGAACATTACACTAACATCAACAAGAGAAACAAGCCTTCTTGTTAATTGATTTAATATTTACACGGCTCAGGACACTTTAGCTGTTTCTGATGTAGAGGACAAAGCGCACATTCCTCACTGTTCACATTAAAGAAACTTTAATGTCCTGCTGTCTTTCAGTCTTTCTCCATATGTTTGTCCAATACTGACTGTTATCCCATACAACTAATTTCATACATAGATGCTAGTATAGATCACTTATATGCTCTTATTCCTCTCAATTAATAAAATAATTTAACATTTCACACCCATTAATGCATTTAGCTGTGTAATAAACAGGGTAATGTTCAGTCATTGTCATGATGATAAAAACCAAATGGGGAAACACTCGCATGTTTACCAATCCTCTATCAGGACCTAATCTCTCCATCTGTCACCCTAAACAACCCCTCTCTCTCTGTCTTTCTCTCTCTCTCTCTCTCTCTCTCCCATAGCCACCTTCATTTTTTTTTAATTTACACTTTATTACGCTTCTTTTTTTTGAACCTCAGACTAAAATGGCTCTAAATAACTAATCTAACAGATTCATTGTTCACACTGTATTAACTCCTACAAACCATCTCCAGAAACCTGCACTCGCTGCCACGGCAACAACACATCCCAGGGGATGTATTTAAATTGCATTTGGGTAAAATTTGCATAACATCCCTATATACACTCCAAAGTCACAACACACTAGTATTTAAAAAACATTTTAATTAATTAGTCAAATTCAGAGAATTGAGAACATTTTTAAAGAAAGCTAAAACAAATGTTGAAACATCACAAACAATAATTAGGTTCTAGTCAAAATGATCAATATTAAATCAGACTCTGCAGATTCTTACCTTGAAATTGTGGACTTTCTCATACTTGGGTGCATGTTCACTTTCCTTCAGTGTGGCTCTGCGAACCAGCGACGTAAGCTGTGAATAAGCAAAGAGTTTGAGTGGCTGCCACAGAGCGGCTGGAGGTTTCTGAGGACTCATCTTCATCCCTAGAGCCGCGGCTACGATGCTCTTCTCCCTGCTCTCCACCTTGGCCTTGTGCACCAGGGACTTTTCTCCCCTACGGAGCGAGCAGGACTCACGGGATGGCATTGCACACACTTAGGAACTGAGAAATACTCCAAAATAAACTTCCTACAACTCCTTACATCTTTTACTGAAGATTTAAAAATATAGGAACAGAACAAAACTACAGAGATCCACCACGGATGTGAACCTCTGAAGTTAGCCCAAACAGAGTCTCCTGGAACCCTGCTGTGTTTGAGTGTGACAGACACAGAGAGAGTGTGTCGTTCTCCCTGGGCATCTACATGCAGATGAGATGAGTTAATCCTGTTCTGCCTGCGAGCTGCAGATATCCTCTCTGGAACACAGCCTCAAAGAGAGAGAGAGAGAGAGAGAGAGAGAGAGAGAGAGAGGGACGAGTGGGGGAGGACCCAGCAACAGTCACACTGAATTACACAGCTCAAATCAGCCAATCCCAGCTGTGCTGGCCAAGGTTTATCACAGAGCACACCTCGCCGCTACAGCAACCAACCCCCCATCTGTGAGTGTGCAAGAGAGAAAGAGGAAGAGAGAGAAAAAGAGAGAGAGAGAGAGAGAGAGAGAGAGAGAGAGAGAGAGAGAGAGAGAGAAAGGGTAGATAATAAGGAGCAGGATGATGATAGCTGAATAAGTCATACCACCAGCCCTAAGCTCACACTTTAGTAATAAAAGCACAAAGCCTTTACTATACAGATGTTCTGTGAACACAAGACAATATATGTTCATACATATGTCCTATATTTATAGAGTCACACATCAGTATGTATATGGTTTTAAAGATGGTGGCAGAAAAACATTGATTTCCCTGGAAACAGGCTGACAAAGTTTTTAACATGTTAACCTGCCCGACAGAGCAACACTGGCTCAACCAATGGTTTGAGTTTAGACTAGAACTAATTGCCCATCCAATGGCAGATGAAGAAAGGGTTTAACAGTGATTATTTTGATATTTCATTTTCAATTACGGAGGGGAAACCAGGACTGTAACTAGCATTTTGACATTGACTGAGTGAGTGATCAACAAATTGTGTTAATTCACTGATTCTAAAGCTCTTACAACAGGTTCCAGTCCTGTGGTTACAGTCTTTAACAGTCTACAATTTTATCAGTACAGCTGGATTGAGTTTCATACACTGTGTGTAATTAAATCAGCTTTCTGGTGTATTCTAGGCCATATAATGGATGGACCTATCTCTCTCTCTCTTAATGCAATTCAGTTCTATCGCTCTCTTTCTATCTCTTGCCCATCTGATGCCTTCATAAATCACAAAGGGTGCCATCAACCAAACGATTCTGGATTGTTCACAAATAAATTATGTTTAAACAGAATCTCTGTTTATGTGGGTATTATTACAGTGTATTTTATGGATATATTAATACATTGGCCAGGCTGATTAACTGGATATTTGCCCATTTTAAGATCATTGGCACTGGCACAATTCATCAACAAATTCAACAAATTCTTCTTCCACAGTGCAAGCGATTGTGAGCAATATTAGCCCAAATGGCAAAACTGTTGAGATCTCAGATTGTGTTGCTTATGCTGGACAGTGCGCTGATACTTGCAACATTTGACTGGCATGACCATATTTTTATTTACACTCAGACCAGTAAGCAACACCCCAGAAACCACATAGCAATATGCTAAAAACAAATTACTATAGCATAGTAACACCCTAGCATTTTGACAAGCAGATAATCACATTTTCACAACGCAAACATTGTTTTTTATTTTTATTATGTTTGCCATTGATCTTTAAATGTGACATGCATTTGTGAAGCACTTTATAATTGAAATCTGAACTGATATGTAATTATTCACCCACTTGCTCCTTTCAACAAAGCAGTATGTTGAAAACAGACATGGCACACACACACACACACACACACACACACACACACACACACACACCATGCGCTTCCTTTGATCAATACCAGAGGACTCGATTTTCTCCATCTCAACCCCGGCGAGCAAAGACCACAAATGCAGGTTTGGATATGAGACCTCCCACCCGCTGGCTTCCAGATCAATGAGCCAAAAGAAGGCAAAGAAGATGAAACTGCTGGAGCCAAGATGAAACGCTTGGCGTCAAACCTTTGAGTGGTGAAGATCCCCCGGAGAACCTGAAGGAACCTTCACACCCTGACCAACACCTGGACCAGACAGATTCTTTCATACATGCACAACCACCCCATGGGGCAGCAGCGGGGCATTCAAAGGCAGCTGTGTCTGGTTGTCTGTCTGCCAGGAAGTAGACTTTCTGTCCGATCTCTAATTGACAAGATTGATCTTCTGGTTTCTCAAAATGTGTCATACATCTTCAAAATCAGTTAAACTCTTCAGCAGAGCTCTGCAGGTACCATATGTGTCATGCTTACATTTTTGTGACAGTGACAGTTTCACATTTAAACATTTATTCGTTTGTAGTAAGCAGTGTGTCACAGATGTCAACAGAGCTTAACTTGTATGTAAATGTAAAATTATTTTACCTTCATCCCCTTCTATTAAACACAAGCCTAGTTTTAACAAGTTTTGAAGCAATGTTCCTTTTCAATTAAATTAAATCCGATCTTGCATTATAAAACTATCAGCTCTCTGACCTCAATTCCTGTTCATCCTCCATCCTGCACCTCCCCAACCCACCCCCATTCAGAATCCCTGCTAAACGACATACAAATGTCCGTTTACATAACATTATGATTTTACTGTGTAGTTCAGTAACTGAACAGCTTTCAGTGATTGGAATGGCTTTGTTCCATCAGTGCCCTCAAACACGCACTTGAGTTTGAGTGAAGTACTTTTCCTCGGTGTGCAGTGATGTGGGTGGTAATGTTATATAACGTTACATAAGAACAGTGGTGCGTAATCTCAAGCTGTGCCGCAAACGCTCACAACACCATTTATGAATGAACACAGAGCGGAACTGGGAGGCGGAGTTTAAATATTTAAATATACTTATTAATTACCACTATCATCATCCTCAAAGCTCTCACACACAAACTGAGCCCAGCACAGTCCATACAAACAGTGTTACTATAGCAGTGTTTCAAACGCATCATATTTGAAAATGCATTTAAAAGAATGTTTTACACCTAAGGAAATGAATAGTACATATATGGTTAAAATCAAATATGGAGGTCACATGACCAGTCAAATCTCGTCACTTTTCTCAGTGTCAATGACGTGTAACTAAAAACTTACTAGATAATACATTTAGGCCAGCAGGTGTCAAAAAATAAAGTCCAAGACCGCTGTTGTATCAGCTGTTGTTTGTAGCTTTGTATCAGGAGTTGTTTGTAGCTTTTCGGTGACCAAAGCTTTTCAGTGAACAATGACAATGAAATGTGTCAGACTTGAGAAAATCATTGTGTGAGAGAAACGGTCCAGAGACTGAGGGATTACTGAGATAACTGAATGCAGCTTTATAGCTTTATAGTAGATGCAGATGACATACTGTATTGAGAACAGGCTGTACAGCAGTGAAGTACACACTGCACTGAGTTTAAAGCAGTTCACGAGTCTGTTTATTTATCTCAATCCCAACCTCTCCCCACACACACACTTTCTCTTTCACTTCCTCTGGCTGACACACAATGTACTGCAGATCGATGGCATTACACAACTACATTCTCCAGTCCTGCTTCCCCCGCATGACAGGAGAGCAAGGACAGACACACACATAGCACAGTTTGTGTGTTTTAAACCAACACTCAGAATACTTTTGATGTCTATGGGATACTGTATAGATAACTGTGCATCACCCTGGGAAGGGCTGAAATGTCTTTCTGTTAAACAGGATTAGACTGGATCAGCTAAGAAAGTCTGTAAATGTTCGGCCCAAACAATATATGTCAATACATTTGTTAACCCACTGACAAGCATTCACACTTACTATGATATTAACTACAAAACCTGTTAAAATCATTTAACAAAACTATCCCAGCTACATAAGCACATATATTTTACTCCCTGGATAGACTAATGAAAAAAAACAGAAGTCATCAGTGAAATTCATACTGTTACAAAAAGCAGCAATTATGAGGAGAAAAACATAAACCAACAAAAAAATAAACACCTGTTTTTTATTTTCTTATATTTAATCTAACAACAATTTGAAATCTGCAATTTTATACTAAGACTGAGACTTACATTTGGATGATTGATCAGTCTGGTCGATATATTGGTCTATTACTAGTGAGTCTCTACTACATGTGTATGAGAAAACTATATTCATAAGAGCACAGAGCTCTGCTCCCTCAGGAGCATGTTGCATTTCAAGACTGAACATCCTCTGTGATTTCTGGAAATTACAATGCTCTTAAAATACCTTCACTGTCTGAAACATTCAACCTGTATGCCTGCTTGAACGATTCATTTCACTTCAAACATACACACCTCCTCCAGCAGCCTCAGCATTAGAGGCGAGTCTATCTGCATTAGAGGCGATATCTAAGCAATCATGTTTTAAATACAGCCTCACTTGTAATTCATGATTCATAAACATAAAAACCATGGAAAATTGTTTCCTTGACTGCAGGACTACTGTGAGAAATAAGGGTCAGACGAAAAGAATATTAATCAAATAGAATAACAATTATAAATATGAGAGTAATGGATGTTACAAAGGCCAGAGGACATCACCATCTGAGACATGTGGTGTGTAGTGTTCTACTCTTCAGAGAAGAACAATGTTTCACTGTGAGCAGTGAGCTATGACACACATACACACACATGCACACACACACACTGGACCCACATATGTCCACTGTATTTTACAAATTTCAGACTCCTCACATTGATTTCAAAAGTCCAGCAGTATCTCAACACCAGTTATGGAGGACAGAGGTGGAGAAATATTCTGAGACAATCACTCTAGAGGTCTTCAGGGGTCCACTTTGATCTCAAAATTTAAGGACTGACCCGAGCTGGTTCAGATGTAAAACTCTGATGAGTGGACATGGGTCAGGTCTGATACTAGTGGCCTTAGGAATTTAAAATAAACATGTTTTTGCTGATTGGATCAGAGAAGACCCAAACTGACCCATGCTCAGACAGTGCATCATGCACGTGTACACAGCTCGCACACATAAATCTTACAGCTGTATTCATCTGGAAACGCCACTCTCTGCATTATGCTGCATCTTCAGGCAGCTTTTACAATCCAAGGTAAATATTTTTTGGTGAACTATACCTTTAATTAAGGTAAAAACATTTAATTTAATCATGATTCCATCAGTTTTGGAGCTTGTATTGTTTTTCTCTCTGGTGGCGGTACATGTCTTTAAGGCTATAACAGTTATAAGGTCACAAATATTGTCTAAATAAATAAAAATATATATATTTTTTTCTAATGCACTGGTCACAATTTTAATCTGAATTAAGAAATCATGTGCATCATCATCGGACATGCGATAATATAAAGTAATAAATAAACAGAGCCAAATCAGTCACCAGGCCACTGGGGTGGTAAGTCTGAACCTGACTGGTGTGTGTGGGGCTGCATCCGAGTTGGACTGGACTCGGATCTAATTTTATCAAGTCTATCTTGCAGGTAAGAGCTTGGAGGACATACTATAAAGATTGATAATATACTTATTGTAAATATAACAATGTTTTGATTTACAGTGTCTCAGTTAAGTTTTTGGACATTTAAGATACTATAAATAATACAATATAACGTTTTTGGACCCTGTATTTCAAACACTGGTTGAACACAGCTTTTGCTGAGGCATGTGGATGTTGTTTTAAACCATGTGATAATCTTTTAACAGGCCTAATGATGGTGAACAGACACTCATGGCTGGATGCTGCCAAGTTACACGACAATCAGCTCTCAGACATTCAGTTCCTGACCAGACTGACTACTCTGTCCGCGAAGAGCTTGTTTATTAAAAGATAACGGAAACTCTGTTGTTCGATAAACAGAGACACTCTCTGAATATAAACGTCTCACTGTGCATCACTGCCGAACAAAAACAAAATAGTTGATTGGTTAAATCAAAGTATTATCAACCAATCAAAATGAGTTTCCATGTTGTCATCTCCCCTCCCTGATTAAGGGTGTAACTGAACAATCCTAAAGGGAACACTTGATTTTTTTCTATATAGAAGTAAATAAAGAAATTAAAAAGATATGATGAATCAAATTTATGCAATGTGTTGCTATGAGATAAAATGTTTAATGCCGCCCCTTCTGCAATGAAAGGAAAGATGTGACCATTAACTGCATTAAGTGTCCTAAGTAACTTTCACACTTTGTTGATTATTAGATTTGCACTTACAATACGTTTCATTAGTATGTGTTCCCTGCCTGTTATTATTTCAGTTTCTAAGAGTAAAAGAGATTTTCAGTGGACCTCTGGGGGAAATCTTATGATATAACACCTTAAAGCAATGTGTTCAGAATTCAACCTACATTTCAAAAGAAAGCAGACAAACAGCAATGATTAGAGAGATTGTTGAGGAAAACAGTTCATGCAATAGAATGAGCTTCTTACATGAGAGCTCATGAAACTTGATTTCAATGTCCCACAGCAACCAAATAAAGACTTTTCTGCCCCAGGTCACCATACACAACCATCAGCCTCACAAATATCAACTGATCTAGAAATGCTTTGAAACATAAGTGTTATCTTGTGATGATATTATTATGAACCACAAGACGTGTGTGTAAAAATATGATTCATATCTGACTGTGCAGAGGCTTAAACTGTTGCTGTTGTGTAATTATATTATAGTATATTTCTTTATTTTAATGTTAAAGATAATTGTCACTAACATCACCAACTAGATAATTATGTTTGTTCAAAAATACTGTTAAGACTGGTTACACTCTCCCAGTCTGCAATTGGTCACACAAACAGATAGCCCCTTTTCAAACCCATGCTATTGGTCACAGAGCCACAGTGTTTAAAACTGTCTTTGCAAAATAAACAGAGACAGGTTACATAATTTCAACATTATGTAACAGCCATCAGCTTTACAACCAGACCACGAATGCAACACAATCATCACTATGTTGTGTGAAATCTCTGGAGATCTCTACTATGCAAAATAAAAGTCACGAAATGAAACAGGGTCATTCCATGTCAAATCAAACAGATTTTGGAAATTTTGGCTTTCTTCACTATTTATGTTGGTCTTGCTTCTGTAAAATATTTAGAAAATTATAAACTTGACCTCTGGGACCTCTGGTTGAGTTGACACAGAATGACCCAACAGAGACTTAATACATCCATAAAGCAATGTAGCCAGACAACAATGTTAGAAGACTGCTTTATTTCAGCAACAGCATCCACTACTGCAAGTTAGGTGGGCTTACCTTCATACCAGCTGCACCATATAAAAGACATACAGTACTCCAGATGTTTCCAGAAAGACTTTGGTGTGGTTCCCTCCTCATATTTACGTAATTGTGGCGAGGTCTGAAGTATTAAAAGTTTAAAATAATTTGGTGATTTCAAGTAATGAACTTCTGTATTATTATTATTGGTATCAAAAGCAAAGCAATCTCACTTTAATGCTGAAACAAGACTGCAAAATAACCAAAAGTATGAGTCTCAAAATACCCTCACAAACATGACCTAGTAAAAAAACGATCTCTATGTTAAAGCATCACTACTGGAAAGACCAATACACCTGTTCATCAGAAGACCTGTCAAGAGGTTTTGTTTTCCCTATAAACATGTTCATATCAGCGTTTTAACTTATTTAACTGATATACATACATGATAATATCATGTTTATTATCACAATAATATCAGTGTTCTAATCTCATCCAGCAGTGTTCTAATCTGACCCAACATTACTCTAATCTGACCCAACGTTACTCTAATCTGATCCAACGTTACTCTAATCTGATCCAGCAGTGTTCTAATCAGATCCAGCAGTGTTCTAATCTGATCCAGCAGTGTTCTAATCTGATCCAGCAGTGTTCTAATCTGATCCAGCAGTGTTCTAATCTGACCCAACATTACTCTAATCTGACCCAACATTACTCTAATCTGACCCAACATTACTCTAATCTGATCCAACGTTACTCTAATCTGATCCAGCAGTGTTCTAATCAGATCCAGCAGTGTTCTAATCTGATTCAGCAGTGTTCTAATCTGACCCAACATTACTCTAATCTGACCCAACGTTACTCTAATCTGATCCAGCAGTGTTCTAATATGATCCAGTAGTGTTCTAATCTGATCTAGCAGTGCTCTAATATGATCCAGCAGTGTTCTAATATGATCCAGTAGTGTTCTAATCTGATCTAGCAGTGCTCTAATCTGATCCAGCAGTGTTCTAATCTGACCCAACATTAATCTCATCCAGCAGTGTTCTAATATGATCCAGTAGTGTTCTAATATGATCCAGCAGTGCTCTAATATGATCCAGCAGTGTTCTAATCTGATCTAGCAGTGCTCTAATCTGATCCAGCAGTGTTCTAATCTGGCCCAACATTAATCTCATCCAGCAGTGTTCTAATATGATCCAGTAGTGTTCTAATCTGATCTAGAAGTGCTCTAATATGATCCAGTAGTGTTCTAATCTGATCTAGAAGTGCTCTAATCTGATCCAGCAGTGTTCTAATATGATCCAGCAGTGTTCTAACCTAAGAGTGCTCTCTAATCTAATAGTGTCCTAATATAATCTGACCCTGTTCTAATCTAATCTAATATATCAGTGCACTTTGTATCAGCATATTGTTTAATGCTGTAAAATGGTAAAAGGTGCATTCAAAAAGTCACCAACAGGATTGGTATTGGCCGATCACAGTGTAGTTAAAATTATTATTTTTTTCATGTGCATGTGTATTATGTGTACCTCATATATCCTAATCAGCATCCTCAAAATCTAACCAACCAGAGAAAATCATACAGACAACACTGTAAGGAATAAAAACTGACAACATAGCCAGTATCTCTGTCAGATTTGGAAACATTTCAGTGTGACATGTTTCTTTTAGAACTTCGAGTTTACACTTAAACAATGAAACTGAGTGTTTATCACTCAGTTTCAAGAGTGTGTATCAAGATTGTGTATCAGACAAAAAATGGAGAGAGAGAGAGAGAGAGATGAAGTCTGTCTTGTAAATACCACAATCTACATGTGTATGTATCTGAGAAAGATTAGATTATTATACAAACACATTAATCATAATATTCATGTCGTTGAAAATGACTTTCCTCTAAGTGTTTATGTTCAGATTGAGCATCAGTGAGTGATGAGCTGCTATAAATAATTAGTGCAGCATTACAACACTGCTGACTGAATAAATGTGGAGATACACTGACTCTGTGCCTCAATTAGAACTGTACAGCAGCACACATGTCCCACATGCCTGAGTAAAGCAGCAGTGTAACACATCACCAAATTTTTTAAACTGCTTTCCCAAACACTTCTACTGCCTGCTGCTGTATAGAAGACAGGCAGCCCTGCTCCCAAACTCACGCCATTGGTTAAATCAAAGTTCACATGTTCAGCCACTCAAACACAAAGAATATTTCAATACTGCCAAAGCGTTCACACTTGTCAGGAATGGCTTACTTTGTCTCTGCACATTAAATTGATATATAATTTTGCTACTTTGATGCAGAAACACCAGAGAGATTACTTGAAATTAAAAGAGGAGGAACAGGTCAGAGGCAAATTCAGACCTGATAGTTGTGTCACTACCACAGCTCAATGTTTAGGAGACCTCAGCATTGCCAATAGAACATGATTTCAGAGAGTGGACTTCATGAGTAAACTGATCACACAAACGTTTCAGCCCAGTATGATCAATCATTCCAGGGCCCATAACAGAGTTCTACTGCTCTGTCATGTTTTCCATTACATCTGACACAGGGTGGAATCAGACTCTGTGAGGGTCTCAAGTGTCCTGCTGAATAACAGACTGAAGTGACATTAAATCTTTGCTTTATCCGGAAACTCACAGCAGCAATTATAACAGAAGCTTCATCACTCATGTCCAAGTAAACAAATGTTTTCTGCACTTGTTAGCAAAGATGTTGTGATACTTGCGGTGCACAAGGCCATAATGGGAATGAGCAATCATATTTCAGACCAGAAATTACATTCATAATTTAACTTTTACCCCAGCTGCAGGAAGCAAGGTTATCTGAGGGCAAAACTCATTAAATCTCATCTGTGTTAACTCATTACAGACTGTTACAGGCATTCTGGGAAATCTGCTGTATCTTACCCGCTCCTCCAGGTCTGTGTCTTCTCTGAGTGTGTCTTTGCCATTGGGTGCATCTCTGCTGGTAGGCAGATCTTTCTTTAGCGCTGGCCCACAGTTCAGGGTGGTGTAGCCCACGTGCTCGTAAATGGGGTTAATAGTCATCTTAGATATGTACTCAGCAGCTTTGGTCTCAATGTACAGTGTGATCAAACCGTCAGTCACCAGGTCGTGGATCGACTCAAAGCGTTTTTCCCCAACAAAATGCTTCCCATCGTAAAAGAGACGGAAGTTTCGGGTCTGATTTCCAAAGCTGAGAGACAGAAAAACAAACAACAAAAATACTTGTTGGACTCAAATGCTATAAGAGACAGCTGTGAGTTCCCTAATGTATAGTAACAATGATTAAACTAATTTGGTGTTTTTGTCTACTGCACTTATCCTACTCCATTAACAGTACACATAATGTGTACAGTCAACATTTACAACGAACATTTATTTTCTTTTGCAGTCTTTCTTTGATTTATGATTTATACTTCTAACTTAAAAATTCAGCCTCACGCTGGTAATTATAACACTGTGAGGTCATTTATAAGTGTAATCACAATCATTCCAACCTTCTGATTACACCAAAATCTTCATTTTAAAAGAGATTCCTGCAAAAAGAAGCAGCAAAAGAATTCTGCTTTCCATTATATAACCCATGTATTTTATTTAAAGCTGAAATCTGTAATGTTTTTTAATAAAAATGTACAAAAATCAGTTTATTGAGCAAGTAGATGATTTGCAAGTACATGATACCTAAGTAAGTTCATAATAATGATTTATAATTTTAACTGTTGAGTCAGTGCAGGAAATGTCTGTAAATGTCTGTCTGTAAAAGATCTGTTACAAATTGCAGCTTTAATATTGTTGTGGCAGTATTCAGCTATAGAAACTCAACAAGCTTTTTCTGCACTCTTGCATGCTTAATAGACACTCTCTTTATGGGTTCAGTTTCAGGTTACAGCATCTCTGATTAGAAATATTATCTTCATATCCCAGGAGTCTTATGACTCTACCTGCATGGAAATGAATATAATGATCTTATTAAAAGTGAAGGTATTTGCATTGGACTGTATTAGATTCATGAACAGACATGGTAATGTAATTTCATGCAGCTTCTAACCACAAGTCAACTGAGAGACTGTTTTATAACACTGCTGTTTTCTGTTTAAATTTGTCTATGATCTCAGAATAACATACAGATGTACACACACATACACAGCCAAAATCAGCTGAAACCCTTATACACAGACATATTTACAACAGGACTGCATATTAGTTATGACACACATACAGAGTGTAGGTGTTAAGACCCCAAAACACCTAATACTCTACAAAATGTAGAATCGAAGAACAGACATGAGTGATGTCATTTCAGATGTTTTCTTGCGTTTGTTACAGTGGTTCAAAAAGCTTGTCACTTTCACAAAAACTTCATACAGGTATGTTACAGGTGGTTCATACACATTGGGGCAATTGTGGCCTAATGGTTAGTGAGTCTGACTTGTAAACCAAAGGTCACAGGTTGGATTCCCACAGCTGGCAAGAAATGACTGAGGTGCCCTTGGGCAAGACACCCTTCCCCCAGTTGACACCTTTCTCATGACTGGCACTCTGTGTGTGTTCACTGCTCACTGGACGGGTTAAATACAGAGGTCACATTTTAAGTATGGGATACTATACTTTGACAAATCATGTTTACGGATGAGGTTTAATCACATTATTTTATGTCATTCTAATTAAATCAGCAGCAAGGAATGTAAGGTTTAATGCTAAATTATTTGATATGCGACTTTTTAAATACTACTTATGAAACACCACCCGGAGTGCCATTGTTACCATCTGAATGTTAGCAAACAATATACTGTTGCTCAGCTGTTTCAAATGTTTTTCTACCCTAGAACCCAAAAACTTTGTATGAAGGGGTATCTAGTTCTTGCTTCACACGTGGAGACATACAAGCAACACACACACACAGACACACACACACACACATGCAGAGAGTCAAATGTCATTCAAGCCTGATGCCAGAAAGGCTCTGTGATGTTAAAGCTTTTGAACACAGCACAGAACAGACACTGTTGTGATAAAGTTGTCAGGGTGAAAGTTGTTTGGGTCAACATGTACAGATACGGTCATGTATGTATGATATACCTGTATGATGCACCCATACTATGGGGCACTACTGAGCCTCCTGCCTTGCCCATGTGCCAACCTTGCAAAAAAAAATCTTGCAAAAAACAAAATAGCTGCAAGCAGCAATGACAAGCCCAAGCACTACAGCACCAGCAGCACAAGGAGCTTTTCTAAAAACAATGCACAGTGTGCACTTGTTTTTAACTCTCTAAACAACACTGGACTATTTAGAGTCCATTTTAAGCGTCACCTCCTGCTCCCAGTTGGTGGTGCTATAACTGTGACTCACAAGAGAAACATACATGTGATTAGACCACATATCCAAACATACAGCTTAATTTAAATCACTCAATGTGCGTAAAAGATATGAAACACTTCCTGTATTCATTTGTTGCCATGATTGTATTGCCCCGTCATGGCAACACAGATTGAGATATCACAAATCACTTTACAATTTATCATCTTCAATGTCTTCACATAATTTTGGGTGGAGCTAATGAGTGTAATTGTGAAAGCTGTCTGGCTTGAGGACAACAATACATGTACCAAGTTTTGTAAAGCATTTGACTGGTGTCTTTATTAAAATGCCTTTCCATTAATGCGGTTCTGGATATGCTGTCAATTGTTGCCTTCAGTGTCCGCTGAAGCGGTGATCCTAAATGGGTCATGCCCAACATTGCACTGAAAGTGCAAAGGGCCCTCAGTTGCTTAAGGCATTTTGGGCCCCTTAACATGCTCAGAAACTCTCTAAACTTAGCACACAAGTCAGAGTCATCGGCAAAGGTTGGCACATGGATGGGGCAGGGAGGCTTGGTAGTGCTACCTGTACGAAACTTGGTACATGTAGTGGTCTTGTTGACCTGAACAACTTTCACACTGAAACCCAATAGCTCTGCCCAACACAAGTTTGCCATTTTAGATTTTATGAAAGGTGCATGCTGTGAACTTTTAAATACTCCTCTCAGTGATTTCATGTGATTGTCACAAAATTTGTTGAACATCATTCATTTTTGACAGCTCGAATGGTGTTGCCATGGCAAGGCAATAAAACTATAATGAAAATGGAAACAGAAACGGTCCCATATCTTCTGCATACATTCAGTGATTTTGTTTAAACTTGAGCTGTATGTTTGGTCCTAGGCACTGATGACATAGAGGTGGCTATTGTGAGTCATAGCGCCACCAACTGGAAGTAAGAAGTGTGTCACAACAGAGCTTAAAAGAGTCCTTTTAAATTTACCCAAGTCTCTTCAGTGATTTAGAACAAATCTGTTGTATGCTTGGGGCTAATCACATACATGTGGCTATTGTGAGCTACGGTGAGTATATTGTTGTATAGTACCACCAACTGGCAGCAGGAAGTGCGTCACGTAGAACAGATTTACTTAAATAATAACCATTATTATTAATTGGAATTACAATATCAAGGGAAAAATCGACAGTTACAAACTTTTTGAAATTACAAATGGCTAAGGTCATGTACCGTAGAGCTAAGGTGTATGTGCCCTGCTGTCTCTGACTCTCTCGGATGAGGTAACTTCCCTCAGCCACGCTGAGCAGGTGGTCTGCTTCTTCTCTGGAGATCATCCCGTGATACCTTCACAGAGAGAGAACATCTTAAACATCAGTGTTTATTCCACACTGAAGATGGACAGCAATTTGCACAGTTCAAGTAAAAAAAGAAATGCTCTGAGCTGGCATAGTGTTGTCATTTACTTATCTTTATTTGACAGAACAGGAAATGGCAGGGAGGGAGAAATGAGAACAGTAATTGCTAATCAGTTATTGTGTCATATTTGTCATAATTTGACAAATAAGGCAATGAATTTGTGAAGTGCTTTGTGTTTTGGAGCAAGGAATTCTGAGTAATTCTGAGGTAGCATAAAGAAAAAGCATACTTTAAAAAACTCAACTAAAACCCACTAGCACGGCAACAGATATAGACTTTGATTTCGTAGCATGTATCACTACACAGGACAGACAGCACACAGATTGGGTTCTGGGAGGCCTGTGGCAAAACTTACTCTCGTCCATAGTATTTGGGCCGATTTTCCACCTGTGGGGAAAAGAGAAAGACATCAAAAAAATATTTTATACATGCTACAAAATAGTAATAATTAAAAACTTGGAGGCATACACATTTATATGGAGAACATGAGCAAAGTTTGGATGTTCAAACAAAAATAACTGAAAAGTTTTAAAGTAAAAGCTAAAATTAATTTTTTTGGGGTCAAACAAAGTTTCAAACAGAGTAATTGAATAACACAGCAACATCTGCGTATATGTCCGTTGGTGACATTTAACCCGTGTCCCAACGATTGCAGCTAAAAAACAGCAGAGACAATAATACATTAACATAAACCCTACAACCCTACCCCCATCCCAACTGAGTAACCTTCAGCTTACAGGGCGGGGGGGGTTAGAGCGCAAGAGAGACAAAACAGTCAGAAGCTGTTCTCCCTCAGCTTCAGATGAGCAGGTGGAACAGAGAGTCTCTCCCAGCTCAGAACAAACCAAAGACCCCCATCCATGCTGCTTCTGTACTGACATGAGGGAAAGACTGGAGCACTGGAGATGGAACTGGTACAGCTCAGAGAGATTGCCATCTCTTTCATGCAGCCCAAAGCACAGACCAGCCCAGCAACAGCCCCACAGTTAAGCAAAAGGGGATAAACAATCTCAAGAGAGAACTGTCCTCACAACAGGGTGTCCTCAAAGAGCAGACACAGAATCACTGGGCCCAGTTGACGCCCCAAGAGAGGAGATAAGAGGAGATGAAAGAACTGAAGCAGGATAAAGACACCAACTGCAAAGACTTCACCTCCACAGAGGAACCAGAACCACAGTGGCACAGCCCAGCCAAAACCTTCCTTCCTCAGCAAACCCTTTAACAAGGTCACAGCCAGCCTGTGAGTCAGACACTTCTCCAGCACCCACAGAACATACACAATAACAAGACATAATCCTTATAATAGTCTGAAATGGGTAGTTTACAGATGAGAAAAAGCTCTTCCCCAAACACAGTGGCCAACTGTGGTGCCAGCACCATCAAACTGCTGGACACAGACAAACTTTGGTCAACAAGCCACATAATAATTCATACTGGCACAAACGACCTGAAAACACAGCAGGAAAGAGTGGCCACAGAACTACAGAGTGTGAGTGAAAAAGCCAAAACGACATTTCCAAGTGCAAGAATCACCATCTTCACACTGCTGTCATGGAAGGACTTCCACCCAGACACAATCCAGCGAATGAACGCAAAAGCTATGCCACACTTACACAACAATGAAGGGGTCAATTTAGCAATAGACAGACTTAACCATAATGAACAATGCTTCTGCGAACATTGAAATGCACTAAACCAATCTTACAATGAAGAAGTAGTCATCCAGAATGGAGATGTGTGAATAAACCAATTATTCAAACTTTTCAGCAATGTAAACAAAAAACATGAACAAAACTCACTATACAACAAACTATGTGCTCTAGACAATCAAATCATCCATTAAAGCTTACCAGAACACCCTAAATTCTCTGGTTACACTAGCTGAACTATGCGATAATATACAAACACTTACATCCCTAAAAGCATGCGATATTGACAGCATTCTGAATTAAATCATTAAACCTTTTAAAAATTAAAAGGCCATTCTTAAACTGTTTAATATCATCCTTACAGCAGATGTAAGCGATTTCCCAGCACCTCGAACAAAGGCCTCACTACCCACATTCATAAAAGCAGAGACAAATTAATCTCTAATAACTACCACAGAACGTGTAAACAGCAACCAACTCTTCTGCAACACCCTAAACAGCTGACACCTTTATTACCTTACTGACAGAAAAGTCCTGAGCAAATGTCAAATCGGTTTTCAACCAAAATACTACACATCAGACCTACATACACTCTACACACCCTAACTGATAAAGAAAGCAAACAAAACAAAAGAAAACTTTTCTCATGCTTTGTTGACTTTAGACAGAAAAGCTTTAGACTTAAGCTGGCATGAGGGGCTTTTACTTCAGTTAATGAAATGTGGCAGAGGAAGAAAACATACAACATCATCAAATCAATGTACACTAAGTTACAATTGGCAACAAACAGATTTTCTCCCCAGAATTTTGCAATCACACACGGCTGTAGCTTAAGCCCTACACTATTCAACATATTCATCAGTGAACTAGCAAGAGCTCTAGAACAGTCCACAGCACCCTGGTTTTACCCTACTAAATGCTGAAGTTAAATGTTTTCTGTTTGCAAACCATCTGGTGCTGTCACCCACAAAAGAGGGTCTACAGCAGCATCTGAACCTCTTCCACACCTTCTGTCAGTTAACCTTAAAAAGACTTACAATTATGATATTCCAAAATGGCCCAGTTACCAAAACCAGCATCACAACATCAAATTAAACAACATGGCCTTAGAACACACCAAGAATTACACATACTTCAGTATAAACATCGGTAACACAAAGGCATGAAGAGCTTTTTACACGATTAAGCAAAATATCAAACTTGACACCCCAGTTTAAAAATAATCAGTTCTAGAACCAGTTGCACTCTGTGGATGTGAGGTCTGGGGTCTACTCACAAACCAAAAGCTCACTAAATGGAACAAACATACAACAGAGACTCTGCAGGCAGAACTCTGTAAAAATATTCTACGAGTACAACAAGAAACTCCAAACAATTAGTACTGTACCCATTAACAATTAAAATTAAAAAAGAGCCAATAAATTTCATGTAAACCTAAGACGCAATGATACTAACAACCTCCATCATAAAGCTTTAAACTACCAAGAGCTGCACTTAAGAAAGGCCCCCTCAGCCAGCTGCTGTCAGAACTGACTCTACAACCCAAAATCCCAGCCCAACAATTAAATTAGAGTTCTATCTGCCTCTAAACGGAGAATATAAACATGGTGGCAGACCCTAAGCTAAGGAAAGTCCTGACCATGTACAGACTCAGACAAGCAGACTTGACCACATACAGACTGAGTGATCATATCTTCAATACAGAGACAGACAGACAGACCTGATTATGTACAGACTCAGTGATCATAACCTCACTATAGAGACAGACAGACACAAACAGACCTGACCATGTACAGACTGACTGATCATATCTGTAATATAGAGACAGACAAGCAGACCTGACCATGTACAGACTGACTGATCATATCTATAATATAGAGACAGACAAGCAGACCTGACCATGTACAGACTGACTGATCATATCTATAATATAGAGACAGACAAGCAGACCTGACCACGTACAGACTCAGTTATCATAACCTCACTATAGAGACCTAGCTACCAAAATAAGACAGAATCTATATAGTACATGCATTTTTGTTTCTTTTAATGTATATTTGTGTGGAAACATATTTGATGTTTCTGTGATTTGGCATTGTAAAGAGGCTGTTTGCCATGCCAATAAAGCTATTTGAATCTTGAACAGGGAGAGAGAGATAAACAGAGAATGGCTACAGATTAAAAAGGCATTCACTTAGTTATGAAGAATCAAGTTTTGCATTCACAACACATACTCACTAGCCCTTCCCCCAGCCCTCCCTCACTGTAATGTACCACAGGAAACTGTAATGTGTGTGCGTCTGCGTCTTTGTGCAGGCTTATGTGGCTGCTTCTCTGTACGATGGGGATTCTGGGTATTACTTGTATACTTGTGCATTTTCAACCAAAACAATGAAATGTCAGACACAATAGTCAGATTATCACAGTTACAAAAACAATCACAAGTAAGTAATTAATTTAAAATAAATAAATCCAGGAGGGGAAAACAATCAAGTTTTCCAACATAATGAAACACAATCCAGACAATGAGTGTCAGTCAGTAAGTGACAGAGTGTTTTTGGGTAAATGGGATGTAATAACACACTGTTTCCTGAGAAGAATACAGACAGCGAAGTGTTTTATATTGTGAGGTGGTGTGTGTGTGTGTGTGTGTGTGTGCATGCTGGAGGTGAGATGACCGACAGGGTAATAAAACCAGCTAATGAGAGGACTCAGCAACACAGTAGAGCCAATCAATCACTGAAAGCCAAACTGTGTGGGAGTGTGTGTGAGAGTGGGCTTGCCCAAATGTCCCCACAACAATGGTAAAAGTCACACACACCTACATTGTGGGAACAAGTTAGCAGTCCCCACAAGTGAAATTGATTATTAAACATACTAAATTATGCTTTTTTGAAAATGTAAAAAACTGTTTCTGTGAGGGTTAGGTTTAGAGGTAGGATGAGGGTTAGGGAATAGAATGTACAGTATAAAAGTCATTATGTCTATGGAAAGTCCCCAAAGAGTGTGTGTGTGTACACTTATGAAGGATGAGAGTATTTGATTTTTGTCTGGGGTTTTTATCAAGTGTCCTAAAATGCCAGTATCAGCAAAGACCTGCTTACAATGAGACAACAGAGAAGTGAGACAATTGCTTTGCAGGTTTTTTACAAATCTATTTTCACCCCACTTTTTTCCAATTTATAGACATGAAAACAAAACTGACCCTATTTATTTTCTTAACAATGTTTCCCATCTTAATTCCCATGTGTAATTCATTGGTACACATTATTACTAATAATGAAATACAAATTTCACCCAAGTAAATTTTTCAAAATGTGCATACATTCGCCATCTGTGAAATTCTGTAAAACACTTTTCCCTTTTGAAATCACCAATGCCAGAAAAACAATTTCTCTACTGTGTTTAACTTTGCCACTAGTGCTTGTTGTGGTTTCTTCCACATCTTAGAAGGATCACTCAAAGACTTTTGCAAAGGTTTTGATGCCAAAATATAGACTTTATTATCAGAGACAGCTTTTTATTATCAGACCCCTAGCCTCTTTGAAACAGTAAAACACACCTTTCCATTAAAAACTGGCACAGGAAAAGTTCACTTTAATTTATAAAACAATAAGCTCCTACATTACTAGTGTAATGCAATAACTGAAACCAGTAGCATTATAGTCACTGATACATTGGGCATCTGTATCTATGAAAGCGTAATGAGAATTAACATTGACACGCACGGCTTCACAATTTACTGACCAGACCAAGGACAAAGTCTAACATCCTAAAGCCTCCGCAGCACTAAAGAAATCTAATAAAGGAACAAATAAAAACTATTTGAACACAGGACAGCCCTCAGAAAAACCTAGAGCACCTGACAACAGTATTAATGAGGTGATTGGCTTATTTCTTTAACTCACATGGAGGACAGACTGAGCTAAGGTTTAAAGAGGTCCTATTGTTTAGAAGTTTAGACTGTTTCTGAGGTGCACTAGAGCAGGTTTTCATGCTTCATTGTTCACAAAACACAAAGTTTACTGTACCTTAACAGTGTGTCAAAAACAGGTTGTGGAGTTCCTGGTTCTAATGAAGCCCCATCTTTTGAAATACTGCATGAGCTCTGATTGGTTAGCATTTCATCTGCGTGGCAACAACACACTGCTACAATGACTCTCCCTTTTTGTATTCACAGGGGCCTGTATCCTCAGCTTTTACCTGTCAGCATTGAGAATCCAAGTCCAACTCTCTAACCCACAGACCACAACTGAAATTCTCTCTAAGTGAGAAGAGCAGAAAAGTGACATTTGGTTGTTTTGGTGATGTTTTGGGTTCTACACTCCTCTTTACTAAATTAAATGACATGTCGTGTGAATCAGTCATTCCTAATGTATTATATGAGAAGAGCAGAGGAGCAGGAGAGAGGAGATTGTGTGTGTGCTGCACTCCCCGCTCATCAGTAAACACATTCAGTGTGTCAACTTGACCCACGTTCTGGGCGCCTTGCTCAGGCAGGTGGAAGGCTTCTTATTCTCATCGGAAAGGGACTGATAAAGAGTGAAATATGCGCTTATTTTTCTAAAGCAGTTAAACAAAACGTATCAGCTATTTTGCAAGATGCCACACCGAAACCCGAGCTATTGTTAAACATAACATGAGAAGTGCACTGTTTAGGAGGGGGAGTGAGCCTGGCCAGCTTTCTCTTTCTCTCACTCAGAAGGCTGTCTTTAGCCGCACCTAGTTTTTTTGAGTATAAGCAGAGGGGAAAATCCCAGTACGAGCAGGAGCTCAGCTGTGGGATAAGCGTGCATCACCCGGCATTTTTGGACAAATTATTGGTCTCCTGCCCGGACTGATAAGGGGCTCCCCAGTCTAAAGGGGAAGGTAGACGATGATGGCACTACATCACTATCACATTGAATCAAATCTTTGCCACCGACTCATTTATTGTATTTATTAAAATCTTTTACCATCATTATTCTGTCTCATTTATTGCATTTATTAAAACTATTGCATTTAAACCTATTTTATTATCATTATTGTTTTATGTGAAACTTCTTTTGTTACCTTATTCCTCAATATCTGTGAACAGGCCTCTTTGTCTGACACTTTCAGTCAGACTTGATTCATTGGCTGGTTAATTAATGAACCATACCGAGACACTCTAATACACCTAATGATACAGATGAAAATATAGATGTACACTGTGTACAAATTCACAGTCAACACACAGCTCCACTACAGAGCAATGGGAGAAATCAATGTGCAAGTGCAAATGACTGCTAGAGATTACAGAGATCATACCAGTATCGGCCATGTTTCATGTTTTTTTTTAACAAATAATAGCAGGAAATAATAATTACCCTTACATTTAATATTTGACATTCAAAACTTTTTCACATCAATCATTTCACTCACACTCTTCTCATTTAATAAAATAATTTAAACTCAAATCTTAAACAAGTTACATCAATGTTAAATAAATCTGACACTGGTTTTATCCATAAAAATGATTCTGTGAAAACAGAAATAAAATCAGCCATAAAAAATATTGTGGCTACTAGTAATTGGACAAAATATTTATATCTTTTTAACTTTTTTTTTTATATCTTTTTTTGGAGTTTAAACACCACTATTGTGCTATTTTCTGTTAGTATTCATCATCATAGCTCATGACAAATAGGAAACTCAAACATCCTCAAAGTATTCATTGAGTGGTGTGGTGTTCTGGCCTGGAGAGTGTGTGTTGAGCATGTGGATGCTGTCTGCTGATTTGCATGTTCTAAATAAGATGAAAAGGTCCTGGGGCCACTTGAAGGGGATTATATGGGTTAAACCTCTCGCCACAATAACCTCTCCATCCAGAACAAGGGTGATGTGCTTTACAGGAGCAGATAATGGGCCTGCAACCTAGAGCAAGAAACCGGCCCGGAATGATCCATAAGAAGCCCTTAAGAATAAACATGAAGAGTAGTGCATCTGTTTAATGTTAATCCTGCTCTAATTAAGAAGGGGTCCAGTCAGCTGAGGCGGCAGGTGGGGGGATGGTGGGCCGCATCTGAGAAGAAAATACCTGCTGAAATGTGCCAACAGCAGGAGACACATAAAGCACAGTCAGCAGATCAACATTCTATTAAAAGTACCCCCAGACACCGCCTGCATCTTCAGTGGGGCACATGGCTTTACACAGACTCATTCAACAATATCACAAAACACGCTCACACAAAGACAGCATGCATGTATAATGGGCTTCCATACAAAATGGCTCCTAATGCATATTAATTAGGGACACATGGATATTGTAATTTTTGTGGACATTAATAACTAATGAATATTTGTATATTTATATCTGTTTATAATAAATATAAAAATATGGCCAGTAATCCATCTGATGTCTGTTTTTATTAATGTATATTGTTTTGCACTTTTCTTTGTATTTATGTAAACAGTAAAGTTATTAAATTATGATACATAATATTCATGTTTTTTGTTTCCTCATTTCATATTATTTATATTTATATCCAGTTTTTTCCTCCAGTTTCCTCTCTTAAACCAGGCATGACCCAAATTCTCATTACTGTGACGTCAAAAAATCTTTCTGTTAAGAAACAATAGTCAGGAAGAGGATATATTGTTCTGCCTTTATTCTAATTTAAGTAAACTGTATTACAGTATTTAATTATAATCCAGAAAAACTGTAAATAAACTGACCACTGGAATTACAGCAATGAAGCTCTGTGAGGGAAATGTGCTTAGCTGTAATAACAATAATCTCAATGCAAAAAGCTCAACAGTCCTAATATAGGCTTCAAAAATATATTAAGTTATTTATTTTTGTCTTTGGTTATGGGGTAATTTAAAATGCTTTTATGAGAATTTTTAACTGATATGGTCACCCCTTCATAATGCTACTCTGATATTAAAGGTAAATGTAAATTTACAAAACTGCAGTTAACAATGACCGTCAGACTTCATCATTATCATGCATCATTTACCATTCAGAGAATGTAAGAAAGCAGTGAGTTTAAATGCTCTGCCCCAGAGGGACTGAATCTGCCCCCATGTCTGAATGCACAGCCCCACCAGAGGCGGTTTCATGTGTCTTCTCCAAAACACACGATTACTATGAAACAAATGAATAATTCAAAACAGTCTCTCACTCCATAATTACAGCCGCTATCTCACAGGGTAATGGAGCAGCGCTGGGGCGAGATTCTCTTCTGCTCGCTTCTGCTGTGTTTATATTGTATCTGGCCTCTTGAGACTACTGGCAGTCTGGACCTTAATGCAATTAAGAGATGCATTTGTAATTCAATAAAGATGGCTGACCTAAATAATTTTCAGGTTGATTAACATTGACTAACATTAAATGTATAGAAAAATATCAGCAAACTACATGAACTGAAAGCTACAGCTGAACAACCGCAACAGCACACAAAAGAGTGAAAAAAACTGAACCAGTGGAACCCTTCAGGACAATGTTTATTACCCAAGACATTTATTAGGATCGTTTAATAGTTGTTTAGGAGATCACAATCCTTTCACATACTGTAGATGTAAAATGTAATGTTTGGCTGAGATAAATCAGGGTTATTCTGTAAACACAAGTATAGAGAACCCCTGTAATAAGGGTTTCCTGTGAGATACAAAGCTGTGGTCTTCTAAGGGGACTTGACGGATCAGAAAGATTAATTTTGGGCTGAATGCAAATCCATTTTTTTGTAAAGTATAATGTATACCTGTTTAAATCTGTTCATTCCAAGGATTTAGAAATGAAAGTTTACCTGACGATCTGTAAAAAATCATGAAGTATTCACACCCAGCTGTGACTGATCGTGATAAGGTAATGTGCGATTACACACATACTTCAACAGTGATCTGGACAATACACTAGTGCACAGTACCTGAATAATAACACTAAGAAAACTTAACAACTACTGAACTAAAATGTGAAATGTAAAACAGTGAAGAGTTAATATACTAAAATTATTTTTAAGATCCTGAATACTCCAGGGGCTCTGTTATGTTTTCATGGTATTTCTAACTAATGAAACTTAAAACAAAAGATTTTAAAGCATTATGTAATATACAAATGTCAGTTAATGATCTTAATGAAAGATCTTGTATTCAAGTTTGTTTCTGAAGCTGTTGTCATTTTCCACTCACCTCAGAAATGCAGGTGACTCTGCGTGGATGTGGCGCCTCCTGCTGGAGCTGGTACACTATCATCACACAAGTATTTTAGGAAGATTACACAAATAAAATCAACACAATACTCAGATAATATCTTGGTGTGTATTTTAATATTACGTGGCTCCTATTAACGGCAACATGCCCATAAGAGAAACAGCTTTTGTATTTGTGCCATGCAACAGTTCAATTATGTTCTGCTGACATATTGTAATAAATAGCTGTTACAACAAAGTAAAACAGTGTATGTGTGCGTATAAAATACACTTACAATAGGACTTCCACACAGAGGGTCTGAAGTCGTCATTATCTGAAAGAAATAAGAGATATTATGAAAATACAAGCAGGAAAATCTGTTTGCTTATATTTAATTAAAATAATACAAGTCATTAAAGTAATCTCTTTAAAGCTTATCTTTAAATATTCTTATCCTCATACACCACTTAGCATGGTGTTAGCATGATGCTGGCATGACTTAGCATGATAGATATACTAAAATATGGCTTATTCATGATGTTAGGAGGTTGCTAGGGTGATCAAAATGGTTGCTAGGGTGTGGTCAGGAAGTTGCAAGGGCAATACCTAAAGCCCACTGACAGCCCGAATCAAATAAGCCCATCCACGTCTCTACAATGTTCTAATGCTGATATATGGCTTATTCATTTTATTATATGGTTGCTAGAGCACTCTAAATGGTTGCTAGGGCATGGCTGGACAGTTTACATGGTAACAATTAAGGATTACTTGGCAGTCTGAGACAAAAGAGGCCACCCACTTGACTCTATGATGTTCTGATGCCTCTCACCTTTTTAAATGGAAGTCAACAGGGTGGTTTCCAGGGTACTATAACTGGTTGCTAGGGCATGGCTATTAAGTTGAAATGACACCATGTGTTGCTGCTTACTAAACCGAGTGATATTAGCCCACCCCCAAGTCTCTACGACATTCTGATGTGGAGTTATAACATCACCAAATTCAGCCCAATGTTATATCTATAGAATTTTTTGCACACTTTTTTGGTACTGTATATACCAGGCTATATATATTGAATGTTACAGTATATACCGGCTGTATATACTGAATGGTACTGTATATACCAGGCTATATATATTGAATGTTACAGTATATACCGGCTGTATATACTGAATGGTACTGTATATACCAGGCTGTATATATTGAATGTTACAGTATATACTGGCTGCATATACTGAATGGTACTGTATATACCAGGCTGTATATATTGAATGTTACAGTATATACCGGCTGTATATACTGAATGGTACTGTATATACCAGGCTGTATATACTGAATGTTACAGTATATACCGGCTGTATATACTGAATGGTACTGTATATACCAGGCTGTATATACTGAATGTTACAGTATATACCGGCTGTATATACTGAATGGTACTGTATATACCAGGCTGTATATATTGAATGTTACAGTATATACCGGCTGTATATACTGAATGTTACAGAATATACCGGCTGTATATACTGAATGGTACAGAATATACCGGCTGTATATACTGAATGGTACTGTATATACCGGCTGTATATACTGAATGGTACTGTATATACCAGGCTGTATATATTGAATGTTACAGTATATACCGGCTGTATATACTGAATGTTACAGTATATACCGGCTGTATATACTGAATGTTACAGTATATACCGGCTGTATATACTGAATGTTACAGTATATACCGGCTGTATATACTGAATGGTACAGTATATACCGGCTGTATATACTGAATGGTACAGTATATACCAGGCTGTATATACTGAATGTTACAGTATATACCGGCTGTATATACTGAATGTTACAGTATATACCAGGCTGTATATACTGAATGTTACAGTATATACCAGGCTGTATATATTGAATGTTACAGTATATACCAGGCTGTATATATTGAATGTTACAGTATATATGGGCTGTATATACTGAATGTTACAGTATATACCGGCTGTATATACTGAATGGTACTGTATATACCGGCTGTATATACTGAATGGTACTTTATATACCGTCTGTATATACTGAATGGTACTGTATATACCAGGCTGTATATATTGAATGGTACTGTATATACCAGGCTGTATATATTGAATGTTACAGTATATACCGGCTGTATATACTGAATGTTACAGTATATACCGGCTGTATATACTGAATGGTACTGTATATACCGGCTGTATATACTGAATGGTACTGTATATACCGGCTGTATATACTGAATGTTACAGTATATACCGGCTGTATATACTGAATGGTACTGTATATACCAGGCTGTATATATTGAATGTTAAAGTATATACCGGCTGTATAAACTGAATGGTACGGTTTAATGAGCAATAAAACCGTAATGGACTAAATGTTGTTGGGTATAATTTACAAACATGAGGCCCCTCAAACATCCATTTTTAACTGTAACTAAACAACTTACGCATAATTAGTGGTGGATCTGAATAAATTTGCTTGTAGAAACTGTTGCATGTGTACTGTAAGTACAGGAACTGTCAGCTAGATGCAGATGGTTCTTCAGAGCGTTCATTACAGGAATAATGAATGCAAGCAGGAAACTGTCGAAACTGTCCGGCTCTAAGCACTTCATGAACAATAGAGAACAGGAGAGGGAGAGGCCCTTAAAAACCTGGCCCCTCCTCTTCCTTCACAGAAACATCCAAACGAGAAAAAAATGTATTCTTTCTCACAAAAACATATTTCCAAGTTTTAATATATTCCAGGTATGAAAATAAAACATTGTGCTGAGAGTCTATAGGCAGCCCTTTAAAATGAGTTCAGATATATCTGTCTGTAACCATCACACTCCACCTTTTGTAACTCATTATCAGCGTCTATGATTCAGTATAAAACATAAATAGAAAGTGGCTGCTTCCTTGTCCAAAGAGTTCCAGGGAAGTTGGACAAGTGCTTGAGGCTTTGTCTGGAGGATCCCACATCTAAGAGCATTTTAATGGGCATGTTTTGTGTGTATGATGATATATAAAGGACTTTTATTTTACCAGCAGTCTGGTCTTGTATCTGTTGTCATGACATTCTCTGATGTTTATCTGATCTGGAGGGACAATTTGCATGATCAGAGTGTGACAGTGATCAGAAGAACATGAACCACATCTTCAGTGTGCGTTTAATGCTACAATATTGTTAGACTGCAGGTCTATTGGACACATGATCTCTGTTGATATCACAACATTCATTCTCCTTCACACACACACAGACAAACACAGACAAACACATCATGTTTATCTTTAATAGCAATCTCCATCTTATATTAACACAATGGTGACTTGCGGCGAATAAAAAATAATGATACAACGTATGTTGTACAACAATGTTACACGCCCTGATGGACTGGCGGAGCCTAAATTATAATATTTAATCTATTTGTGCGTATGTTTGTACACACTTTCTCACGAACACCGCGATCACAAGCTGTTGATTTACAAACTCAGAATGAAAACAAATGAGAAGCCTCACCAAACACGAGGATGGCCATGGCTGGACAAAGCTTTTCAGCTGCAGACACAGTCTTCTTCTGTCCTCAGTCAGTCCATCGGGAATGTTTCTGATTCAACCTATTATATGACAATGACGCGCATGCAGACTGCAGACTGCTCTGATGAATCGTCCAGCGCAACAATCCTGCATAAGCGGTTGGTAGTTTATCTCCTGCCTGTTACAAGCAGTTGATGAGCTAAACTTTGATCCCTGCAAATAAAGCGCAACCGCGTCACATTTCACGTGCATTTGCGCATTTCTCAGGTGCAGCACACCAGCGGATGCGGTCCGGCGGTTTATTCAGCACTTTGTGTTCGCTTTCATTCACTCCTCACATCCCAACACTGAAGTCGCCATCTTGCGCGAACACATGACCTGATCCACCCCGACACAAGCGCATCCACGAGAGCTGCAGCCTCCTCTAGGCCGTTACTATGGGGACCTCCTCCCTCCGTGAACTGATGCTGTGCATGTTCATATGCATAACATAATCTGTTGCTGGCGTTTAAAGAGTTTATCTCTACAATGTGTGTGTGTGTGTGTGTGTTAATAACCAAACAACTTCCATACATCTCATAGTTTGTATTTTAAAAGCAGTGTATTTTACCGCTGTGTGTTCCATACATTATTGCATAAGTTCGTTTTAACTTAGGTAAGTGTTTTGCCGTCATCGTCTAACACATTCTCTGCTGCGGTTATAGAACAGAAGTTCATTGTCATTGACGAATTGAAGAATAATTTTATCTTAATGCTTTATAAAACACAGTGTAAAAAATACTTTTTCATAGTTTTCATAGTACTTTTTTAAATGACTTGTCATTGCCAAAGTCAGTTTAAGTGGATGGTGGAAATAATCGAAATGTTTTGATATTGTGTATTGTAATGAAAATAAATTCAGATCTTTTAATACCTTGAATATCCAAATACTTCTTGGGGCCACTGTATACAGTATAAGTCTCAAACTTTTTCTTAATTATAAAGTTTAATGTCTCTACTGGGTGGAAACAAAGTTCAAATAAACAAACTCTCCTGAATACAGTTTTGTCAAAACATTGCAGTGACGTTTCAGGGAGTAAATAAAAAGATAAATAATGTTACCACCTTTTTTGTAGCACAGGTGATGATTTAGATGAAACAAAATCTCCAGTACATTTTCCGGATGGTTCTGTTGTGCTGACCTGAGAGGAGTTTGAGCTAACAGGAAGTTCAGACAATAGCCACCCAGCAGCTCTGCTCTTAGGACATGAGCCCCTGACACCAGCCCTCATTTCCTGCTGTTGAATATGAATTAAATACACTACAGAACCTGCTGATTATAGCAAGACAGTGTGTGTAATGCTTATTTATAAACACTGATTCTTGTGTGGCATAATCTACTGAAAATTTGTAGTCTGTCCACATAAAGGTTAAAGGATATTTCCACATCACAATGACAATTTCCTGATAATGTACTCACCCCGTGACCTTTCCAACGTGATTACGTAATGCGCGAGTTCGGGGACGCGCATAACAGAGCCAGACCAAGACGAACGTCAGTAGTTAAAAGTATGTAATGTTTTTCAAAAATGACTGATCGTTTCACTAGACACAGCCCTTCTCAGTCTATTACGGATAAACACCATGGTTGACCATATATGATATATGACCAATAACATATTTCGAGAGGTGCAGGGTGAACAGATTTGAGGCTCTTGATGAAACAATAACCTGAGACGCCAGCAGGGGGAGCAGTACAACTTCAATAGACATTTTAAACAAGTTCACACGATTCAATCGAACTGATTCCTAATAGAAAAAGAATCGAACCGAATTCGCAAGCCGTTCATAAATCACCAAGGCCTAGTCTACACCTTCAGAGGTAAAACTGTGAGCTCAGTGATATATTGGAAGAGCAACAAAATAATGGATTACGACTTTTTAAAATTATCATTTTTTAACTGTAGACCATATAGTACTCGTAACCACTAACACGAGAATAAACCTGGAAGCTGCTGTTGTGTCGAGTATATATATATATATATTTATTAATATCGTAATACTGATTTTTTTAAAGAGACCAGAAGAAATTTGTTTTAACTGTGGTGAATGATAATAAAATCGCGAGCGTCTGCATCACAGATTATATTAGTATGGGGAAGATGGCAAACTCAGCTAATCTACCAATAAACGGAGCATAACAACTTCAATCACGTGAGGAACATCAGCCAATCAATAATGATACTGACATCAGTGGATGTGCAGAGTTTACGACAGTCAATTACGGTTTACGTTGCAGTTTCTTGCTGCAATGTTTACAGTTACATTAACATTTATTTCTTTAGTAGTCGCTTTTATCCAATGCGACTTACAAAGAGAGTGAGGGACAGAGAGAGAGCATTTAACATTTTGCCCTATAATCAACAAGCCAAGACTACAAAGCTGCATTTCAAGTGGGAATTGCGTTCTGATGCTCAAGACTGGATGAACAGTAAGTTTTTAAAGGTGAACAGAGTGTTAGGCATTTGTCAGGTGTGTGTGAAACAGATGTGTTTTAGTTGTTTCTTGAAGGTTGTGATGTTCTCTGCAGATCGGGTGGAGGCCGGGAGTTTGCTCCACCGGGAACGAACAAAATGGGTGAATGTCTTGGTCTTAGAGAGCGATCTGGTACCTCGTTGGGAACAATCAGACGTGGTTCGTTTGTAGATCACACTTTTGTCTGATTAAAATCTCTTTACCTGCAACAGACAAAAACGTTTATCCAAAACTTTGAATACGATGCTTAAGTTACCCACACCTATGAGCTTATGCTTCTCAAAGTCGTAAGTCAATAATGGAACAATACCATGGAGAACTGAATATTCCCAGGCTTTGCCACAAGATGGCAGAGTTTACAAAGCAAAATGCTTTTAAACGGGCAAATAGATGAAAGAAACAATTTAATTCAATGACAAAATTAACGGAATACGTCTCAGACTCTAAATGGGCTTACAGAGCTATTAAAGATTTATTACAACATTTCATTAATTTTTATATTTTATACATAGCTTTCACAAGTTACAAGCTGACCGCCAACACATTATCACATCCTTTTCCTAAAGTGGACCCGAATTAAGAATTAAGAAAAGCCCTGTTGCAGCCATTTTCTGATTTAAAATATGAATAAAATGTTGAACCTGCAATAACCCAACATAAACATGATTTAAAACATTGGTCTAATTTTCTCAGAAAAAACACGTTTTAAATAAATACCAAAGAGGAAAAATGCAGCAGTCTTGTAAAACTACATAGTAGTAAGCCAGGACATTTTAGAAGAAAAGTCACACAAAGTCCTATCCCTGCTTAGTAATAGTCATCATATCAGAAACTTAACAGAGATCTTAAGACTTGTTTGCATTTTGAAAAACAGCTCTCCTTCCCCTTTTATTCTAGAGACAAAATGGCTTAGAGTTTCACAGGTTGGGCAGAGAGAATTGTGTTGTTTTTTAAAAGTACTTTTTAGCTTTTTATTTCATTGTTATGATCTTAAGACAAACATAATACCAGTTGTGATCACGTACAATAATTTAATCAGTAATGGCATTTACAATGCTTCCTTAATTACACTGTAATTAGAAACAACAAAATGAAGAAACTAGAAAGTTTTCTCAGTGTTTCAGACACCACAAATACAAAGTCAGCCATTTTGTAAGCAAGCGGAAAAGAAACTGCTTATAAAAAGCATAAAGCCTCTTATCAAAATAAGTCCATGAAAGCCTTCAGTATTAGGAAATATTATCTATCTTCTAGTTTCACCTAAAATATAATTGTAATTGAAATTTTTCTAAATGCAATTGTAATTTTGATTACAAATTGAAACCTGCAAGAAATAATGGCACACAGAGAAATAAGCATTTGTAAAGTCTGCATGGTGAATGAAGACATCCTTTAACAGGCCAAGAATCATCCGGAACATTCACATAACATTCACATAACAGCACATCACTGCTTCAAGACTGACGATCAGTTGAAGATTTGTAACAAAGTTTTTTAAAGCTACTTCTAAAAGCTGCTGTAACTGCTCAATGTCAACAAGCATTTGATCAACCATCAATAAAATAAAAATAAAAACATCTCTCTTTCATTCCCCATGTGCAAAATATAAAAGGCAGAAAGAAATTAAAGTGACCGTTTCCTGCATCTTCACGCCTCTGATAGTGCTGCAGTAAGTCTACATGCTCCCATCCTCTATGAATTTGGACACATTTTACAGCAGGGACTGGTGTGAATCATACAGTCTCCATCCTTCACAGTCTCCAGCGCTCTGCGTTTCACTCTATAAATACAACACACACTGAGACAGTTAAACAGCACCATTTCTCTCAAGTGCTTTCTTCCACTACTGGACTTTCTCTTTGTAAAAATGCCTTGGATAGAAAGAGCTCAAATAAAAAATGAAAACCAGAATGTTTCCCCAAAAGAAGAGCAGGGAACATTTCATGCCCCCCCATTTCAACATGGCTGCCAGGATTTAAAATGACCGATTCAGAGGCCTGATCAGCTTCCTGAAGACTGGGCATGAGCAGCAGAAGCCCCGCCCACATGTGACTCCTCCTCCTCTTCTGTGCTGTGGTCTGTGGCAGGCCTGCTGGAGCCAGACGTGAGTGCTGCTGAGGTTGTCGTGGACGAGTTGACGCCATTGGATGTACTGATAGAGCTGTGCTGGATGGCCTCATTCTGAGGGCTGCTGGGAACAGACATCTCCCCACAGCTGTCCTCCTTATCCAGCTCTGAAATACAAAGCCACAGAAGCAACTAAGAAGCCACTAACAAGACAACACAGACATTGGCAGATGCAGAGACATTGAGCACAGGCTAATTTTAGCACAGGGAGCTCCTGAATACACATCTATGATCTTCATCAATCATAGTCCAATAGAACAATGCTTATTTTTAATCTAGGGGAGGATTGTGTCACAGGCAACAGAAGGGAACTGTAGACTCTTGCAGGCTTAATGCAGAATAAAACCCGCATTTTTTACTAGGGTGTGGTGGGTGATTTTAATGGAATTTCTATGCCAATATATGCAATAATACCAAGGATTCCATATATTTAACTAATATTATCTTTTTCCTTATTTATTTAGTTTATATACTTTCAGATCATTATCTGGTGTCCTGTTTAATACACTGACTAATGGTTACAATATCAGCTTTCTGTTACAACTGCGGTAAAACAAAAACATTTACATTTATGCACTTTGCAGACGCTTTTATCCAAAGCGCCTTTAAGTACATTCAACTACATTTTTTTGGTCAGTAGATGTGCTCCCTGGGACAGAATAACATCTATCACTAAAGATAACAATCTACCTGAACTGTCTCAATTCCTTATATAGCTGCATAACAGATGATAGCCAAACCTTGACAATGTTAAAATGCTAACTCCCTCTTTTACAACACCTCAGACACAGTTGCTCCTCTATGCCTAAAGGTAACCAGAACTAGAGGTATTATGTACAGCATGAGAAGAGTGTTTCATTTCATTACAGAAAGGCCTTAAAAACCTTTAGATCTGCCTACTTTTCAAATCTTTTAGAAGAAAATAAACATACCGCTAGATATTTATTTTTTGTTAATTTAGCCACTGTATAAAATAAAGTGTCAGCTGCTTTAGGCAGTTGTCAATATCATAGCAGTGATGATTCTATGAATTTTTTAATAACAAAATAGATACTGTCAGAGAAAAATCATAAACATGCAATTGCCTGCAACACAATCACAATAGACAGCGCATCACAGTTTGTCCAAGAAACAACTCCAGTCATTCTCTGCTATAGGTAAGGATGAACTGTCAAAACAAAATGAAATCATTTAAATCTACAACATGCTAGATCCTACACCTACCAGGCTGCTGAAAGAGATCAGGCTTCCTGAAATTACAGATAGTCTACATAGTATTATTAATTCATCATTGGTGTTAGGCCATATGTCCCAAAACCTTACAAACTGGCTGTTATCAGACCCCTTATTAAAAAAACACAACTTGATCCCAGGGAACTAGTAAATTACAGACTCGTCTCAAATCTACCTATTATTTAAAAATACTTGAAATGGTGAATTGCTTACAGATATGTTCTTTCCTGGAAAGAAACAGTATCTGCAAGAATTTCCAGTCAGGATTGAGACCAAATCACAATTGAGACTGCTCTCATCAGAGTGACAAATGATTTGCTCCTGTCGGCTGGTTGTGGTTGCATCTCTCTTCTAGCACAGCCTTTGACACTATTGACCACAGCATTCTTTTAGGTAGGCTTGAAAATTATGTTGGCATAAATGGAACTGCACTGGCATGGTTTAAATCATATTTATCTGACTGATTCAAGTTTGTTGCTGAGTGAAACGGTGTCATATCAATCACAAGTTCAGTACACACTACACCTAAAATATTGTCTTACTCTTGATGGATGCTCTATAAAGCCTCTCATCAGCTAAGAATCTGGGTGTCATATTTGATAGCAATTTGTCCTTTGAAAACCACATTTCCAATATCTGTAAAACTGCATTTTTTCATCTTAAAAATATATCAAAACTATGACACATGCTATGTGTCAAACACCAAAAAAAGGTTAATAAATGCATTTATGACATCATTTATGACAAGACTAGATTATTGTAATGCCTCACTATAATGTCGTACTGGGTGGTTAGTGTGCAGGTTTAGTACAAAAACTATGGATGGTCCAAAATGTAGCAGCCAGAGTTCTTACGAAAATGAAAAAGTTTGATGATTATATTAGCCCGGTTTTGTCATTTCTGTTTGTATCATTCCTCAGTGCCTGACATTCGTCACAAAATCAGCCCAGCAGTTTTAAAACAATACAAAATTATAAATCATTATTATATACTCTCAGTTTTTAAACCAAAAATTACGAATTGCAGTGTTATTGCAGTGTCTCCTCTCTACCAGAGAGGAGAACTGGCCCTCCCGGATGACTCTGGTTTCTCTCGAGGTTTTATCTCCATCTGTACATCATTGGAGTATTGGTCCTTGTCACTGTCGCACTGTTGACTTACTTGGAGACTGCTAATATTTAGCTTGGCTTAGGTTTTTGTAAATTGTTAATATTGTCCTCTTATAGACCACAGAGATGGGTATGAGCCTTCACATGCAATGACATATTTCTGATGCACATCCATTTATTCAAATAGTTCAAATATGTTGTAGTCATCATCAGTTCAACCAACTTTAGATTTATAAACCGATTACAATCTTGGTATCACTAGTTAGTTTTACTGATATACATCTTATGAAGAATTAAATTTACAATAATACCATGTATTCTGTATTCAATTTTCAGTTTTGTGGTTGAACAAAACAACATTGTAAAAAAAAGCGCTATATTAATAAAACTGAACTGAAATTGAATTAAACTTGTTTTGTCTCAACTAGTTTTTCTAAAACTTGCTTCTGTAGAGCTGCTCTGCAACAATACCAAACTGTGAAGTGTTATATAAACTGAACTTGAACTGGATTGAGGGTTTTAATGCATTGCTATATACAACAGTACTCATCTACCACAATAATGTAATGGGGATACTCGTGCGTTTTTTTGTTTAATTAATTAGCATATTATGTAATTACTTCAGTTATATTTTTAATTGATTGACATCCCTATTTACAATGTTTGACCTGAAGTTTGACTCCAGTCATGTAAGGGCCTTTACAAATGGCTTAGTTTTGACTCTGTAAATACCTGAACTTCTTTTGCTTTAGCTGAATGTAGCAAGTGCGGAAAAAAAGGGTTTTTCCCCCAGAGTTTCCCAGGCCCATTCCTTGTTTTTATTTATTTATTTATCCCTGTGCTTGCTTTGTAATCTTTAATTAAAGTTACAATGTCATTTTAAACCAACATCATCAGGGTGTATTAGAGGCTGTAGCATGCAGCCAGACTCTCGCACCCCTGCCCACCATCCCCTTCCACTTATGCCAACTACTGCAGCGACAGATAATTACTGCAGCTGATTTTAACGATACACACACAGGAGAGCAGGAGAGACGTGCGGTCCAAATGCCACCAGCTGTTCTGTGGTTGCATTGAATTAATTGGCTCCTGATGAGGAAGGGAATGAGAAAAGTCCACTCCTCGCTCGGAATCACACAGAAATGCAGACTATCATGATAATTAATATAGCTAATGAAGCAAGCAACTCTGAAATGGCACATGGTAACTATTGCAGGGATTTGTGATTGTGTGCTGTTCTGATACACTGTCTGAACTGGGCTCTGATTGGGTGATCTGCTACACATGTATGCTCCAGGGTTGTAAATACCCTTGCCTGCTCTGCGCATGTAAGGTCAGACTCTGCATAAATCAGAAATATGTTTTCTCTTCGCCTCTGTATCCAGGTTTCTGTAATTACTCCTATTGGTATTAAGCCGGAGCAGATAATATATTATCATACAGTGTTGCATGCTTCTGAGAAAGCTCCCTGCTCACCTTCTCTCCGATCATCTACACCGCGAGCAGATGGAGATTGTGCAATGCCAAACAGAGGCATGGCCCACTTGTTTGCAGGGCAGCTTGGGTAATTGTAAGCTTGGGTAATTGGGTAGTGCTGCATGAGAGATTCAGGGCAGAAACATACTCTACATATATATGCAGTGCTTGGCCAGCATGCTGAAAGTGTGATCCAGCCGAACATACTTTTTCACTGCGTCCTAACCGGGCGTGCCTTGATAAAGCAATGAACGCTCTGCTCTGTGTAAATCTAAGATGTTGTTTTAGGCAGCTGCAACAAGCAACAGGCCGTACTGTGACCTGCAGGGTAGCCCCACCCACCGTGAATCTCTTTGGTCCAAAATCATGCTTCTTGTAACTGCACATTGGCCATAACTGTGTCACACTGTGCGTCAGTTTTGTGGTGAGTGACAAATTGTGCATTGATAAAAACTGTTGCATTGCATTAACATGCTGTAATGTGTTCTTCCGTTCCCCTTCAGTACTAAACCTTAGTAATCAGAGGTCAGTATGGTTATTGAATGTCTGTGCCATTAAACCGAATATGTAGCCAACTGTTGACTAACTAACTTCCGCAGCAAGATTCTTTTCAAATTGTAAAATCTTTTCTTCAAACTGAAGCTTCACCATAAGCACAGGTGATTACAGTGCCACATAATGCATAGCTCATAGCATTTGGTAGGGCTGTTGCATAAATTATGTTTAAGGCCAAAAAGATTCACAGACAGAACTGTACATAACAGCATGGATTCTAGAAAAGACCGGGACGCTCTGTAACCATAGGTGAACATGAGAAACAGAGCGTTCTCTGACAGGCAATGACCATCTGCCGTTCTCAGTCCCACAATAAATGTAGCACGTACTGCTGTTGTTTACAAATCCAGCAAAAAACGATCACTGCTCCTCCACCAGTCTCATTTGCACAGGTGACTAATATATGACCCTCAAGGTACTCTGTGACATCGGAGATGTAAACAGGATTGAGGAATGGTTTCGATCATTTCCATATTCTCCTCTTCCTCTCAAAGACCTACCAGATGCCTGTAAATGAACCTGCTCCCTGACAACCCAATCTCACCCGCCCATAATATGCATGAGACCTGTCAGTCAAGCTGCTTAACAATGCTGTCGCATAATGAACTGCGTGGCTGTTCATTATAATGAAACTGTGCTTCTGTCAGGCTCTCAGCTATAATACACTCATTTTGAAGACAATCATTGTCAATACAAGTCAGCCCTGGATTACGGAATGAAGGCAAACCTGCACATATGTAAAATCAATGACGTACTGGCCATGGTGTGAAATCAAAGCATTGGAAGTTTTCTACAACAAAGTGCTTACACACCCGCAAAGCGGCAGGGGCGGTTATTAAGGTTTAGTGCCTGGTAGACCGTGGAAGTGGCGCCTGCAGACGCACACACGATAACTCCTGCAACTGCTTCTTTGTCCCTGTGACAACAGTTAATTGATATGAAGTGACTGCATATGGCAGACGAGCCGCAGATCTGCACATTTCACAAGGTGCTATTAAAGTGTAACAACCAAAGTCGCATGTGTAAGAAAAGCAGCCCCCGTTTCTGAACACCTCTTTATCACTCATCTTAAAGAGGACGACGGCACATACAACACGATCATTTTGTTAGGGAACATCACTGTTGTGCAAATATATGAGTCCACCCTTGCTCTATTGTAATAATGGGAAGAGATGAATCTGTGTTATTTTAAACTCAGTGCTAGTTCATATTCCACTCTTCACATTTTATCAAATACTCTACAGAACACTCATTAGCAATAACACTCATCTGTTATAGTCAAAAAAGAAATTACCAAAAAAGAACACTTTTGTACAACCTATTAAGCAGGGCTGGCAGTCCAAAAATTTTAGCTAATTTTCACAGAAAGACAGACAGTCAGTGAGGCTAGGCGTGGTCTGATCAAACCCAGAGCTTCATTTAACAATATAAATCAAATAGTTTTTTGTAAACTGTGAATGTGTCAACATGAATGAAATCTCAGGCTGCAGATGAGCTAAAAGATATCTGCAATGCATTTCACCTCTGTAATGAGACATTTCCAAAGAGAACAGATATTTAATATAAAGGAATGTACAGCAGGACATTAGATTTGATTAGATTGCTGAATGTGTGGGCTGTGTTAGGCTATGATATTATTAGTCGTGGTTGCTAATATAAAAATGACTATTGCTTATTGACTATTGCTAAGGGTTTGAACACACTCCAACCCTAAGTATCACATTTTGGTGTGCAACTCTAAACAATTTGTGCTAACAAACATGATCCTTGTTGACATAATCATGTTCTTCTTTGGAATAGGCTCAATTTGGTGCCTTCATGTTGTCTTTAAATATGAAGCACTCGAGAACCCAGCTGTTTGCACTGAAGCTGCTCTGGACTAGTACTCACGGTGGCATCCTGATTTCTTCTGTAGGAGGGTCACAGGACAGTCCTTGTGAGCCAGTAAAAGCTGCTTCAGCTGAGCAACCTCACTCCGTAGCAAAGTCACTTCATTCTGGACACAAAGACAGGAGACAGAAGCATGTTATCTGTACCAGATCGGTGAGGAGTGAACAAAAAGATCCTCAGCTCTTCTTCACTGGAGCTTTTTTGGGACACAATAATAGCTGCTTAATGGCAGAGTCCCAGGAGAGAGAAACACAGAGAAACCCCCACACAATCAGCCAAACACTGTCACCCGTTCTGCTGAGATTTACTCGCTGCTGCCATTAGGACTCCCATGGGGCCGAGCTGTGCTAAAGACAGACTGTTTAAGAGTGAAGGTGACTTTAGCAGAGAAATGAATGAGGGTGAGGGAAGGCCTCAACACCCCGCCACAAATTTCAGCATTTCCTATTTTTTCAGAAACATAACCAACATTTATTGCAGCTGTGTAAAAGCCCATTTATTTAATTCCTGTTTTATCTTGGCACAGTGGGCAGCAGATTTAATCACAGCTGTCCCACACTGCATCTCAGTGTCCACAAAATGTAAACCACACACTGTCCTCCTCCATTATGACCAGAAAGGTATTCCAGGTATTTCTGGTATGCCATATCATGTCAAAATTCACTTTGTACATCTAAAATGTTAGTCAGTATAGGTGTCTGAAGCTCAGCTTGACCAAAAGCTGTTAATTACTAGCTACATGAAAATAATATATTTCTAATAAATCAGGCATATATATATATATAATATTTGTTTATAGAAGTTAGTTCCAGTCCACTAATTTGATGGGACAAGCTATGTTGCAGATATTTCCTATAACATTTATGAACATATAACAGCACTTTTACTGTTGTTTTACTCCATCTGTCTATGTTCACTACACAGAATTTAGATTCCATAGTTCACCACATTGTAACCAAACAATTTTCATTAACAGACCAAAAATAAACAGAAACTGTGGCTGTGTCTGAAACTACTCATGTATAATATCGGAATGGCCATTATTACCTGAGTTAATTACCACAGTTATTAACTGAACTGTGATTGTGTTATTTTTCACATTAACTATTTTTTTCAGTTATTAAAAAGTCACATTTTTATTAAGTTTTTATTAGTTTAGGATGAAACCACTGTTATTTGGCACATTTAATGGTCCATGCAGATAATCTCAAAATAGCCAAATATCAGTTGACAAATTGGCCTGGTTGATATATCAGTCTATTACTGAAATCATGTTCATATAACAGTACTAATTAAGTTGGACATAATTGTGTTTATCTGAGCTGACTTTAGGCATGTTTTTGTCACCCTGCTCCTCAGCAAGATAAAGTATGAATAAAATGACGACTCCTGATTTTGCTGTCTTCAGAAATGTGGCAGATGAAGAAGAGCAGCCCCATTCAAACAATTAGTTTTTAATGTCAGCACAGACGGGCTGCATTCATAAAGACAGCACAGGGGAAATGTGTGGCTCGGGTGTCGCCGCTGCTGGTCGGCAAACCTGACACCTCGTTAAAAAGCCAGTTATGGGTGATGTTAACGTAATCGAGCATCATTAGAGCTCTTCGCTCTGATCAGAGAGGGGCAATTACCCCAGCCCATCAGCACTGATAAATGCTCTTATATTAAACATCGCCCCTCTGATGAAACATACAGACACACTTATTCTCAAACGTTCTGCTATTCACCCAATAGCCTGCTGCAGCTCTCCATCTGTTTTATGTTCCTTTATTCTTCATATAACCCACAAATTAATTGCCCTTCCCCCAACCCTTCGGTAAACCACTGCGCTTTGTTCAAACGAACAAATAAAAGAGCCTGCGCGCAAATAAACAGTGGCACATCTCATTAAATTGTCTGGAACGTGCCGACGCCATGCCACATTCTCTGTTATCAGCGGAGACAGCGGTTACGTGAACTGTTTCGAACTTGTCAGTGGCGGATCCTAATTGCCTGCTACAAAACAGGGGTTGAGAAATAGACGGCTTTCCCTGAGAGAGTTCCAGGGCAGCTCGCAAACGCTTCGACAGAAGAGACGATACGCTTGTGTGCCGATGACATCTGGAGGAATGTCTTTATTGACAGGGCCATTTCGATGTGCAAGACTCAAACAATCACGCCTGGCTGTCACGCAAACACATTTCTTAATTTCCAGTAATGACTTCATCACTGTCTTCACCTTGCTACCAAACACGACTGTTAAACGCACTCAAACCTGCCCACACTGGGGAACTTTGCATGTGTGTTGGGTACCTGTAGCTGTCCGTTCATGGTGCTTAGGTCTTCAGCTTTTTTCTCCAGACTCTGCACCCACACTTTCCTCTTTTGCCTGCAGCGAGACGCGGCAGCTCTGTTTCTTTCCAGAAACTTTCGTCTTTTCTCGTCTGGGTCTTCACTGGTGGTTCTCCGTCGCCGCCCACCTGTACTGGTCGTGTGCTGGGCTGGTGGGGCTGGAGACATCTACACACCCATCAAAAACATACATTACAAAAATAAATCCATTACTACAATAACACTAACAGCACACCCACACAGATTAGAAGAAAGGTAACACACAACTAACATAGCTAACATTAATATCCAAGATCAAATATACAACACATACAGATAAAACAACCACATGAAAACAATATACCAATAAACATGAACAACTGCAACTTACTAGCTGTTTGGTAACATTCAAATGCTTATTTAGGGTTCAACATTTGCCAAAATGTATTAGTATTTATATAAATTAAATGTATAAATTAAACCAACAGTTTACTTGACTATTTTATAAAGTTATAATAATTTTTTAAAAAATAATTTTTATATCCCTTTGACCAAGGAGTTGTTTAGCTGTTTTTCCTTTAAATATTTACAATGTTGCATATTATATGACAGGACTAAAAAAAACAATAAAACTCATCATAACTTTGCTTATTATGCAGCCTCACGACAATGTCGCCAACAGAGTTCCAACAATTACAGTTATTTATGGAAGAAAAGAAAAACATCAACTTTGGATTGTTAATCCATGGAGTTTTTTTATTACTTCTTGCGAAACAATAATGTACATTTTGGATCGCATATTAATTATTGCAGTCCAAACTCAGCTTTCAGTTCAAACTCAGCTTAAAACTCAGTTTATAACTCAATTCTACAGTTGGCAGTACATACAGGAGTTTCTGTGGTGGATGTGGCTGGTTGTTGTAGTGACTTTGGGCAGGGATCTTCAGGAGGCGGTGGTTCTGGGGGTGGAGTTTGTCTGGCTGAGCTGCTCTGGATGTCACCTGCATCACCGTTGGTTACCTGAGGGAGCTGCTGACTGAGGGCCACCTTCAGCTTCTACAGATGAGGAAGACAAAAGAGAATCAGAAGCCAAACATCATTTGAAATGCCTGCATTACATCATCTGCTTAAATTGCATCTAAAACACTGCCCACACACATATACAAGTAACTATGATTGTTTTAGTGACATGATCCTGGCCTCAGATGGCGAGCCCCATGGATTATTAAAAAAACCGATGCATAGGTTATATAAGTCTCCCAGGAAACAAAGTCTTGGCTAAAAAGTACCAGTGGGCTACACTGAGTGCTTGTGAGGAAAAACTATTTGCATGATTTGACCCTAAATCACCAAACCTTGATTGGTCACTTTAAAGGCAAGCTGGCACTTCTTGCTAAAGTGGCCGTTTCTTGCCCAGAATAAACTGCCTGTGTACCAGACTTTGTGCCAAAAGCACAAATCTGTCAAAAGTATAGCGCATTTAACTGTAAAATCTCTCTGTCTTCAGCATTTTTATATACCTGCAGGATGTCTGCAGTGAAATAAGAAAAAGTGCTGTCTCCCTCTCTCAGAGATCAGAAGGCTAAACTACATTAGAAAGATGCGAGAACTGAAGATTAGAATAATTAACTTCCACAGAAAACTAGAGGCAAGGATTAAAACAACATATTCATCACAGCTTTAAACAGATGCTTCCCTCGGAGCTCTTCCACAGGAGTTCCACAAGAGCTGTCGTAGCTAATTCCCTATTCCCTGGAGACCTCCCTGATTTTCTCTTGTCAGGGAAATCTGCCTTTTTTTGGCATACTGTAGCGTGTGCAGCACAGAGGCTTTCTCAGTGCTAAGTGCTTTTCTCTTCACTGCGAGCAACCCCTAATAATGATAACATCAGGACTTAGTGATATAGATACACTGATATAATATATTAATGTAATATACACTAATTAATATACACTAACATAATTCTATATATTTTACGACATGTATGTATTTGGTCAGAAGAGTGCATATTTGGTGGGAGAAGTACATATTTTGTTGGATGAGCCACAATTTTAGACAAAAAAAAAATAATCACTGTAACCAATTCAAAATCAAAACAATTTATATTTCCACAATGTGTTCTGGTAAATATCAAAAGGAATATCATTATTCTTTTCACATTATTTACTTTAACCTAAATCAATACAGTCAGTATAACAACATACAGGCTAGAAATAAACAGCAATTTTAACCTACAACTATTTTTACACCTTTGAAACAGAACTAATTCATGGAAACTTCCCAAATCTATCTGCATTTCAACAAGGCTAAAACCTCACAGAGACACAATTATAATATTTCTGTCTTGGTGCTCTCATACTCTTGATCTTGGTAAATGTTATATTGGCAACAAAATAATATTGAATATGTAAAAAGCCCTAATTAGCATGTAAGGAAACCTGTTACACACACATATGTATGTCAAGCTTGAGAGTTAACAAATGCCCCCACAGCATGGAGGAAGCATTCATTTACAGAAAATCAAGAAAACAATATTATTTGAACAGCTATTCTCATCAGGCCTATCTATCCAGTGAATCAGTTGATAAAGCAATTCCCTTCTCCACATATCTACAGGACACATGCAAGCAGTCACACAGAGGCTGAAAGAGAGCAGGACTGAAAGAGAGTGAGACTGAGGACCAGTCAGTTTCATAATTCATATCTGCCACAGCAGCCCCATCCGAACCATACCCCTCCATCTCCAGGGCTTGTTTCAACCATCTGCTCCTTTATTACTTATCTTTATTTTGCAACTAATTAACAGCATAATCTTCTAAATTCAGCAAGTTAATTATCATTATTGTGGTCTTTGCAGCATCATCAGTCCTTGTAAAGTGCCGTGTCTGTGTGGCTGGGGAGCGAGCGAGTGAGAGAAAGCTGGGGGTGTTTGCTTATTAGATGTTTTCTGATGAGACAAGCTTTTGGGAGTGTTTTCTGTAGATGGTGGGTAAAAATGTCTGCACGTGTTCATGTGCTCTGTGTGTGATATGCGTGTTGGCCCATGGAGAATGTGTATGTGTTTAGAGGCATGTAGACAAATATGCACTGATTTGTTTGCATGGAAGTCTAGACACACAACAATTCATGACCCTTTAACAAAATGTGGCCTAGAACCCTCAAAAAAAAGTGTCACATTTTTGTTTCAATGAAAGGAAATGCTCAGTCTTTAGAAAATCCTGATAACTGTTACTAGAGAAGGTCAAACTAAATATTATAGGAGTTTTAAGGAGACATTTTTACAGACATTTTAAGGATGTTTTGTGGTATTTGTGTTAGTGCACATTTTGATGTAACATTTCAATTTTAGTGCAAATGTAAGTTCCCTAAGAAATGAAAAAGTTCCCTAAGATCAATTATTAGACTCCTTGATTACTAATAATCATTATCAACCTTAAATAAACCACACTGGTCAACTCCAAATTTATTGCAAGTATAATGATTATTGGATTTAAATTAAGGTTTAGCATTTACTACAAAGCTTACCAGTCCCTACTAAATAATTAAGATAATTAAAATGGCAAACCTCGTTTAATGAATTTTTATATTATCTTTAAGAAAACTGAAAAACAACATATTAACTTTTTATAAAAATGAAGAGAAGTAAGCTATCAACTGACAAAAAAAAAAATCAGAAGCTTAGCATGTTACAGCACAAATGTCTGGGAAAGAATTTGTGTATGTTGGTTTCAATTCTATGAGCATTATGGGCTGGATACTGATACAGATTTACTAATTTAACTCAAATTGTATTTATTTGGGTATATTTCATTTTTTATTAACACTGCTTACATATGAAATATTCTCTGTCTCTGTTAATTATTATTATCATTAAAGCATTTTGTACAGTATGAAAATATTAATTATTTCTTTCATTAGATTTTCATTTTTTTGTTCACTTCAGTGTTTAAAATCATACAAATGTCTTGTAATTCCATCCATAAATGTAATGTCACCCAAGCAGTAAATGTGCAGATGTGCAGTTTAATTTATGCATGTTCTAATATTTATATTGAGATGCAATACTGACAGCATTAAAACAGCTCTCATTATAATAGACAATACAAGCATTTGTATTTCTGATAAGCAAATGAGTGCGCATGCACGCACACGCAAACACACACTTCAGACTGATGCCCTCTAGTGCTTTTATAATGAAATTACAAGTAGCAAAGCTCTTGGTTCTGTCAATGTTGTGGACTGTACACCCTTCAGTCCCTCTGGGCTAAACAAATATCTGCTTACACTGTAATACTGATGAGACACATGTGGACATGTGCATTTAAACTAGAGAGAAGAGGAAATTACCATTTTGGCTTCTGATTTTACAGGCTGTGGAGAGGAGGGGCCAGGGATGCCAGGGACACTAGGCACTATGGTAACTGGTCTGACCAACTGAAGAAATACAGACATAAAGAGATCAGTAAATGACCAGGTCACAAAACAAGCTCTACATGTGCTGAAGTCTCTGTTACGCTTTTTTTATATAAATATAAAATATAAATATATAGATAAATATATAAAGAACAAAACCCATAATATGTTGCTAGCACAATGCTCTTCCAACTGAGCTACAGGACAGCAATATCATGTTTTGATTTATACCATGTCACAATGATACAGTGAATCATAATATTCGTAATATACATGTTATGTACATGACACATCAAGTCACTTTAAAGAATACCATGGTCTGTGTATAAAAATATGGTAATTCCATTGCAATTCTTTAGCAGGAAAATAAGCGAAACTATTCTTTTCCCCTCCTGTCGAAAGTCTATGGGACACAATCAGCTGCTCCTCAGTGTTTCATACAGATCATCCAGTCACACACACTATCTGCAGGATGACACGTCTCTGCATGCATCACCTCTGACAGGCTGATGCCATTAAAGAGCAACATCATCCACCAACACACAGTAAGTTAAAAACACTTTCCATTGCACTGCTTTTATAAAAGCAGCTTGTGTAAATGGGTTAAATGATATTTCAGTAGCACCTTCTTTTGGTAGACCTCATCACTATTCGTTTTGTGTCAATCACAGACAGCACTGACATGAGCATCGTGAAAAAAATTCATCAGAACTGTATTTCTGTAGTACAACTATTGATAAAACCATGAATTATTAAAATGGACTATTCTATCCAATGTGTATTTTTATGCTTTTATTTTTATGCAACATTTCTAATGCCAAAGTAAACCGAATTCAGCACCCCAAACTAGTCACATATGAAGTCCCATTTCATTTACTGTTTCCTGATGCATTGCATAGTGCATGTTGAAGTGCATGTTTCATAGCATCAAAGTCTCATTTCAAAACAGCAGGAAAGATTTTCTTCTATGACAAAACCTCTGTTGCTTTATAATCAATAACTAAATGATCACATAATGTGGTGGTACAGGAGCATTCTGAACACTGATGCAGATGGGAGGCGTGTGTGTGTGTGCCTGTATTTGTATCTATCTTTGTGAGGACCAATTAGACCACTGGAGTGAAGTTAAGCAGAGTGAGCTGCTTTTTTGGCCACTCCTTTCTGACACTACAAAGACAGCTGCACAAACGTGTGTCTGTGTGAGTGTGTTTGACTCACAGGAATGGCAGTGGGTATGTGGACGCTGGAGCTGGAGATGGTGGCTGGGATGGCGACTGGCATGGTCTGACCATTGGGCAGCTGCAGGAGAACAGGAAACGTCCCTGACACTGGACTGAAGACAGAGAGGAAACACAAGACACATTATTCACACCACCATGTAAAATTAACATGAGACATACCGAAATCAAGAAATACAGAATGTACCTACAACATCAATTTCATATTTAATTCAAGCAAGCACAAAAACAAGTTTAATATCCTCATGCTTTAAAGTCAACATGAAACACCATTTGCTTCTTTATGTGATCTGATGTAATATTAACAAACAAACAAAATGTTCATCACAAAAGTAGAGCCAAAGTGGAAAGTGGAGTTTTTAGTCAATTGTAAAAGCCACACCCACATGACTTGAACATCGTTATATTAACATTACCATGAATTGAATTATTCATTATTTATGCAGCCCTGGGAGCACATGTATGTACAAAATGTATAACTTGAATGTACTGTGAGTCACTTTGGATAAAAGTGTCTGCCAAATGCATAAATGTATTTGGCTATTGATTAGCATTAACCAGCTTGTGTGGTCTAGATGCCAGTAATTAAAAAGATTACTGATTCAGAGGCAGCCCAATTATAATAAAGGATTACAGACATGTTTTGGAATAACATGCACAGATGAATGGATCAATTTTGATTTCATGTTGACTGAGTATTTACTGATAAAAAAGTAAATAAAAACAAGAATGTTTTCATTAACTGTTTGGCGGATAAAACAAAAAGCTTAAAACTACTAAAGTGTCTTGTAGTCGAGCACTTATAAACTCTAGGATGTGAAAGTAAAGACATATGAATCACAAGCTACAGAAACCAAGTAGTCAATTCTCCAAATAAATAAATGACGCAAATGTAAACAGCGAATGAGAAGAAATGATGGGAAACTGAGACAGAAGCAGAATAATTACCATTTAGAAGTTACTTACACTAGCGGTCTACTAGAGGATGGGACCTGCGTTATTACAGAGCTAGATGTTGGAGATGGGAGAGCTTGCTGAATTACAACACCAGCCTCAGAGCTGGCAAGTAGTACATTGGGGACTTGGAGAGAGGCAGGACGTACTATAGCAGATGGAGACAGAGAGGTCGTCTGCAAAGAAACCTCCTGTAAACACCACACGAGAGCCAAGCTGCATCAGCACTGACTGCTCCAATACTGATCTTCACTTTTCTCAATGTGTTAAAACTAATTCACACTGATCTGACAAAAATTTCCATTACTATGTCGGAGCCTTTAGTTGTACCAATAAAGAAACCAGTGTAGACTTCACCACATATGATCAATTGTGAGACTGATTTGTGATGCCCTAGGATTTTAAAACATGAAGATATATTCCCTGTTCTCAAATGTATGAAGCTCTCCACTCAAATATTTGAAGGCATCACAGCCATGAGCACATCAGGTAGTACAGTGAGGGTAGTACTGTTTCAGTACAGCGAGGGTTTTCAAACCCAGCGATTTTAGGACAAACACCTTTCAAAGGCAGAATGAGAGGATCTAAGCTGCTGTCACAAAGGTCACATGATCAGTCTCAGACATTTATTATGTGATCACATATTAAGACATGAATATAACGGCAAAATTCCAATAATCAGAGACAATTCTTTTTAACAATAGCATTAACAGTTTAAAAGCAACACTAATGTATGTGTTCTGAAAATGTGCACTAATGTCATATATTCTGTCTATTTTTATAATTCTCCTGCTTTTTCCTGTTTATCTTTTTTCTTATTTCTATACTGTTTTCTTATCTCAAATGCTTGTTCTAAAATTTGTTTTATATAAAGCTTCTTTGCAACAATGCAAAATTATGAAAAACGCATTAAATTATATAAGCACATTTGAATTGCACTTAATTGTAGTTACTGTAATGAAAGATCTTTAACCCACAAACTAAGAAAGAGGGCCCTAAATTCTGTCTGGAAGTCACAACTGCCAGTGCGCATGTGGAGTTCTGTCTCACCTTCTCATCAGTGGTGGTAGACTCCGGGTGGGGCAGAGGACTCACTCTGTGAGACTCAATGGATATCTGATCCTCTGTTTTGTTTCGGACAACAGGAGTCACAAGAGGAGACAGGTCCAAAGGCAGCTGCAATAACAACACACAACATCTGATTATACATTCAAATCACAAAACCAAACCAAAGGGTAGGATTTTGGTTTTTGAATGAATTATTTTATTAGCTGATGTCAACCTGCATGTGTGGCCTTGGTTACTATAATAATTTCAGAGAGGAGGTTTAAATTTTAATAAAACACAGAAAACAGTGCAAACATCATGTTTTCACAGAGAGAATTTTGTCTTACAGTGCCTATAAAGCCCAAAATGTTCACATAGCTTCACTGAGACATTTACCTTCTTAATGTCATCTTCCGTGGCCTTTTTAAAGTCGTGCTCAAATGGGCTAGTGAGCTCATTAAATAACCCCACCTCCTCACAGTTCTTCAGGAAGCGGGTCGGGGTAGGTGTCTGGTCTGTAACAGCAGCCCGTAAAGCAGTAAAATCAGGAATAATAGTTCCTGTTTGGTTCATTTTAATTGTGCACTGGTGTCTTTTCAGGCTTACCAGCGATGATGACAGTGTCACTGCGTGCTGGACCGAACCTCAGGGTCATCTCATGCTTGTGTTTATGCACTGCCAGGTGGTCTTCATTTGTGAATCGCTGTTACAGACAGACAGTCATTATATGGAGATGTGAACATGTGAAACAGAAAATATACAAGACAATCAGGGCAGTGCCACTGAAGTCCTGTAAGAGTAGATATGCTTATATCTCATCAGCAGTTTATTCTGAAGGTCTGAGAGTGTTTCACATGCCTGTCCACAGCCAGGAGCAGTGCAGAGAAATGGCTTATCATCACTCATATTTACAGATTCAATCTGCCACCTAATAACAAACAAAAAAACAAATAAAGCAATAATAGCAATAAGTCAAAACAAACTTGCAAAGTTTTGGTTATTTAATATCAACAGGCTCAATGATTTATAGAAGAAAGACTTAAGAAGAAAAAACTCTAGTTGGATCTATAAACGATTCTGCCTGAACATCCGAACCCGTGCACAACAGTGAGTATTAGTGAACGCTGCTGCTGCTAACTGAATGACCATCAAACTGCCCGGCAGGTGGATGTCTGGCAGAAGCGCATGGAAGGGGTTGTGATGATGCTCATAACATGAAAGGTAGAACCACAAGAACCACACATCTCTTTATATAACACTAACTTTACAATCCTGTAAGTCAAACAGTCTAATGTTCACTGATAACAGCTCAGCCTATTGTCACAGTCTGCTCTGAAAGCCATTCAGTCAAACTGTAAATGTGTTTTCATAAAGCGGACTCAAAATGCCCGCGATAAACCGACATTTCTGAACTTTACAGGAACATTTACGGCGACACTGGGGCTGTATCAGTACTGAAGGTCTTGTTTACATCAGTGTCAGTGGGCTAATCCTTTCAATGGGACCTCAGATAGCTCTTAGCATGTTATTTACCTGTCGCAACGACAGAGACAAAGAAACAGCGACAGGCTACCCGCGTATCAATCTGTTTTTTTTATTTTGTTGCGTAAGGTACGGCCTCCGCTCGCCAAGCACAGGCTCGTTTAAAAAGCTGCATTTGTTTGTAAATATAATGCATTATTGCACTTACCCACGGGCTGAACCCTTCAGAGCCAAAGCCCACCTATTTCAACTCTCGCGAGAACCGTGAACTTACCAAAGCCAATTTACGCACACTCTCGCGAGAAAATTAGTGCTCAGAGATTCAAGCGCTTTTAAACTTAATATCGCGAGAGATTCCGTTGACCCCTTTAGGACCCAAGGACCGTTTTGTCTGTTCTCGCGAGAATAGGATGATCCCTCAAAAGACTAAACAAATAACCTTAAGAGCAGTGTTTTAATAGTTTGTGAATTTAATAGTCATAAGCGGTTATTATGTATTACAGACTTTAGTAGTTCATGTCGGTAGAATGCCACACATATCAGAACTGTTTAAAATATTAGTGTGAGAAAATAAAAATTAGACACCAGTCTTATGGTAAATTGTGATCTAAATTTAATGCAATTTACAAAAGCAAGTCATTTACTGGGCATAAACATGATAAGGTTTAAATACTTCATTTTTAATTGTTTGATGATTTTTTACAGAGTTCATATTTGTACATTGTTTTTCTCCAATGAAGATCAACAGCAGCCATTTTGGTAGCAACAGCAAAATATAGTCACAACTGTACTAAATGCATTTACACAACTAGCAGATTTTTACATGGCAAACAAGATCAAGAAAGCAACCATTAAACAGAAGAGCCCCATAGCTTCAGACAGAGCAAAACCCAGGATGGCATATGAGAAGAGCTGCTGCTTTAGAGAAGGGTTTCTGCAAAACAAAAACAACATAAATCACAGTGATGTTTTTTTCTCATACCATATTCACCATAATCAAACCTTACAAGCAGGACACGCAGAACATATTGCAAACGTTCTTAAAATTATTTTAGCATTTTTGAAGTGATGCAGATTAGAAATTATAACTGTTCTGGACAGTACGACTACAATCTTCATGATATTAGTAATTTTGCCAGTCTAAAGATATAATGGCATCAATCCACTAAGTGACATCAGTGTTCAGAATCTCAGTGCTGACTTAATTCTTGCAGATTATAGTATTAATAATTTGTGAACAGTCAATATTACAAGAATAATGTCAAATTCATTATGAAAATGCAGTAAAGTCATGACATGTGTTATAACAAGAATGTCTGGATACTCATGATAATGCAGAACATTTATTACAGCAATATTTGACAGTAAATCATAACTCTTAATGACAAGATTAGCCAAATTCCATAGTTGTCACTGTCATTTATACAATAATGTCCTTGTGCCTCTGGATAAGCTGTTATTTACCAATAAAGGAATGCCTGGTGTTTTCGAGCACCAGGTTATTAGTATTAGTACCCTACAAATTCAGCCATCTCATTTCTGTTTGTCTTAACTATCTGCATGATTGACTGTGCAGATGTTGTGCTATAAATGAGTTATAAAATGACTGCAACAAAGTTTACATCTGTAATTTATGCCTTTTAGTTCCCCTTTGGAAAAAATATCCCTTGAATTCTAGTGTCCATCTGCTGTCCATAAAAAGTAGTGTTTATACAAGATGCAAATGGAGGGTTCAAAACTAAATCGTTTCCAGACAGTTTTCTACTGGTTAAATGGCAACAAAAAACATACAGGCTGACAGAAAAGAGTTCGATATTTTAAAGCATATCACCTGGCATATCCAATGATGAGGCTTCCAAACACTGTTCCAATTCCTGCACCAGATCCAGCCACTCCCACGGTGGCAGCTCCCGCGCCGATGAACTTTGCAGCAGTGTCGATGTCACGGCTCAGAGCACTGGTCTGGAAGCTCCTGAGGGCCATCTGAATAAAGGGCAACTGAGGCTGGACAGCAGCACTGACCTACAGTTAAAGAAAGGTATCAGTAGATCGACACATGACCCCAGAATGTTCTTACTGCTGCTGCTGTCCCTCAACAACTAGAGGGCTTACAATATCTACATCAAACATCATAATATTTAACCAGACAAACTGTGACAATTCATTATCACAATGCTGCAATGTCTTTAAAAAACTCAAAGTACTTTATCCAAATTAATTAAACAGATTTCTATTATGGTTCTGTTTGCAAGCTATGTTCTTTATCCTTCAAGTAAAGTGTTAAAACATTGACACATTCACAGAAAAAAAGGTGAAAACAGCTGGTTTGACCCTCACCTCTGGGTTGACCTCTGGTCTGGAGAGTAGAGCAGCAGAAACTGGCCTGCACAGGGCTCGGGAGCTTGCACGCACCTAAAAACACACAATGTTTGACGAGACAAATGAGTAAATGCACACCACTGAAAATAAACTACCAATATGCCATATTTCCTATTAAAGTATCAGTCTTAACTGAACAGCCACATTAACACTCTTTGCCACAATAATGGTGATAACCATTTAGGTAAATAAATGAATACTGACAAGATGCTAATACAAACACGAGGGGATAAAAACCTGGTTTAGCCAAGATGCTAAAAGGTAGTGCAGCTTAGTGCTTATACAGCTGGACTGCTAACTAAAGGCCAAAGGTTTATACCCTGCACAAGGCAATTCGTTTCAGCAATTCACCAGGCATTTCCGTTGCCCTTGATAAAGACAACCTTAACAACAGGCTAGTCAGGAAGGCAAGTTGCTTTTGGCCAACTAAACCAGCCAAACCTATTTGATGCAAATGTAAACACCAACAGACAGCTGACTCGAATGAAGTAAAGCACTTTATGTACCATTTATTTTGTGCACGAAACTACAAATTACATTCATGTACTGCAGTACTATTAAAGTCTGATGAAACACCACAGAGAAAGACCTTAAATGTCACCCGAATTCAATACTTGAAAATTAAAAGGTCACAGATAAACTGTAACTGCACGTGACGTGAAACCCTTTTAAATCTGTCCAGAAATGAATGAATGAACATCAGGTTTATCCTGCAGGCCCAACACGACAGCTTCCACGCACAGTTCAGCAGGATAACGTTTAAGGTCACTCACCAGGGCGGGTGTTGAGATGAACTTTGCGCAGGTGAACATTTTGAAGTTTAGGTGATTTTTGAGCAGCGGCCCAGGATTTCTGCAAAGGCAAAATATAAGGTCAGAGACCATTTACATAAAACGCTTCAGAAATACGACTTGCTCGCTGTATCAGTGATTCTCCTAATATTATTCAAACGAAAGCCGACATTACTAGTTCTTACAGACAGCTGATGCCAGCAGATTTCAATGTCAAGAGCTCAATGCGCACACAGTCCGAAGCACCGCCTGAACTGCGCCTGCGAAAAACCGATCGCGCGTGAAAGACCCTAACGTCAGAATGACGTCGAACAGGTTATTTCATTCGAGCTTTATTTCACAACGCACAGAGACAATAGCTTGTTTGCGGTCATGTGATTCCGAGGACGAGCGAAATTCAGATCGAGGGCAGAAACGAGATGGAGGAAAGTTTGTACAGTACTGCTTTACACACTGTTACAAGAGAAAAGTATAAACAGAAAATCACAAAAATTGCTAGATGCGATACTTATGTTAGATGTAAAGAAAAAAAGGCATTTATATTAACTGTACAAGGTACAGAAACAGCTGATGCTACATAAGCATAGCACGTGTAAGTTCACCTGTAAGTATTAATGTAAGTATTAATTTACATTTGACAAAGTCACTGGACACACAAGCATTATTTGACTTAGCTCCTCCTGACCTGCATTTTTCAGGCAATTTCTTGTATTTCCCCCCCCTTATGAACAAAAACATTTGGTACATGACAAACATTGCTTGTGGGTTCTCAGTTTAAGCAATGATAAACGATGCAAAACATTTTGAGTTTGCAGTAGCATTTTCTATGTAGAAACACAGTGACATGACACTATGCAAACAAACTATACTCAGAAAGCAGGTGACTATAAAGCAATTTGAGTAATATTCTTTGCATTTTTGATAAAAAGAAAAGACACTTAGGTTAAAACTCAAACATGACCTGTTCACCATAACCATAGGGTAAAATTATAAAATTACACGTAGCTATAGACTAAAAGTTTAGAATCTTTATATTGATTTTACAAAAATAAAGCATAATTAAAATCACAGAAACTGATACATACAGTAAGGGACTAAACTATTTATCCAAAACTAATGATGTGATAATATAGGATGTTTTCATAGCTTTAATATTTGATAGCTTTAATATCTACATATGTGACGGTAACCCATCTATATATTATGGGTATGGTAACCTACACCTGAAATGTGACCTCTGCATTTAACCCATCACTGGTGAGGAGTGAACACACACACACCCGGAGCAGTGGGCAGCACCCGGGGACTACTGCGTTAGGTGCCTTGCTTGGGGGCACTGCAGTTGCTACCCGCCAGTGCTGGAATCGAACCAACAACCTTCTGATTACAAGCCCAACTTACCAGTAGGTCACAACTGCCCCTCATTAGGTAATGAGGGCACAAGTCCTGATGAGTGCCTCAGGTGTGAGGCATTCAGTCTTGCCACACTGACACAGAATGGTAACATAGTCCTACTAATACAGGCCAAGAACCTTTCACACATGCTGAAAACAAAACATGTCGAGAACAGAAGTACAGAACATAGCAAAACTATTTACAGTTATCTTGCTATGCTGCATGTGACATACATAATACATGTTAAAGGAACATATTGGGTTCAAAAGAGGCACAATCAGCATATGTGTCAATGCTGATTACCACAAAAAATGTTGATTATCTATAAACATTAGTAAAGTCACAAGACACAAGCAGTATAGGTTTTAACTACTGAACCCGGAATATTTATTTAGTATTAAATATTACAGCTTTGAGCATAATAGTGTTAAGGTTGTATATTAACTGAACATAAAAGTGCACAATTGCAAATGTATTAGATTTTACACAATAGTTCAACAGTACTTGTATCAGTTAAAAAATAAAGTCTCAGAGTAGAACCAATATTACTAAGGCTTCCACCAGAGGTTACAGACTTTGCACCTGTTGTATCAAAATCTGAATCACTGTGAGAATATGACTCCCCTGTTTTGTTTTACCAGGGTTAGGATTAGGTGTGGGGCAGGCTTTACTGATAGTGACCAATCTTGTAGTAGCATCTCCAGTGTATAAATCAATCAAAGCAGGGAAGTCAAAATTTCACAGGGAGTCAAATTTTGGTACAACACCCTATGTATTTAATATTGATGTTACTGAAATAACAAGGATGCAGGATTTGTCTGTGAAACAGGGAGCGCAGCTGAGCACGTGAGAATGTTGGGGATCTGTTTATACACCTTTTAACAAGACGTGAAAATACCATTATGCTTTGTATGTTTGCATAGGGATGAAGCATGAAACCTCCAGTTCTTAGCTTAATACTTTTAGTTAGGCATTACAGAGTTACTTGGACAGCTCTAAATTAGACAGTGTAATTTGTTTTGTTTTACTCTTTATGTTTGACCTAATGTGTAATATCTACACGTGTAATGTCATTACATTACAGTCAACAACCAATAGCAACATTAGTTTGCAGTGGCAGCATGGGTGTTCATCACCCTACAAAGATGCCCGGTGCCTCTACCTGGACTGATCGTATGAAGCTGACCAGCAGTTACATGTTGACATTTTATTTTGTCTGACTGTGTAGACAAAAGGATTGTAGAAATTATAAGTGCGTAGGTTCTGTTACAAAAATAAGAATAGTGTAGAGAGTGGAATGTTCCTGCATAGCTGGCCCGGGTAGGTCATGTAGCCATGTTGCCTTTATGTTGTTAAAGGTGGCTATTTATAAAACGCTGCACTGCAGATGTGGCTAAACATGAAGAAATTACATTTAAATATTGTGTATGTGCTGCATGATTCAATGTGAAGACCGTTTTTTTATTGTTTCATTTGTAATATTTGACCAAAATAATTAAATTCAATTTCCACCTTCTCTGGCTGATAACAAATACTAAACAGAAGTGCAGAGAATCTTACAGGAAGTTGCTCACTGTAACGGCACCCTCCATAGAAATGTGAGGAAAAGGTGGATAGCAGAGTAATAACTCTTATACTCTTGTTCAATCAGATCTGAGGACCACAACTCACGGTTATATAATTAGTCTAGATTAGTCTAGTCCAGTGAAATTTAATGTCTGAAACTGTAAACTGAGCACAAACATGTGAGCATTATGATGTTTATTTGAATCTACTGTATAGCAAAATTGTTTCAACGCTGTTCTGTACGGTTCTTTAGCGAATGTCAGTTGCGCGCTATGTCTCCTGTCCACTAGAGGGGGTTGGTGAGCATAATGTGCCTCCTGTGTCCTGTGTAATGTTGTTTTAATAAGAAACACAAATTGTTTAAATAAATAAAATTCATAATATTTAAAATCTTCAGTACAAAATTCCATGAGGAGTACCCATAAGCTTTTAGTTTAAGTTTAGATTGGTAAAATAAGAACTGTCAGAGCAATAAAAAGTCAAAGAGGTTTTTAGCTTGTTTTAATAATAGTGATGTTGTTTTGTTGTAATAATAATAGTTTTCTGTAAAGTCACTGTTGCTATGGTAAACATGGACCCTACTCAGTACACTGTATTTCCCTCCATAATAATGAAATTGCATGTCAAATGCAGTTTGTGTGTGTTTCCATGGAGAGTCAACTCAATGATTGACAGAATCAGTCAAGATTTTTGTTATAGTGTTAATGAGTTTACTTCGCCAAATGAGTATCATAATCGTATATAGGTTTTCAGTGCAGAAAGTAAACCTAATGAACTAATGACTAATTGAGTAAAGACTACTAATGTAAACTTGATTTGCCTACTGCATCAAAATTAATGTTTTATGTTGATACAACTTAACATTTTTAGTTTCACTTTGTGCAAAAATTAAAATGTTTGAAGGCAATGGGTTTCCATGCAAATTTCTATTAAAGTCAACTAATCTGGGTTTAGAGTGTACTGTTCACTGGAGTGAACACATCAGCCAGTGAACAAGACATTAAGGCTGTTTGTAATAATATACAAACAAGCCACTTCTATTATCTCTGCAGAATATAGTATATATACTGCCTCAGCAGTATTTATAGTATAAATACCGCAGCACTCCTCAACATCATTCACATGCTTGACTATACTGCTCTCCCCCCTCTGGAGTGGGTGTATCTGCATGCAGCCCTCATCAGACAGCCCACATTCACACACTCACAGGCAGCTGATAAAAGGCACTGACCCCCTTAACCTTTCTGAATTACAATTTGCGCATGCACCACATCCTGTCAGACACTGTGAACACTTATAGATCTGTGTGTGCGTTTGTTGTGCAGCTGTTGTAGAGTAAAAAGGCATGTGCAGGTTTTGGTCAACACCTTTGACAAGCTGTGAGAGGCATTCAGTATTCAGCTATTCAGCTAGACAATGTTTGTTTCATTATCATTTTACACACACACATACAGTACTGCAGATGGATACACAGCCCTCAGAATCACAACATAACTACAAATCCCCACACACCCTATTCATTTCTGTTTGTCTATAATGTGCTGCATTATAAATGGTTGTAATCTACCTGAATTTCACCCCAGTGACACCAACACTCTATAAACGATCCACAGACTCTTCAATGACTCCACAACTCTGTGTAATTGAGAGAGAAAGCGAGAGAGGGGCCAGGTAAGAAAGACAGGTCTGTTTTCTCATAGACATGAAAGATTCCTCTAAGAGCGATAAAATGTGTTTTTGACTGGAAACTAGAAACACTCAGGCATGATAATATGAATATCACAAAGTGAATCATCAAAGCAATCGATGGGCAGAATTCATTAAGCTTGAGCTTGCCCAGGTGAAAAGAGAAAATGACCTGGAGAGGCAGAGAGATGTTGTCAAATGGCCAGCGTGTGTGTGTGAGTTGTGTGTGCTCTCTATTAAGTGTTATTGAAATCAAAATGGGGTGCAAGGTGAGCTGAAGAAATAACTCATGGTTTCACTCTCAAAAAACTGCACGCTGCTGTCCACACTGCTGCTGTCCTGTCCTGTCTCTCTGTTTCTATATATATTTATTTATGTAAATTTATATATTATATTTGTTTTAATATTAAATTTATTATTTATTTTTTTATATAAATGTATACATTTATTTTACTATATATACATGCTTGTTGCTGCTACGTTTTTAATCTTTTCCCTTCAGTGTTGATATTTTAACTATATCTGGCAGGCTTCAAATAATAATAGTAATAATCCATAACTTATTTGTATGTGTGATTTTAAATTCACATTTTTAATTTAACTCCCTCAGCTTAAGGTTGTTACTGAAAACCATAAGAATGAATTTAGTTGTTATTTTGTAATTTGTTAATCTGAATGTGAATAATTCACAGACTCTAGTCACTATATACATTCACTGTATTGGAATAGAGGAGCATTAACATTATGTTAAACATCTTATGTTTAAATGTGGTTCTTTGTGCATATTTGTCTGCATACTTCTGTGTGCACAGTGTGTGTTAGGGTGGGAGTGCGGTGGGCGGAGGTAGCTGAATGATGATTGGTTTACAGATGTGTTACAGAAGGTGAGCTGGATTTATGATGGTGGAGCTCGCTGTTTAATCTCAGCCACTGCAGGCTGATTAAAAAAACAGATAATGGAAGACACATGACCTTTGCAGTGCTCGGTGAAGGGTGTTTGATCCCATTAACACACACAAACTCATGGAGAAGACATCTGGGAGAGGAGATGGGCAGACAGCTGAGGTGTGTGTGGAACACTACATGGAGCCTCACGAATGTGTCACAATGAATTCTCCTACACATGCAGCAGCGAATTAGCACTTAGCACACAGCTGACATACGAACACGTGTTTGTAAAGCACATAAATGCCATCTTCAAGAATGCGAATCACTTGACTCTGCTAAAGTCTGGGTAGTGAGACCAGGTGTCATTAACATGCCAGTCTCAGTAATAAGCAGGTCAGCAGTTCTGATCTTTAATGGCCTGACCTAATGTCAGACAGAGAGAGTAAGAGAGAGAGAGAGAGAGAGCGAGCGAGCGGGGTGGGGGGCACTGTGCTGTAGAATGTCAGCAGCAGATGCCAAACTCAGCAAGTTCCGGAATGCTCAATTAGTCGCTTTTATAGGCCCCATTAATAAGCATTAATTTTCTCTCCCCAGAAAGAGCACAGACAGCCTGCTCGGGGCTGTTTGGCAGAAACACTGGCTTCTCACACAGACAAGCTTTAAATCCTTCAATACCTCAAACAGTTCAAAGGCCAACACAAAAGTTCAGCAGCTCTGTGACACTGAAGAAAATGTTTCAGAGCTGTTGTGAAAAGGAATTTGGCTGCTTTTGTCTGTAGGTCTGTAGTGGGGGGCTGGTGGACTTATGGTTAAGGAACATATTGTTATGCCAAATATTGATGTGGTTTCATAAGCAATGGTGAACTGTGAACAAAACATCTTATATCTTACATATATATCATTGATATAAAGTTATTTAACTTTCTCCGACCGAATGTAACTTGAAATGTCTAAGAAAGGACAAGTACAAAATGCTGTAATTACCCTTACAAAGTTTATTCAAGTGTGCTATTAGTATACTGCTTTAAAACATGACAAAGTCATACAATTTACAAAATAAAGTTTTCTTTGTGTAAAGTGGTGGCCGTAGTACCTGTCCCTATAGAAAAATGTCAGATCTGGCCCCTATGGCCCCATCATATCTGATTCCATATCTTTTTTTATGGGTTTGGCACTGTTCTGGGTAGGTTTGAACCCGACTCAATTTACATTAATGAACACAATGGAGAATACGGGTGGTCCAGAAAGCATCAGTTCAGCGTGACCTTTTTTTAATCTGTCAGACTGTCAGGACCTGCAGAGGCATTACCTCTCGTGACCTCTGAGTGTGAACATGCAGGACCACACTGTGTTTTTGATGGAAGGAAAGCTCATCTACGATCCAGCCATCAGCCAAGAAATCGCTCGGTCTGTAATTGGCTACCTGGACTGAGCGCACACACATGCACACACACTAGATGAGGCTAAACTAATTCCAAACAAATGTGGCTTTTCTGGAGTTTGTCAGTGTCACCTAGCAGGTTTTTAATGAGCTCAGGTGAGTGCCCTATAAAAGTATTTATTTAATGCCTCAGGACAGATTAATGTAACAAGCAATTACAAGCATGGAAGGCTGCAAATGATTGTAAGACCTACATATATAATTCTACAATATGTATATAAACCTGTGCATATAAATTGTGGGAAATGGAAAGATATGCTGTTAAAAGCCAAAAAAGGTGAAACTACACAACAAAATACTATGCTTTGCACAGAAATGTATTGTTTTTTTAATTAATTTAGGGATGATTGCTTTGTGCATGAAGAAACGATTATGTGATGATAATTGCAATATGCAACATTTTAATTCAAGTTAGCAGAGATTCTACAAGCAAAAACAATAAAACCTGTACTAGGAAAAAATCCTGAAATTATAATTAATCAGGAGGTAAATAAGAAACGTTCACTCTAGCACAACCTGCAGCACAAAAAAAATTAAACAGCAATCAAAGTCCATTTCTATCATCATAATTCCTGATCGCAAGCAACACCTTTCTGCACATAGCGTTTAGCCTGGTAACCAGTTTCAGATTTTATTGACTGTCTCAATTTGTTGCCTTTCATATTTCATGTTTATGGCGCTCCCTGACACAATCCTGTTTTTTAAATAGGTAACTGTGCCATTTCTGATATGAAGCATAATTTATTAGACGTGGAGGTATGAGAGTGTCGGTTTGAGGTGTGCTCTAATTGATGGCAGGCGAGTCAGAGACTGTGCAGCAATCATATCCCTCCTACTGCCTCACTGTACCTATCTGCATTAAAGCACACAAACCTGGGCCGCACTCCCCCTTACATAAGGTGAACCATTAATCCAGCTTTAATTTTCTGAAACAAAAAAATCGAGGATGTAATTAGCTTCCTATAAAAGTGGTGGTCAGATTGGCTCAGTATTTTTAGAGCGTGGAGCTGCACTCTAGACATGCTTTATGTTGGCTGAGAGGCTGTAAGTTATGGTGCGTCAGGATTTTATGTATTCTAATTGAATGGAGGCTGTTTAATGGCTGTGGAAATTCAGCAGCCTAATGCTCTGGTCCCCGGAGAGCCGTTGGAATGCTAACACTACACACCACCAATAAACCTCAAAACAGGCCGATGTCACAGAAAAACAATAATATAAACAGGATTGCACTATCCAGGCAACAGCAAATTAGTTGACGCCTATAAAAAAGACACGAGGAATGGACAGAGAAATGTGTTGGATGTATGATTATGGGCTGTAATGCTAGTGCTTAGCTTAGCAGCCCCTGTGATACAGTAATACAACATGGCAGCACAAAGAGGCTGAAGCATGCTATGACAAAGCTTCATATGATACAATTTAAATCCAAAAATATTGTGATAGGCTACTACTTACCTTGATAAACATCTAAAACAATACAGTAAATGAAATACATCTGAAAGTCCCAGACCGGCCACCATGTTAGTATTATGGTAGCACTGTTGTTTTTTCTTTAATTAAAAATATTAAAGATATTAATTCAAATATTAATTAAAGTTAATTCAAAATATTTACAAAATATTTAATAAGATAAAGAAAAATTGTGTAATTGTGTAAAAAGCTTCAGCTGCATTAGTGACTTCAGAAATGGTTTTATCATAACCTAATTTTCAGTTTAAATGTAATATGGCATGGCTGTCCTATAAAAGGATGTAATGTTAGTCAAGGATAGATACATTCTTAATCCCCCTAACTGAATTTATGGCTAAATTGTATTCACCTATATTAAACTTCTGCATATGTCTGTGTTTATGCGTTTTGTGCGTGTGTGCATGTTCACTAGACAGAGTCAGTGTGTGTGTGTGTAGAGGCACCATGCTGAGAATGAAGCAGATGGTAACAAACGTCTTGCGAATGACTACAAAACAGTTCTCCATTGATACCACTAAGGAGGAAATAAGGGATTTCTTTAAGTTTTCACTGTCTTTTTATAATTGCTGTATTTGGTTTTATTTCAGATGGACAGGCATCAAGCAGAAAGGAGAGAGATTGTTTATGACACAGTTTTATCCTCTGTCAGTCACTGTGATAAGCTAACATACTCTAATTCTTGTAGATAGAATGACCTTTTTTCAATTTGGACTCAGAAACCACCTTGGTGATGAACGACTGAGTGCCTTATTTCCTTAAACCATTTAAACCTAACCTGTCCTGACAGTTCAGATATTGTCCACCTGGTAATTTGCTGGACAATAATTGTCAGGGAAAGATTTCCCTGTACCATTAACTGGCATCCTCACCTCCCTCTGTAGGTGACAAAATGCAATTACAGAAACACTGATCCCCGCATCACCAGCCACATAGCCAATATCATTTGCTGTCTCAAAGAGATTATTCTCCACAAATAAAACTTGAATTAAAAGATCTGAAGGTAATTTATTGATTAACAGTGATTAACGCATACGGCTGGGTTTTTTTCTCAGATCTTGGTTTTGTCCTCCTCAGATTGCCCTAATTGTCAGCGGCCTGTTTATTGATAAGACTGCCAAATGAATATAGATGCGAGTTTGTGCTGATGGAGAGATCATATTGCATGTAGCACCGGGCTACAGTGGGACCAGCTGTTGCTGCTCACCCCTGCTGGGACGGCACGTTTCACTGCCACCCCCAGTCGCGCACACTGCTGCGCGCACCACAGTTAATGCGCACACTAACATTTCCGCAACCTCCCTTAACAACAGTGTGAGTTTTACAACCCATCGTGGAGTGCACGGGCTCTTAGTCTCACACTCTAAACGTTAATCATCAGTCTAATTGCTGCAGCTCTACTAATTTGGGTTGCAATCCTTCAGCGATTATATGTTATGCTCAATATCAGGTTTGTTCATTAATTAACAGGGTTATTAACCTTTGCGTAGTGCCCATTTGGGATTCAGCTCTCTAATGTTGCAGCTGAAGTGTTGGAAACAGCCAAAATGAGAAGAAAACAAGTAATGTAATCATAATCAGTGGCACGGCGGTGCCGAGCTTCTATGTGGCCTCTTGGCAGGCTGATGATCCTGTGGAACGATGCAATAACTGACATAGACTGGCCGGAGCTAAATTAGAATTCATAGTGGGCTGACATCTTATTACTATAGCCTCTGCAGGCAATCCGCAGATAGGGGGAGGGCAAATGGTGCCTCTACAAGGCTAACGAACACAGGGGATGCGGTCAAAAGAAGGAGAAATGGGTGTAACATCAAAAGAAGGACAGAGGTGTTCTTTCAATAACAAAGCAGTAATTAGAACATGGCCCAATCAAATGTTTCAAGCAAGGACATGTAACCTTTGACCCCTTGCTGCATCAGGTCAAAGGCTGCATGAGGTATAGAGTTAATGGGATGTTCGGGAGAGTTGAGAAGGAGGTGATATAGGGCATATTTGCTAGAGAGAGTGTATTGATCAGGGCCTGTGCTGTAATACTCTCATGTTTGGAGGAGAAGAAGCTGTAGGTACTCATCCTTTGAGCTTGATTTTATAGCAATTATTATGCTAAAATGACCTTATTTACACTGACCTGCACTCTTAAAAAGGTGCTTCACAATGCCATAGAAGAAGCTTTTTTGGCTGTATGGTTCCATAAAGAATGTTAACATCCACAGAAACTTTCTGTTTCACAAACGGGTCTTTGTAGTGGAGAGTTTTTTTTTTAACTATAAAAGGATATGAATTAAATGGCTTTTTGTCTCAATGGTTCTTTGGGGAACCAAAAAATTCTTCATCTTCAATGGCATCATGTGAAAAGCCTTTAAAAGTGTGGTTGGATGGATTAAACAGTAAGAAATTAAAAATGGTATAGTTTACATTTAAACACATTTAAAAGGGTCCAATATGCATTATATTTTGACTGATGTGTTGTCAGAAATGTGACCTGCCCCAAAGAATAACGCTGTTGACACTTTCTCTCACTGGCTTTTCGTGATGCGTGCATTGGTGTGCACTATTCAAAGAAAAATTCTAATTAGTTGTGCTTAGTAAGCCGAACATCACTACAGTTTTTTCAATGTTTTTCTTAAATATTAAACCTCGGCATGTAACTCATCCCACACCGTTTGGGCTGTGAACATGAAGCCTCAATTCAAGTGTCATGTTAAAGAGAAGTGCTAATACTTTATTTCACGAGTTTATACAAACAAATAATCAGGTATGGTAACATATACATATTTGACATGCTGTCCAAAGGGAGTGCTGCAAGCACAGGATTTGGCCTGAACCTATCCAGAGTGCTCCCCCTTTCAGCCTATGCAGAGTGCTCCCCCATCAGCCTATCCAGAGTGCTCCCCCATCAGCCTATCCAGAGTATTTTACCCTTCAGCCTATCCAGAGTGCTCCACCTTGAGCCTATCCAGAGTGCTCCCCCATCAGCCTATCCAGAGTACTCCCCCTTTCAGCCTATCCAGAGTGCTCCCCCATCAGCCTATCCAGAGTACTCCCCCTTTCAGCCTATCCAGAGTGCTTCCCCATCAGCCTATCCAGAGTACTCCCCCTTTCAGCCTATCCAGAGTATTTTACCCTTCAGCCTATCCAGAGTGCTTCACCTTGAGCCTATCCAGAGAGCTCCCTCTTCAGCCTATCCAGAGAGCTCCCTCTTCAGCCTATCCAGAGAGCTCCCCCTTCAGCCTATCCAGAGAGCTCCCTCTTCAGCCTATCCGGAGAGCTCCCCCTTCAGCCTATCCAGAGAGCTCCCCCTTCAGCCTATCGAGAGTGCTCCCCTTGTACATATCCAGAGTGCTCCCCTTTGTACCTATCCAGAGTGCTCCCCCTTGTACCTATCCAGAGTATTACCTCTTGAGCCTATCCAGAGTATTCATCCTTGACTGGGGTAGGAACCAGCCTAGATTAAGATGATGCTGCAAAATGGTGCAAAAATGGAGTGGGATGCCTATATATGGAGTTCTTTACATATTAATTGGAACTTACACCTCACGAACTTTAAGGTTTTGACAAAATTAGACTTTTTAGTCTGGTGATTTATAAAACAGTTGCTTCAACTGTTTTGGAGGTTGTTTCACTTGCAGAACACTTTAGCAATTAAGGCTGTGTGTTATGCAGAACTTAATTGAGAATGTTTTCTTAATTCTTAATGCTGAATTGAAATTTTAATTTAAATGTAAGTGTTAACTTTCATTAGACGAGGGTGGATGAACACTTTGGACTGAATTATACTGCAAATCAGGTGGTTAGTTTTGTGTGCAAACAGACTCATTTTCACCTGGTGAACAATAAATATTTTGTATGTTTTTAGTAACATACTATTTATTACAACCAATTCATAAGAAAGTCAAATCAAGTCTGTGTTTTTAAATATTTTTACACTGCTTCAAAAATAGTTTTCAAACATTCAAATAATGCAGTAACAAAGCATATGTCATGTATTTATATATTTATTTAATTGTGGAGCCACTTGGTTCACCTATAACACAAAGCTATTAATTTGTATGAGATTTATATCTTTAGAGATCAATAATAATCTCTTGACTGAGGGGTTTCTCCAGAGAAAATCTTTGTTTTTTAAAAAAAATAGCAGACAGAGGCCTAGTAAACATTTGTGTATGCCATTTTTTCATGTTTGCAAACTGTGAAGGGCTTCTTTATTAGAGATAATGAGTACATATTTAAATAGCATATTTTTCTTACAAACACAATAGATACTAGAGTTTTAGGTTTGTAAAGAAAATATGAGTTGCTTCCGTGCCATGAGGTCAGGATGATGTGGATATTTTCCAGAGCGTTTCTGGGATGTTTCAGGGTAATTGTGAGAGAGTTATGGGTGCTTACTGGCCCTCATCGTCAAAATACTAGTCTCACTGAAGTTTTCTATTTAGGGTTAATTCAAATCCCTAACATTAAGTGTGAACAGAAGTAACAGTCATGCTTATATTAGCAAACTCTACTAATAATTGGAGGTGTGGGGTCAGTACTTCAGTAACAGAGAAAACCTGTCTGAGGTTTAAATTATCAGAAGATCCTGTTTTATCTTTCTCTCTCTTTCTTCATTTCCTCTGTAGCCACATCACCACCCCTCCAAATGTATTTATTTTACACACAGATGGTCAATCAGCTGTAACTTAGCAAAATTCATTAATGATGTGTGGACTGGTGGGCAGTGTGTAATGTGCTCAGGATAGATGGACAGATGTTATGATGCAGGGTTACAGCAGTCTGTTTTCATTTTGCAAATAAAGATCCCACAAAATCACTTTGACTCGCCTCCAGCCTTAATTTAATGCTGTCATTTTTTGATCTCAGATCTGTAACCCCTTCAACTGAAAAAATGCTGGTTCCCATGCAGGAGCCGCGCTTGGCCTGGGGACTCTCAGAATGAACCCACGCTTCCACTGACTTCAAACACAACCGGCCACAACCTCTTTAAGTGAGTCTGGAACATGAGTCTTGTACATATTTAAATCTGCAACTTAAAAGTTGACTTTTGTCCATCTAACACCATCTCTGTTTAAAAGAAGTTTAAAAAAAACTTGCTTTTCAAGTTATTTTTAAAGTTTTAAATTTTTAATTCTGTTGTGAGAACAAGCTACATCCCAGCTAACAGGGAATGTTCTCAGAACTTTGGCTAACATTCTTTAAAAGTTCTTTCAACATTATCAAACAGTCTGTTTAACATTTTTTAATGTTATATAACATATATATCAAAAATATAATTTTTACATTGTTAGTGGAACATTTAACATGAATAAACATTACAGAATTTACAAAATGTTTATAACATTCTTATAAACAAGCAATAACGTTAATACAATGTCTAAAAACCTGGACGTTTTAAAAGTTACAACAGTAATGTGATCTGCACTTATAATACAATAAGCTGTTTTTAATGTAATGGTCAAATTTGTCAAAAAATTATATTCATAGTATTTAATTCACACTATGAACTATGTAAATAAAATCACTGTATTATACACAACCCATGTCTCAGCTTTGCATTGGTGTATATCCTTTGTCGACTGCTTTGTTGTTACAATGGGAATGTTATTGTTTTGTGCAAATTAGGTTTCGCTTTGCATCAGTCTTGCCAGAAATTTGTTATAAGAATTCTGCTTGGTGAGGACATGATCTCTGACATCATTCAATCCTGCTTCAAGGAACTGGTGTGAAGATCTTCCTAGAAGCACCTTTTTGTGCTGTGCTCTGGATTCCTGTGAGAGGACAATCTCAACACAAAACCTGGTTCTGCCTTCACAAGAACTTCTGCAGGCCACTGAGGACACCTGCTGCAATTCTCCAAGAAAGAGGAGAGAAAGGTTCAAACAAGAAAAAAAAGACAAAAAATGCAATTCTGAAAGAATTACAAAGAAAGAGAGAGATTAGGTTAAAAATAGTTAGTGTCTGGCACAGTATGATTGAGTTTCCAGAGCTCTGAAAATTCACTCTAATTATTCAACGGTATCCCACTGTCATCCTGGCCTCTGCATTCCTGCTCTGGCAAATCCGAGTCACTCCTACTATTATACATAATTCAGCTGCTTAATTGGCATGGATCGGGCAAAAAGTGGGCTGTGGAAAATCCTCTGAGACTCACGAGGGTCACATCTGAGCGACTCCATCAGCGCTGCAGTCCCTGAGGTGAGAGAAGTCAGCAAATATTTCATCTGCTGGACGATGGAAGTTCTCCACCTCTGCAACTGGATTCACTCTTCCACTGAACGTGTGTACTGACTGTATTATTTATAGCCTGAGAGGGAAGATGACGGATGTTAATGCCAGTAAGATTATGCAGTTGCTGCCATAACAATATGTTGGACTTGAGCAGAGAGGTTACCTAAACTAGTCATTTAAGTTATAAGTGGGCCACTGGCATGCGGGAAAGCAGCCTTCAGCCATTCTTTAAAGAGGCACAACGCAAAACGAGGGCCACAAAAAATGAGACAAACTGTGTAACAAATTATAATAGTTTCTAATGGCAGTCCCTGAAGACACATACGTCTTACCTCAGATCTGGGGCTGTGAAAAGGTGCCAGGGAGTGAGTTTATTGCTAACCTTGGGCTTGTGAAAAGAATCATTAAACAATGGAAAAATGTAACCTTGACCAGAGATTGAGTCTGCTATATATCTACAGAGCTGCAGTCTCAAACATATTTTACCTAAAAACAAGATATGGTACCAGGAAGAGAGCGAGAATTTTTTTTTGAGAAGATAAGTCATTCTGCGCTTCGTGATGTCATGATTATTTTCTGCAGTAAAGTTTGCGTGGTATGACAGAATGCACTGAACAGGTTCACGCTACACCAAAACAGATTGTGGCCATGATAAGAATACATTTTTGACATTTTACCTTGACGAGAGGGTTCAGCATTCAAATATGTCAAATTCACTGCAGTCCCACAGGCAGAACGGCATCCTGCAGAAAGTTACAGAGGAATAACTATAGAGGAAGAGCGTGAAAGTAAAGTGAAAGTGATGTATTTGTCAATGTATAGTAACCCATATTTGAAATGTGACCTCTGCATTTAACCCATTCACTGAGTAGTGAACACACACCACAAGATGTGAACACACACACACACGGAGTGGTGGGCAACTATCACTACAGAGCTCGGGGAGAAATCAGATCTCAGTCATTTCCTGCCAGCATTGGGGATTGAACCTGCAACTTTGGGTTACAAAGGGTTTGGGTTTGGATTTAATGCATCCCTTTGTGTTTTTTTCATCTCTTACAGCATCATAAGCAGATCACACTCATATGTTAGACTTCCTATGATGTTTTTCATTCCCATAATTTAGCTAAAACTGAAACATGACATGTTTACTTTCCTTAGTATCTAATATGATATCTAAATAAGTATTTATATTGCTTGTTTATAGACCTTCCCTAAAGGCCTAACCCTAATCTTTTCCACAACTAACAGAAACATTCTCAGAACGAATATATATATCAAGAACTTTATTCTTAAATTTTTACAGGAACATTTTAAAAATGCTAGTAAATAAAGTTAGCTGGGTTTTGTTTTTAAATGCTTAAAACAATCATTATTGTAACCTAACAGTAATTTACACTAGAAATAATAAAAAACCGTTTCACCTTAGCATCAGACCCAGGTGCTAAGGCCTGATGTAAAAAACGGAACGTTTCTGGACACATTTTGTGGATCTAAGAAACTTTGATATACATTACATACAGGCCTTGAATTCTGGACTCTTTGTTCTTAATCCTTTAAAATTATGAGCCAGAGGTAAATGATGAAAGCAACACAAACAGCACAACAACTTAAACAGCAGATCTTTCATTGTGAAAGAAAAAGTCTGAGAGGTGCCATATAAGTGTTTACATCTCTCTGGGTCTTTCAAGAAGTCTTAAAGTGCCATTCAGTAAGCCAGAGAAACATGTGTAAGCAGTCTTTAGAACTGTCCTCATGCAGTGAGATACAGAGCGGTCATGCTCTTCTAATCATGTGACCAACAGGTGCACTAAACCCAACAAACTTTCAGATCAAAGAGGGATTATGGGTAAGCAGCAGATAAAAGAGGTGGCTTCTTCTACACAACACCACACGTTCCTGTAAACATGTACACTTACTACGGTATAACCATAGCTGCACTTGCCTTAAGCACATCTCACACAGAAACCACAGAACGGTCCAAATGTCAAAGACAAAAAAAAAATTGCATTCTTTTCTATGTATTAATGTAACATTTGTCATGACAAATGATATTGTCTGCTTACAAGCTTAGATGAATCTGAGGGTAAAAAGTGCAACGAATGTGTGGAAGGAAATTTGACCTTTTGTATAAAGACATTGACATGATCAGTCTCACAGATGTACTTTCTATGGGTAAACAGTACAAAAACTTTGAATTTGCATCTTCATTTTATGTCATAATCAGGAATCATTCCTGTTTATTTCCACGTCTGAAAAGACAAAATCCCTTTTTTTAAAGTCATCTCAGACTTTCTACTATAAACACCTCCTGGTGCACATCATAAGACACATCTGATAACCAGAGGTGTAAAAATACAGCATCAATCTGACAATAAAAATGAAATGCACTGTATAATTATAATTGCTATAATAATGTTTATTTTTATTTGTTTCTTATCCAAAATGACTTGAGCTGAATATGTCCAGTATTATTTATCAAATCAATCTTTGTGACTGTAAATATTTGGGTAGTAAAAATAAAGTTATTTTAGGAAGTTTAGGAAGCTCATGTCACATTGCAGGACCATTTAAATTGAAGTAGTAAAGAAATTGTTACAGGACCTAAAATGTACAGTTAAAGTTTATCCTAAAAGCTTGGTGTTCATAAAAATAAGTCGTGGTTATATTGTGGTCATTTCTCATTTACACTCCTAATCAAACATGACACCAATCTCCTCTAAAGAAGAGGGTGGAGAGACAGACACATGTTGAAGAGGAAATAGGAAGATAACACTGTGAAGAATAAATGCATGAAGAGGGACAGTTTTAAAGCTCACAGGAGGACATGAGAACATGAGAGGCAGGAGGGAAATAAAAGTGAATGAATGGGAGAGTGGAGATGATGGGAGGAGCGTTTGTTTCCTCGTGACGTGAATCAGATCTGTAAAAATAAAATCGCTTCCTGTTCTGTATATGTGTTTGTTCACGTCAGAGCAGGAAACGCCTGTACGAGACAATTTGCCAAATGACTGTGTTTATGCTCGTCTCCCTGCTGTTAAACACGTCTTGTGTGTGTGAATTTTCACAGTGTTTAAGGAGAAACAGGATCTAGACGTGTTAGCGGCACAGCCCAGAACTCAGACTACTTCCTGTCTAACTGCCTCGGTCCTGAATACCTGAACAAACATTCTCATACACTTCCAGCTATTATGACTGGAATAGACATTACATGTGACCTTCTGAGAGTCTGATGCACTTGAACATGAAAGTCCATTCAATGTGCCCTAAATACATTTCCCTATTATATATATATATATATATATATATAATAGGGAATTGTGGTAAATATATTTATATAAATATGTATCTTCTGTTAAGGCACACAACCATAAAATGAATCTGGTCTGAATGCAATGATAGGATGTCCTACTTGCCTGTAAAACTATGTATGAGTTCATGTGTTGGAGGAGGCTCGGCTTCGGTGATAACACTGAAGATCTTATGCTTTCTTGCTATTGGCAGCCCTTTTTAATATTGCCTACCCTACTTTTCAGTGTTTCCTGTTGTAACGGGTACTATATTATTAATTGTGTTGTGTTCCGGCTGCTCTCTCTCAGTTCGCTGCTAACGTGATTGAGGAGAGGTGAGTTGCACTGAAGCTCTGTCTAAAAAGTTTCCTATGAGTTTTGTTTATTGTAATAATGCATGTAATTTTGTTCTTAAAAGCTCTTTTTTCTTATCTAAACATGTATGAAGTTTGTGTGAATAATATGAAGTATGTATGTTTGGAGAGAGTCTATGAGTTCATAAGCATGCATGTGCAAGCTTCGTGGTTAAAATAATCCCTTTCACTGATCGGTTGCAAATAGCAAATGTGAAAGAAGGCCACAGATTCAAACTTGTTTTGATTTGTTCTTTTATCCATGCAGAATAAAAGGTGGCCTGAATAATTCCTGTTGTTTGATTCTGTCCATCCATACACACAACGCAGAGCTAAATGAAGACCAGCCACACTGTATAGCACTGTCCTATATGTTTGACCAATATGATGTACACAGACATGAGCTAAAGACTTCAGAAACATCTGTGGTCATCATATAGCTGTCTAATGTTTTGGCAGCCTGGAGCTGAGCAGACAGTTATTGACAGCCGTCTGTGTTATCTGGGGGTTTGTGAATTGCAGGTCAATAATCTTACACTTACAAGAAACAGCTGACAACACACAGGTACATATAAGTGTAATCTTGTCACAAACACATGCAAATACACAGCTGTAAACAACAAGCCACAACCATCAACTGGCTGTGCTTTCAATGTACTAACTGTAGGTTTCATTGCATTTCATTACATAACTTTTCATTTACCTCAATAACATTTATTGTGAAAATGTTTTTTATATAAAACAACTTTAAACAAAATGAAGAGTTTACACCACATTCTCTCTCAACCGTACTTAGTGTTTCCGTCTCCTCTGGATTGGTGCTTCCTGTCTACTATCCGCTGCTGTCTTTTCTGCCTCAACAGCACCTAAATAAACCCCTTATCCCCTCCTCTCTCATTCCTCCCTTCTTCCCTCCTCCCGTCCCCTCCACTCCCCTCCTCTCTTCTCTCTCTCTTTCTCTTCTCTATCTTCATAAGCTCTTTCTTCCATCTTTGTAGCATTTAGAAATAATTGCATAGTTATCCTCATATTAATGCCTGTTTGTAATGTAACTGTTTTACAACACACTGAGAGAAAAGGCCAAGCCAATTACTATTCTGTGTTCACCTTACAGAAGAGGTTTTTATGCTAATGACCCTGTACTCGCTCTCTTTTTCTCTCTCGCTGTTAGCAGACAGCGATAATAAGTGTGTGTATGTTTGTCACACACACCTACATTGTGGGGACCAGCCAGTGGTCGCTATGAGGAAAACTGATTTTTAAACACACTAAATGATGCTTTTTTAAAAATGCAAAAAGGTTTTGTGAGGGTTAGTTTTTTTGTGGTAGGGTGAGAATTAGTGCTACACATTAGTGTTAACATACTATCAGTCACTGAAAAAATATTCACACCCTAAATCAATTCTGTAATTCAGCACACCACAAAATAAAAACAAACAGAACTTAGCAAAGAACTAGCAGTGTTTTATAAAGCAAGACATGCATCTGCAGTTGAGCAGCATCAGTCTTTTTCCAAAGTTTTCTTGTATTTTCAAGAAAAAAATGCAAATTAAACATTTCTCGTCTATCTGATGAACTTATGCATAATTTATTTGATAATTTTTCTATATTGTGGTATTTTAGGCCTTTTCCTTACTCTGTTTTTGACCTATTTTACTCACATTTCTCAGTATTTCTCTGTTGATAATTCACACAGACACCTGCACTGTTGTTCACAGACTGCCTTCTGTCAGAAACATAATTCTGCAGTTTAATCATACTCCATGTTCTCTATTATTGCACGGCAGGATAAATAAATATGAATTCAACTTGTTCATGCTCAATCAGCCAATCACACGGTGAGCAGCACACAGAAAGTTTAAGGCACGTTATGTGTTCATTATGAGCAAACGCCGCAGGCTGGGTGGCCAGCTTTAATTTACTGCACAGATTTAGTTGTAAGCACAGAAATATTTGTGCATTAGTGCATGCTAGTCTAAGCATTCAGCTGCTGTGTGTGTAAAGGTTAAATAATTACAGATGATTTTGTTAATCTGCTGCTGGTAATAGACCCCTGCTCCTTTACTTTCCTTCTATACTCCTTCCCTTCTGGGTGAGTCTATAAGACTGTTCTCCTCCATTGTTTGAGCACAGAGGAGCAGAAGAAAAAGTGCTCTATTTTTGGAAAGAGTTGAAAGGACAAAAAAAAGAGAAAAACTGTGTCCAAAATGACTGTAAACTCAATGATGTTCAAATGTCCTGCCCCTTACTGACCAAAGCTGCTGTGGAAATGTTGCCATGACAGTATTGCTTTTACTATTATAAATCAGTCAGCTCTTAGTAAATGATTCAAAGAAACATCACCATTTTATACACTGTTAAAAAACAAATCTTTATTTCAAAAGCTTAATTGTATTTGTATGAATAATGTTTGTAAAGAATTGTTAAATGTCTCTCTCTCTGTCATTCAGAGCTGGGCAGGCTCTCCCAAAGTCTCCAGCTGTTCAGAGGGGTGTTCCAAGCTTTTCTTACCATCTACCAGCACTCAAACTCACTCTCTCTCTCTTCTTTATTTTTCACTCAGACCTTTGCGTGTGAATGCTTCTCTGCGCTGATCATCACACCTCCCTTCCTAACCCAGTGATGATGATGATGGAATGTGGGATCCCGAAGATTCCAGCAGACAGAAACACTCAAGCCTGTGAGGTGTAGTGTCGCTGATTTTTCACCTTTTATTTTTTTATATAATTGTTCTTCTGCTTGTATTTTTAAGTTTAATGAAGCTGTTAATGTGTAAAAATAATTATAATATCATAATAAGTGTTTTAAAGTTTCCAGTTCAAGCATTTATGGTACTGTACTGTGTGCTTTGGCACATTCCCTTGTGACACAACTGTGTTCTGCCTGATTTTCCCTGTGAAGAGGCTGAGAGCCACTAATGTGAATAATAATCACAGTACAAGAGTGAAATTAATAGCTACTTATGTAATTAGGCTGAGGCGAGTAGTCGACATATTATTCATGTGCGTGTCAGAGGCCTCCATCACACACACCTGAATGTCTTTTAACAGTGCTTTCAATTGGGATGTAAAATATTAGCTCCTGTGTATATATGCAAACTGTATGCTGTTATGCTGTAATGCTTAACTCACCAACACGTCTCTCTCTCTCTCTCTCTCTCTCTCTCTCTCTCTCTCTCTCTCTCTCTCTCTCTCTCTATATATATATATATATATATATATATATATATATATATATATATATATATACGCTTAATCAGACAGTATAATTCTTTTTTGCTGAGAGAGTTAACATTACTTTAAGAACATTAACTTTTTTATACGTTTATTATGCCTATATTATAATCATTTTAAACCAGGATATATTAAAAATGGCATATAAAAATGTTATTTTTTATGTTGACTTCACGTCAATAAATGGTCACATCAAAATAAGTTTATTATCATCTAAAGCCACAATCTCACATGTAAAGTTGTTAAAATATATTTCTTATTTTAGCATAGTTTACACATAAATCTGCATTTGCATACAGTTCTATCTCCACTACTAGCTGTAGTTACATTGTCATGAGATAATTTCAAGGTGAAGCGCTCATGGTGTGTGTAGATTGTAGTATCTCTATCAGCCCACAGGGGGCGCTTGTGTACCACAGATTCCGGTCATAAAGGAAACGCGACCTTTTGAAATGCTTTTATTACTGTTGTCAGTGGCAGCCCTACGACGTGGCTCCAATCACACCAGAACAACCAAAATAAACGATCACAAGACACGCTCAGAGTATTTGAGTTGTGTCTGTATAAAATCAGCTGTAAATAAGAGCTGACATTACAGGTAATCTTATGTTTGTGGGCACGTGACCAAATGTGCGCTTTGAGTGACAGCTATGAATGTATGTATGCATGCATTTATGGTTTTCTTTGTGTGCATTTATTTATTTGAGCGTGTGTGTGTGTGTGTGTGCATGTATATGTGTGTGTATACGTGCGCTTGTCTCCGGCTGCCGGTGCGAGCGTGAGATGAGTAGGCCAGAGAAGCGTCTGAATTTTAATGATGTTGAAGATGATATTGTGTGTCCTTCAGTCTGTTATACTGACACAAGCTCTCCATAAATCATCATATAAGCCATCGTAAAATCAATACCAAACTGCAGCCTCAGCACCGACGCACTCCACGCCTCTCGCACACCAAACAGTTTAAACTTTCGTCCTAATGCCGCTGGAGCTATAGGTTAAGATCAGAGCGTGTTTCATTTGTATTGTAATAGAGACTTTCTAGTCCATAATAAAACATCTGTTAGCGGGGCTTTTCTGAGAACAATGGTGATCAGCACGCGAAGCAGCCACGGCAATTACATTTATCTTTGTCTTGGAGTGAGTGAAGCCGGTTTACAAGCTCAATGAATGTTAATCCAGTAAAGAGGATCCGCACGTTTGAACGGGACTCGCCAGTTTGGTTCCCAGACGCTGCTGTGATCTGTCTGCCCTGCACCCTCAAAAAGTCCAGACAAGACCTCAACACACACTGCAACTAAACAGCCCATCAGTGATGTGTGTCAGACAAACATTATAAAACAGACGTGGTGGGATCATGAGCGTGTCTGCATGATATGTCTGCGTGATACCTGTGGAAATATCTGACAGTACAATATTGCGATACAATTACATGCGTATGATGACTTGACGTATAATGCAACACTTCAGCTGCATTGCAGATGCAATGTGTTCTTATCAATTTACTGCCTAAACAAGAATAAACATCAGTTTATTCTTTATTTTTCACCAATTAAAAAACACTAACTGACAAACAACATACAGCATGTAAAAGACCCTCACTGGATCCACATGCAGACACAGGCCATCTCTCTGCACAGCCCGTGAGCTGTAAACAGCTTATGAAAGTCAAATGAAAATGTGGCATAATCTGACAAGTGGAGTCTGTGCTTCAGAAACAGCACTAACAACACACACACACACACACACACACACACACACACACACACACACACACACACACACACACACACACACACACACACACACACACACACACAGGTAAAACACAGCCACATGCACACAGATCACAACTGCTAGTTGTGCCACAGGAAGTGTGTACAGGTCTACATGTGCTTCAGTCAGAACACACAGGACCCACAGGGCTGGAGTAATGGAATATTAACCGTTGTTTAGAAGCCTATATATGTGTAAGTCTATGTAAAAACCTGGAGAGAGACAAAAGAAGAGAGAGTTGGATTTTAATTGTGCTGTTTGCTTCATTATATGAGTGCAGCTGTATCATACACAGAGTTTAGCACCCCACTGAGATAAGTAGGATACAGCAGTCTTACCATACACTCATTAATTACAGGACAGAAGCTCAACAGTAGACAGGACACAGCGTCTGATATGGATCTTCACAAAACATACGCAGGGGGCACATGACAAGGTGGCCATTTTTAGTCTACAGATCAATTAATTTACTGACCAAAACAGAAAAAATGCTATTCATACAGGCAATGGCTTATATACACATGATGCATGATGAACATTTAACATTTGTGAAATAGGAATTTTCAGCCATTTTATTTTGGTTGGTTTTGAATTTGGGACATGAAGTTAAATGTGTCAAGTTGTAATCAAGTTGTAATGACATTCTTAAAAATAAGTACAGCAAGTTTTTCTTTTTAAATATTATTAATGATTAAAGGAAGTTTAACAGGAAATGACATTTTGACCTTTTATGACATAAGATTAGTTTAGGTTGTCAGATGGTATAATCTCTAGAAAAAGTAATGATATTCACAAGTCAAAAACGTCATATTCGTGAAAATATTTTTACCCTGAAAAATAATTTTAAATAATTATAATAATTTTTTAAATATTTGTGTAATTTGTTAAATATTTTTATATACTTGATAGTTACACCACTCCACATTTTAAAAAGTCACAAAACTTTTGTTGAAAGACTGTTTGAGAGCTGAAAGTCTTTTAGTCATTGACCCAAAACAATTATTTAAAATTTGTATATAAACATGAAAGAAGTTAGCTTGAACATACAGATTACTGAGTGACATACGCTGCATGGACTGTGCTCTTCTCCTTTAGTAGTACCAATGTGACATGGCTGGTGTGTGTGATATAATCTGAAAAGGGCACAGTGAACCTGCTCTAGTTTATCCTGTTAGAATCCATCAGTGATCAAACATCAACACTGAGAGAGAGAGAGAGTGAGATTGTAAAACAGTAATCTGCCTGTACTCTGTGAGAATGACAGGGCGTCCCATGAGGCTGTGCGTCAGATGACCAGGGATCTGCAGTGTGTGTGGTTCTGAGTGTTAGAGTGTCAGTGTGTGTGTGTCTGGGGTCACATGAAGCAAGACCTCTGCACTGTAAAAGAGCCACACATATCATCCAGCTGCTGAGTATCATAAAAAATACATACTTCCCTCTCTCACACACACAATTACATGTCTTGGGATAGTTATTTCATATCTATGGTATAAAAAATGGTTTCATTTTATTATGTGAGAAGAAAAGAATATGGACTGATATGAGACATAAAACTAACACAGTAAACCAGTTTCCTGATTATGGTCGAATATTCTGTACAGTTTAGTGGCCATTATACAAAAATATTTGACTACAGGAAGTTGCAATTGATCACAACCCAGTATTGCAGTATTCCAATCTATATTGTGGAGCGATCTGCTTTTTACATTCTTCTAGGATATTATTTAGTTGCAGGAATGCTCCTCTTTGTCGATACTGCTGAGGAAAAACCTAAGCAGAAATACCAGAGTGTCTCCTTATGATGAGGCTAGCACACACGTGTGAAAACTAAGGGAAAATATCTATCATGAGGAAAGAGTTACATTGACCTAAGCAGAGAGAGCGTGTGAAATGCAGCAGGATTTTAAGCATGGGCCTCTACATAACCTTTAGCAGGTTTCTGTTTTTTTATTAGAGAGGTGTCAGATGCGCTACTTTAATACTGTTACAGAGGAGGTCTCTGCTCCACCTCCTCTGCACCACCAGAGGGAGACGTCACCGGCATATTAACCGGTGTTCAATTCGGACTACAATTCCCATACTGCCTCATAACTGGGATTGACCACTCCCTTACACAGCTGTTCCCAATTAGCTTTCCTTTTTAAACCCTCAACAAACTGTGTGAAGTCTTGTTTTGCCCCGGCTACAATTCTGAGCGTTAACCCTTGCATTGTGTTTTGATCTTGGATTGTTTATACCTGCTTTTGCCTGTTTGCTGCCTGCCACGGTTATTGGACTTGTCTTTGGTTTTAGTGATTGTTTGCTGCCTGCCTCGACCCTTGCCTGTCCCATGTTTTGTCTCTGCCTTGTCCTTGTTATTCCTGTTTGCTGATATTCAACCTTGCCTGTCTGACTACTCTCAATAAATGCTGCAAATGGATCCTCATGTGACTAGTTCATCATTATAAATACACTCAGCCTGAGTGTGAGGAGAGACTGGCCCCAGTCTCAGCACATAATGAATAGAGCTTAAACAGCCAGTCACAGTCACATCAACAGCATGCTGGACCCTCAACACATCAGTGAGTGCACACTTTAAAGAAAGCTGCACTTCTAGCGCATCTGTTTTAAGAACTGTTGCTACACATCATGTAACTAGACTAAAGGGCTGATATAAGCTTTGTAATGTAACCCATTCAGAGGGCTGTCTTGTTTCAGTGTTTCTGATTAATTATGTAATCTATATAATTACTTTCAAAATACACTAAACAAAGTCATGACAAAGTATTTGCAAACTGATTGATTGAAAATCAAAAATCTCTCTGTTGATTTATTGTCTTAGTAGATTTGGGCATCTTTAATTGTAAAAGATCAATTTTGGGCAACAAAATGCAGGATTACAATAATCTTACAGTGGGGGCAAGATCATTTTTTGCTCCTGGAGGTCCACAGACCTGCAGAGTTCAGCTCCAACACACCTGCCTGGATGTTTCTAGCAGTCAAAGACCTTGATTAGCTGCTTCAGGTGCTTAATTAAAGTTGGCACTAAACTCTGAAGGTATGTAGACCTTGATGGAGACCTCTGGTATATATCATACACAAACATTTGTTTTACAAGAAAAATCCTCTTGTATCCTCTGTTGTTTATAAATGTAGAGCTGCTATATGAATATTATTTTACTAAATCATTTTCCACAGATGTATTGCATTACAAGGATTTCATTAGGCCTAACACTTTTTAGTGGGCACAACTCATTTTATACTAATATAGTTTAACCCCAAAATGAATATTATCCCATAATGTACCTGCCATCAATTTACTTGCCATTGTAGGGTTGAATTTTAAACGGCATTTATGGCTGTGCCCCAAAGCCCATCTCCTTGCTTAAAGGGACCTTTTGCATTCCTGAGCCTACAGATGAGCTGATAGAGAACAAAGGCTATTGGCTGAAATGTTTGTGTTGCATGCAAGGGGTCTAACTTTTGTTGAGTACAGTGGGGGTTAAACATGGTCTTCTGATTGGTCACTTTGGTTGTCTTAGGTTGGTTTCAGTCACATGGTCAAGGAAAGGATAAAAAGGGAGTTTAAGATATGCTCTGTCTCTTTTTTCCTTGGTCTTTTCCATGGTGCTCTTTTCCTCTTGCACTCCTCTTCTTTGTGCTCTTCTTTCTCAGAATGCTTTTCCTTGAACTCTGCTCTTGGACTCTGCACTAACTTAATGCTCTTCTTTATCTGAGTTTTAGGCTCAACTTCCAGCCCTCTCTTTTCTAATCTTTCTTTCTCAATCTTATGTTCTTTGTCTGCAAGGTAATATTCTCCACATACACTGTTTAAAGTTGTGTACTGTATATGTCATTTACCATTATATGCATCTTCATTGTATCCATTTTATGTATAACTTCAGGCAGTAATATTAATAAACCTATAAATTGTGTACCAACTAATTGTGATTCATTGTTAATAATGGTGCAATAGTACAATACAATATAGTCATTATAGCAACGCTCTCCCACATTTAGCTATCATAACTGCACTTATTTCCGTCATTGGTATAAGTAGGAGAAGGGTGAAAATTGACAGAAAATACAGTTTTATGCCATCTTGCTGTTAACATTTTTCTAGTCATTTCGGCATTCCTACAGCTTAAACCACTGTAGTGAAACCACCTGTAAGGCATCTGGTTTAGAGATGAACATTGGGTTCGTTAACAAAAACCTACCATAAAACAATAAAACTCACTGATATGCGTGTTCAGGAATTTGTGCCCTATCTTTCCCGTGGAACACTGATGACCCAAAATTCACCTCTGTTTTCTCTCTCATTTTAGACTCAGATCAATAGAGCCCATTGAACATATATGTACCACATACAGTGTGATGTTATTGAGTTTTCATGCTCATGTTTGATATCATTTTAAAGGTCATGGTGTGATGGGTAAAAGGTCTAACTTCTATAATTAAGGGATATAGTATATTAGAGGGAGAAAACTTAATAGAAAACTTACACTTCTGTTATAGGTGTGTCTCTCTCAAGACATCTGGGTACTGATTATCTCAACAGGGGTCTTTCAGGTCACGAGAAACTGACCAATCAAATACTGAACTGACCACAAAATTTTTGACTCTTTGTCTTATCTGTGTTTATAAGGTGGCTAGGCAAAAGACTCAGGGAAGCATTCTGTAGTCAGAACTTCCCACACAACTGCTGCTCTGTGTCTCATTTGCCAGGTATGATTTAGACTTTATACCTTGTTTTATTCTGTTGATCATGTATTGTTTTTCTTTGTATTCAAATTCATATGATGTCTTTTACTTCTCTAAATTGATGTTTTAACCTGCCTGGCAAATAAATAGTTTTTCTTGATACATTGGAAGTTCTTAAGAAATTGTTATTACCGGTAGATTAGAAGGAGTCCAAGGTTACCGCAAAATTAGTGTCAGGATATGATCATACTGGGGACTTGTTGAAAGGAGCTAGGAGCACATCAGCCAAGATCTCCAGGTTTCTGTCTATCACCTGTCTTAACAAGTTGCATGATCATGACTAAGACAACTGTTACTAGATCTGAGCAAGTATGGAACAGCCAGGTTTAATAATATTAGTTTACCCGGCAACCTCTGAATAAGATCAAAATGATCGTTTTGTAATCGTGAGATCCGCGTATATATCGGCCGGCGCGAGACTCAGTGCGACCTTGGGTCCCTAATGAAAGAATAACTAAGAGTATGGGAATCTCCAAGTAATCAAATCTAAATTATGATCAACAGATAATTTGGAATCATTAATCTAAACTTAATATAAAATTGGAGTCAGATTGGAACTAACCACAGGGTCAATAAAACTAAATTGTAACAAATTAAAGAAATTTGTAGGAATGCTATGGAAAGGCAGAACACGTAAGATACCTTCACCCACACCATTGGATTCCGTCGTTGGGCCAATGGGTGGTCCTTACACACCCTTACACCATCATAGGTGTGTATCACTAACTAAGCTGATAATATGCTAAAGGTTACTGTTCTTTACATGTCACTATGACTCCAGTCATGGTAAAGTTATCATTTAGTTTTGAATTAGTCAAATATCTACCAGTAGTTCATACTGGAGCAGATATTAATTTAGGCTCTAGTACATGATTATTTTTGCCTCCTGTAGTGAAGTGTTAACAGGAATGCAATTTTAAATAAACATCAGGGGTTCTTAGGAATCTGGTTTACTTTAAAGCACAGTCACACTAAGAATGCTTTTTTCATGAACATTTACTATTCAATTCAATTCAATGTTATTTATATAGCACTTTTTACACTGCTTCAAAGCAGCTTTACATATAATTAAAAAGAATTATAATAAAGAACAGAACAAATTGTCAGACAATCTACAAAATCATTAAGCAAGATATGCCGTTCCAGCTAACATGGAGATGGCATTTAAAAAGATAACATCTTATGGGACAGATAACATCTTATGGGACGGGGGATAAGGGATTTGCAATAGTACCATGAAATCCACACAACACAAAGTAAAATGCATACATACAACATATACAATAGAAATACCTGAAAATGACACAATGAAAGAGAATGGGAGACAATTTGAGGAGTAGCAAAATAGAAAAGTCTTTTGGACTGTAATTATATAATATTGCTAGAAGCAATATTAACAATTTACAAAACCCTAAGCTAAGTTAGATGTCAGCAGTCTCCCAGTAAGCAAGCCAACAGGGCAGCAGTGGCAAGGAACCAAAACTCCAATGGTGTATAGCTGGAGAAAAAAACTCGGGAGAAACAAGGCTCAGCTGGGAGGGCCAGTTGTCCTCCGGGACGTTAAAGCTGCAATTTGTAACTTTCTTGGATTTCTTCAACAGAGAGTTCATTATAATGATTTATAAATATTTATTTAATTATTTATTGAGGAGCTAAATCATTCAGAGCCTTGTAGGTAATCAGCAAAATTTTGAAGCTAACAGTTTATTATTTTAACATCCGTTTAACTAGATGGAGTGTCTGTGATGCCTTAATGCCATGCTGACCCTCTCTCTACGCTTGAAGAAAACACAAATTCCCTTTTAAGGGATTTTGACATTACATCATGGCTTGATCCTTTAGGGAACATGCTTCAGGCGCACCTGGGTCTGAACCCTTGTAAAATCATGCTTATTTATAGTCAAGGTCATGTGACTGTTAAGAAACTGACCTTTGAGTGGCCAGATAAATAACAGCACATTACTAGATCCAAGTTGGATGACTTATCTTATCTGGCAACACGAGAGAACAACAAAGACGGTTTTTGTAAACAAAATGATCTTAGATAACAGTTTTGATATACTTTGTTTAACTGAAACCTGGCTCTGGCTGAAGCCAGATGATTACATTGGTCTCAATGAATCCGCTCCACCAGGCTATTCTTATAAGCACGAGCCCCGTCTGATTGGTCGTGGTGGTGGTGTTGCTACTATTTATAGAGACATACTAAAGGTTTCTCAGACCAAATGACTTAGCTTCACTTCCTTCGAGTTGATGGTACTCTGTGTTACTGTACCAAACATAAGGAAACAAGCTACGCTCTCTATCACGCTGGCTACTGTGTACAGACCTCCTAGGCACTACGTTGAGTTTCTGAGTGAATTTTCAGTTTTTCTCACTGATCTATTGGTGACTGTTGACAAAGCTCTGATTGTTGGAGATTTTAATATTCATGCAGATGATGCAAATGATGTGGCGGGAACTGCATTCAGGGACCTGCTAAACTCTTTCGGAGTCATGCAAAACATTACTAGACCTACTGATCACTTTAATCACACACTAGACCTACTTATATCGCATGGACTGAACCCTACAGATATAGATGTCATACCGCAAAGTGATAAGATTACTGATCATCATCATTTTTCATGGGTAATACAAATCGCTGATGTTAGCTCTATTGCTGCTCACTATCGATTGACTTTACAAAAGCCCTGCCCGATATGTCTAACCTACTCAGCACACCCATAAATGCTAAAGATATAGATAAATTGACAATCAACATGGACTCTATCTTCTGCAATACTTTGGATACCGTCGCACTCTTCAAAATAAAAAACCTTAGAGAAAAAAATATTGCCCCATGGTATAACAGTACAACTCTCACTCTAAAGAGAGAAATCCGCAACCTTGAGAAAATGGAGGAAATCTAATCTGGAAGTTTTCAGATTAGTGTGGAAGGATAGTATGTCCTGTTATAAAAAGGCTCTAAAAACAGCAAAGGCTTTTCATCTTAGCACGCAAATAGAAAACATAAAAATAACCCTAGGTTTTTATTCAATACAGTTGCCAGATTAACTAATAAACAAATACTGCCTGAAGAAAATGTGCCATCAAACTTTAGTAGTAACGACTTCATGAACTCTTTCACAGAGAAAGTTGAAACCATACGAGATATAATTGAGAATACACAACCTGCAACTTTATCTGAAGATTCACCCTTCTTACACACTGCCCCTCTAGAACAACTCCAAAGCTTCACAGCTATAGGCCAGGATGATCTACATAAGCTTATCATTAATTCCAAACCCACAACGTGTTTATTAGACCCCATACTGACTAAACTATTGATAGAGCTGTTACCAGCAGGTGAGGAGCTTCTTCTCAATATTGTTAACTCCTCTTTATCTCTAGGTCATGTCACGAGTCCTTTCAAGTTAGCAAGTTATTAAGCCTCATAAAGAAACCTCAACTAGATTCAAATGAACTGTCAAACTACAGACCCATTTCAAATATCCCGTTCATGTCTAAAATATTAGAAAAGATCGTATCCATGCAACTGTGTACCTTCTTACACAGAAACAATATCTTTGAAAAGTTCCAGTCAGGATTTAGACTACATCATAGCACAGAAACTGCCCTGGTCAAAATTACAAATGATTTACTTCTAGCTGCAGACAAGGGTTGCATCTCATTGTTAGTTTTACTCAGTCTTTGTGTGGCATTTGACACAATAGATCATGTCATCCTGTTAGATCGACTACAAAATTACATTGGCATTCAAGGTCAAGCTCTTTAGTGGTTTCGCTCCTACTTGTCTGACCGTTACCATTTTGTTCATTTAAATGGGGAATCATCAGAATTAATGCCAGTAAAATACGGCCTGCCTCAAGGATCTATTTCAGGCCCTCTGCTATTCACATTATACAGGCTGCCCCTCAGTAATATCATTAGAAGTCATGGGATAAATTATGCTGATGATACTCAACTATATATTACATCAAGACCGGATGATATTCCTACCTTGGCTAAATTATCAGACTGTCTTCAATGTTTTAAAGACATGAAACATTAGATGACTCATCACTTTCTTCTTTTAAATTCAAATAAGACAGAGGTATTACTTATTGGACCAAATGTAAGTAAACAGGAGCTCTCTGATTACAGTTTCCAGTTAGAAGGTTGTAACGCCACTTCATCTAATACTGTTAGACCTGGGTGTCATATTAGACATTAATTTGTCTTTTGAAAATCATGTGGCTTATATTATAAAAACTGCCTTCTTCCACCTTAGAAACATTGCTAAGCTGCATAGCATCTTATCTACTTCTGATGCAGAAAAGCTGGTCCATGCTTTAATGACCTCCAGACTGGACTACTGTAATGCACTTCTAGGTGGCTGTCCAGCTTCCTTAATAAATAGGCTGCAGTTAGTCCAAAACGCAACAGCTAGAGTTCTTACCAGGTCCAAGAAATATGACTATAACTCCAATTTTGTCAGATCTACACTGGTTACCTGTTAAATTCCGTAATATTTATAAAATTCTATTGCTTACTTACAAAGCCTTAAACATCTATTTAGCCAAGCATTCTCATAATGCTTTTCATCACTTGTTTCTCATTCTACCTCAAAGTAAATAAAATTTTATGCTCTTAACGTTATGAACAGCTGTTCATAGCTGTTCATTCTCTGTTTTGATTTTCTTTTCCGGGGTTTCAATCCCGGGGTAGCTACAGCTACAGATGGAGTCACCAACAGACCTACCCAAGCTCCAGTTCCTCCTGGAAATTGCCCCTGCTCTAGTACAGTCAGGTGCTCATCCTCGTGCTATAGAGCAATGACTACAGGGATAACCTGACCCACCCAAAAGCACTTGGAATATGTGATGGACATCTGTTTTAGCAGATTTAGTGTGCCAGAGGAGAACTGGCCCTTCCTGCTAAGCCTGGTTTCTCTCAAGCTTTTTTTCTCCATTTATATATCACTGGAGTTTTGGTTCCTTGCCACTAGTGTCTTATTGGCTTGCTTACTGGAAGACTGCTGATATTAGCTTAGAACATTCGTACATTGTGTTTTTATCATTGTTTATTAATTTTAATAATTTTATCAATTTAGAATTTTCTTCATTTTCTCTTTCAAATTTTTTTCCCTCTTTCTCTTTCATTATCAGTTCCATTGTTCAGTTTTCATTGTTAACTATCTTTGGATATTTTCATTTGTACAACTGCTTTGTAACAGTGTGCCACTGTGAAAAGCGCTATATAAATAAATTGAACTTAAACTTATCTTATCTGGCAGCATGGAAACTTCTGCCAAGTTTGTCCCCATGGCTGTTGAATACAGTATAGAGAGGATACAGAATTCAGTTCCTGTCATCCTTAATGTTTCAACAGTGTTCTGCAGACTGTGGTTTAGGAGGGCAGCAGCATGTGTTAGCCAAAGAGCTTGAGACTCTTAGAATGAATAAGGGGCTATAGAATGTGTTTCCCTTCCATGAGAGATCTGGGCTTTTACAGCCATTACTTTATAGTACCCAAGAAGCATGGAGGGGTGTATATTTTAGACCTATATCATTTGAATCTGTCTCTGAGGACATACAGACACTCAAACAGATTGTGTGCCAAATTCAGCTTAAGGACTGGTTTGTCATGATAGATCTAAAGGATGCATATTTTCACATTAAGATATTTTCAAAACACAGAAAGTTTCTTAGGCTCACTGTCAGGGATGAAGCTTGCCAATATCAAGAGCTTCCTTCCACATTTCAAGGGCCAACACGTTGTAGTCCTTACAGACAACACTACATAAAAATCAACTGGACAGGGCTGTTTTTGCACCTCTTGTTTAGGCTGGTGCAGCAGATACTGCTCTGGGCAGATACCAGACTGCTCTCCATCAGAGCGATGTAGATCCCAGGGTATGCAAATTTGGGAGCCAATATCCTGTAAGACATGAGCTGAGGCTCCATCAACAAATTGTGGAGTCTATGTGGCAGAGGTATAGCTGAGTGGAAGAGGATTTGTTTTGCCTTCAAGGAGTGATGGAACAGGAGCCCACTCACCTAGCTCCATTGGGGCTGCATACCATGGTACAGATATTGCCGAGGCTGAGGCTATCAGGGGAATATCACCTTTCCCCTGATAGCCTTGCTTCCAGGAGTCCTAGGGAGGGTTCATCAGGATTGAGTTTGTCTACTCCTGGTTGCTCCATTCTGGCCAACCCGAGTCTGGTTCTCAGACCTAATCTCTTCAGAATGGAGTCCCTTGGGAGCCCCCAGTCAGGAGGGAACTTCTGTCTCAGACTTGGGGCTTGACTTTTTATCCCAGACGGAAATTTGGAAACTATTGTCTGGCCCCTTAGGGAAGCCAGCTCTTAGATGAGCTTGTGAGGACCAATGCCATGCTGACCCAGTTCACTGCTCTATTGGTTCAGTGCTGAAGTTCCTTCAAGAGTGCTTTTCTACTGGGTTACCTTTTGAAACCCCTAAGGTTTATGTTGTCCGGGAGCTTACTGCAGTTTTAAGGGGCTTATCAAGGTCTCCATTTGAGCTTCTAGAGTCAGCCTTAGATAAGGTTCTGACTCTCAAGGTGGCCCTATTATTAGCGCTGACATCACTCAGGAGGACAGGGGATCTACATGCTCTTTCTGTAGACCCTGTCTGTTTGAATTTTCCCTCTGGCTTTGTTAAAGCCTTTTTGCACCCTAGAGCAGACTACATCCCCAAGGTGCCCTCTACTGCAAGTCAGCCAGTGGTGCTTCAGGCCTTCTGTCCTCATGCCACATGAGTCACCAGAACAAGAATGGCTTCACTTGTTGTATCTAGTTAGAGCCTTGAGGATCTACGTTCACTGCTTTAGGCAGTGGCGTAAGACCACTCAGCTGCTAATCTGATTTGGTGGTTGATACTGAGGTAATATGGTCACCAAACAGCTATTATCTCACTGGATCATAGATGCTATTACCCTGGCCTGTGGGGCCTGTGACCTTGTGTCACCCCTGGACATTAGAGCCCATTCTACCAGGAGTGTAGCATCATTTAAGGGACTGTCTAGGGGGCACTGAAGTGATGTTTGTGCTGCAGCAGTAGTGATTCCCCATAGAATCAAGCCATGACACAGCATCAAGTTCCCTTGAAAGGGACTGTCCCAGATTACAAATGTCACCGGTTCCCTGAGACAGGGAACAAGACATTGTGTTTTGTTGTCACATTTCGGTCAGACAGAATCTGATGACGTATTTTGCAGGCACCTTTTAAAGTCTTCATGGCGTGCAACACTACATCACATGACCTTGACCTGCTTATAAATAGGCGTGATTTTACACGTTCAGACCCGGGCATGCCTGAAGCATGTTTCCCATAGCATCAAGCCTTTTCCAGCATGAAGAGGCTTCTTTGTGAAAGCTTTGCAGTATGCAGTATGTGGAATGATAACGTCTGTCCCAAACATTAAATTTCACACAATCTGTTGTCAAACAAAACCTTTTGGCAACAAAAAGCTCACGAGCTTCTGTGAATGAGTGGTGCTACAGTACTTAGATGGCACTAAACAGCTGTAGCATAAGAGTACTTTCTTTTAGGACCAGATGAAAATGACTTGAGCAGTTGCTGGGGAATTAAAATCAGTAAATGCATGTGTATACATCATTTTACCACTTGCACTTATTTCTTAAAATGGGTTGTTTAAGGAATATCATTTTAAAAGAAGTTATAAATTACTGTTACTTTCTAGATGTTAATCATTTAGCTAGAAATCTTTGCTAGCAAAGTGGACCCAGAAGCTTCTGATTTGAACTAATGATCTTCTCATTGTTCTGAAGACAGTAATTGTACAACATTCAAATGATTGTTGAGATTATCAATCAAAAATAACTTAAGAAAACTGATAGCATTGGATAAATTTTTCTAGACTTCTAGTCTGAGATTTCTAGTCAAGGTAGTCAAGGTATATTTTATGTTTTAAAGTGCTCCATATTTCAATAACAGCCTGTCTGCGATACCTGTATTACATCCAGACTTAAGCAGCTTGTGTTTAACATGAGAAGCCAGTCAGAATTAATATGTTGAGCTTTAATTTAACTTCTGTGATATGTTATTCTGGTGTTTAGAAATAGTAGCATCTGCCTTCATACTAGCCCAAGCGTCTGAACATTGAATAGGCATTCAGTATGTTTTTAATGTCGTGTTCAAAGGTATTAATTTGTTTGATTTCACATAAATATGAAAGTACAGTGATTTTGTTGCTCCAATAATGCTTAAGAAGGAAGTTCTGAATGTAACAGTAGGTAGACATTGAACTTAAGTATTTCAGCTATTAATGAAAATGTGATTCCTTTTGATTTGACTTATTAAGTGGCAAAAGGCTACACAAGGCACCGCGCAACCTCACTTTTGCTCTTTACTGTGTACTTCACATCAAGCTAGTCATGTTGTTTAAAGTAGTAACAGCAGGTGTGAATCACTTTTAGCTCACTGCTGCTAGCTGTTGGCCAATCACAGTGCTTTCTTTAACACTGTGATGCGTTCTGTAATGTAACACTGTTAATTATACTCGTTAGTCGTCTTAGTCAGCAGCGCTAGGCTAATGAGCGTTGGCTCTCATGATCTGTGCAATTGAAAGTGATCTTCAGCAATAAAAACCTGTCAGCTGAACCAGCACTGGAAAACTGCAAATGTGCTGAGTGAGCGAGAATGTGTGTGTGTGTGTTTTTTGTGCTGACTGCATGCAGGGTCTACGGTGATGGATGCAAGCTTGACACAGCCTCAGTGTTTGGGCTCTGGGAATAATGAGTTTCAATGTCCCCTACTCCCAATATGCACAGACACTGAAAGGAGAAAGAGAACATTGTGGCTTTAATTAAGGGAGAGTGATGCTGGGCGGACACACACACGCACTGACCCAACATGATGGTACTGCTTATTTCTGTCAGTAGTGAGTGGAGTTGTAGTCAGGTAGGGACTAGTCCTACAGGATGTGTAGGACGTGTACCTAATAAGGTGCCTGTTATGTCAGGCTGGGTTGGCTGTTTCATGATTTTTACTCATTTTAGGCAAGAAGATTCTCATTCACCGTGGCCATGCAAATTCATTGTAAGAACATGGCAATTTTGCCATTTGACTTGGTGTATTAGGACTGCATCCAGAATCTCTTTACTTATATCTTTACATCTGTAGCACCTATCAACCTGTATTAAGTCTATAAGTAGTTATCAATGTTCCATGCGGTTTCTGCTACAGATGTAAGGAATTCTATCTCATGCAGGTAAATGAGGAGAGGTGTGCCATTACTATTCTAAGCACTCAGACTTATTTTCACCTGCAAATGATAAAATGTTCTACCATTACAATAGTAGCATTCAAAAACTTGTTGTTTATTATTTCTCACACTGTTTTGATGTTAATACTGAAAAGTATGTGGCGTTGTATGTGGGGTTCTAAATATGTTACATGATGATAAGAGGAAATCTTTGACAAGTCTGAGGTACTCTAGATCACTGACAGATTGCCTTGATTACGTATATAACTATTGTTACCTGATGAAACAAGACATTGTGTTGATGATGACACTAGGGGTTTGCTCTTGGGAGCCCCAATCTTTATAAAAAAGGCCAATAAAAATTAGGGGTGGAATTCACTTAGATTTGTGCTGAGGAGCTAAAAGTGGTGTCCTGACTCTCCCATCAGATCATTCAGTGCTGGCAAGAAGGACCCAACGTCTCATTCCACCGATCAAGGAACAAGGGTTACATATGTAATCAAGACTTTTCTTTTCTGTCAGTCACTTGACGTTGTGTCGAGGTCGTGTATGGAGCACCACAGGAGCTGAACTGCACTACGATGTAAGTGCATATGTGGACAAGCTGCTATATGTCTCGTAGTGAGCACTCGACCTCAGTCTTAACCTTTCAGCTTCAGGTGTAAGGGAGCGGGCACTTACCAACACGGCTGCAAGCGGCCAACCGCTAAGCTTAAAAGCTGGGACAGTGCCTCCCTTCTAGGAAGGATGGTTTACTACTGAGACAATATCCTATCAGTGAAAGATGCCATGTGGTAGATACAACATATAGACATACCTGGAAGGTAGTACACATATTGAAACTTACTGGGAAGAACTCTATTACCTGAGAGAGTGCCTAGCCAAAGTAGTGAATGCAGAGAAAATCTAAAGAGGGGAGGACATAGGGTTTACCGTGAGGGAAATCTGTCTATGGATAATACATCATATAGAGTTACCCAAGAGAGGGGAACCTACATGTAGAGTGCGGGACAAGGATGAGTCTTTTTTCCCCGGGGGGAAGCGCCTGCAAGTTCACCACGTGGTCTTGAAAAGGAGCACATAAGGCCTGGGTCTCAATGTGAAATGTGAATACCCAGGCTGAAACTCCAGGTAGTCACTGGTGACAGAGAGTGCCTGTAGGTCCCCCACACTCTTGATAGATGTGAGTGCTACTAATAGAGCCGTCTTGAGTGATAAAACACTGAGATCGGCCTGTCCTAAAAACTATGCATTGAGGCTCACTGGGGGAAACATATGCTTGTGTAGGTGTTGTGGTCACCTGTGCACCAGGGCATCTGTGCTAAGGGGAACCTCGGTCAGGGAGTACCAAAGGGGGCAGTGGGTTGTCTTTTAGGAGGCAAACGATCAGCTGGACTGATCAGCTGGAGAGAAAATTGCTCCTTTCTTTAAAAGGTGGGTAATGCATCCTACAGGAAGGCCCCAACTTATCGCAAGAAATCACAGGGTGCGACTCAGGGTCACCTGTCTCAGGGCCAGTTCGAAACCTTGAACAGGTTCCTAGTGGTCTCCTGGTGAGCAGGTTGCACAGTTCTCCTGTGTGAAGATCTTATTGGATGGCTCTTTTCAGACGCTATCTTGGAAGGAGTGGCCAATGGGGCAGCAAGAGGACAGGTCTGATGAGAAGAAGACAATGTCTGATGTCTGTATATGCTGTGCGAAGTCCTCAACAATGTTGCCAGAAAGGCCAGCTTGAGAGGTGGGCGCATCGAGATCAGCACTCTCTGCGTCCCACATCTCTGCAAGATTTAGCCACAGGTTTCTCTCCTGGGCCACCAATACGGACATCATCCTACCTAGGGCACATGCCGTAACCTTAATCACCCTAAGAATGAGGTTGGTTATAGTGTGCCGTTCCTGCATAATCCTTGGCTCAGTCTTACTCTCAAGCAGGTCCTTCAGGGCTTACCGATAAACCTGCAAGATTGCCATAGCATTCAGGGTGGAAGAAGCTTGTACCACAGCATTGTAAGCCCTCGCACCCAGGGACGAGGTAAACTTACAAGTGCAGAAGAGAAGCCTAGGTCAGTACCTCCAAGTGGCAGGGTTTTTCGAGCACAAGTGCACCACAACTGCACTTTACACTTGGGAAATCTCAACATATGCCTTTGCCACCCCGGCATCGAGGGTAGTCGGAGTGAATAATCCCACAAAATGCGTATGCACTGTGAACGGCTTGCTCCATGACTTTGTCAGCTTGTCATGCACCTCCAGAGAAAAAGGCACCGGCACCCTGAGACACGCCCGGAAACCAATCATCAAGCCACCAATTGTCCGCCTCATTCTGTGCCCTGCCCTGAGCAGACAGAGTAACTAGTGAGTCATCCTGGTCAGAGAGCAACAGTGCACCCTCCAATTCTGTGCCTGACATCTCATCATCTCGCATCCCGAATGTGACAATATAATCACAATATTCTAATAGGCATGCCCTTGCAATGAGGCCATGATCCATCCATGAAAGCAGCTCTGGGAAAGCTGAAAGTGTGGCCCAAACCTAAACACTCAAGACACCAATCATGACCGTCTGATAAATTGGCCACATCCAGTACCACAAAGGTGAAAATCCATGTTTAAAAAGACTCTGACCCACTGTGGGAGCTCTTTTGTGCTAGGAAATTTGCCCTTTAGACACTGTGGGTAACCTGTCACAGGGGAAGTTTGGCTCAAAATGGGACAAGGCAAACAACTGCTGATCCACTATGTAAATCCAGCAAGAAAAGAAGAATACCTTGAGATAATATTAGTAATAAAGGTGTCAGGACGTACAGAATAACATCCGACGGCTTTGAAGAACAAGTCTAAGTGAATGATGCACACCAGTTTTCTTTTATATGCCAGACATCCATGGCAGAGAGAGGCATGCAAATTCCACTCACCACTTTTTACTGAATTTTAATTTTTTATAAAGATCAGAGATAACTAAAAGAGCAAACCCCTAATGTTGTCATTGACACAACATCAACAGAAAGGCAACTGTGGAAACAGAGACCCAACTTTAGGACAGAGGTTCTTCAGTGGGAGCAGAGACAGAATAGTGAATTTGACGAACATCAGGTCAACAGTGAGGTTCTGCAGGGCTGAAGAACCCTTTCGATTAACTACATCAATCTTCTCTCTTCTGTCCTTCACCTCTGTTCCTCTTTTATCATTTGTTTCTTTGTTCTTCTCCTAATTCATCTAGTTTCTATGTCTACACCGGTATCAGATTCCGTCTGTGCTAATGTTGAAGTAGAGACAGACAGAGAGAGAAGAAAGAGAGAGAGAGAGAGATGGGGCAGAAAGACACTGACTGGCAGAAATGTATAATTAGGACAGAAAGTTTCACTGCAGTTAGCGACACAGAGCAATGTCCTTGACATTAAGTTCTGTTGTAAAGTTTTATCCCCTAATTGCTCTTGGTCTTTTTAAACAGTGCTTACATTTAAGTTCTCGACACCTCACTTTAACTACACAGAGAACAGGCCTTCCACTACTGTGTAAATGTCACAATAAGTCGGAATAGACTGCATATACAATGTTGTGTTGTATTCTAATATGGAGTATTATTTCAATTAGTTATCATTATGAATGTGTCTTTTCTCAAGGGACTTTAGGAAACAGTGTTTGCTGAACACACCAAAGGTCAGTAGCGCTAATACATGTTGCTGGTCCTAAAAATCCTAAATTCAATTAATTAGCCATTTTTAATCAAAGAATTGTACAGCAGCTTTATTATAGTTCCTCTGCAGTAACCTACTGCCAGAATGCCTAGCTGAAGGACACTGATGAGAGTTCATAGCTCACTCTTTACAAGGCAATTACACGCCTAAGACTCGAACATGTTAACACACCTCCCAGAGCTAACATTTAAAGACCGATTGCACAATTTTGGTGGATTAGGGAGGAAAATTACTTTTTGTATTTGATTTTATTTTTCTCTCATATGAATTGAGAGCTATGATAACGTGCCCTTTAAAAATAGTCACCTTCAATATCCAATTTAAATTTAATAAAGCAGATAGATCTATGATTCAAACACACTGCTGTTAGATGTTTTGGTACCATGCCACGTTTAGTGTCGTTGATGCCAAACACAATTGGTTAATTGAAATCAAATGCAGTTTGGTCACTTACAAGTCTTTCTATGGTGCTTTTTTGAAACTTGAAACTACTGTCAAACAGCAGGAACATTTTCAAAATTTTTCCTTTTGTGATCATCAAGAGAATGAAAGTCTTATGAATTCTGAACAACATGACACATAATTGTCATTTTGGGGTAAATTATTCCTTTAAAATACACCAAAATAGTGTCACAGAAGTTCTAGTCATTTCCATTTTTAATTAATGAAGAAGTTAATGAGCTACTGTGTTAATGAGTTATTCTGGTCAGTTAGGTCATTGTCCTATTGCCTATTATGGTTTAGGACTCTGAATCATTACATTGCTTCAGCTAATACACAATATTGAACTAACAATCATTGTAGTGAGGTCAAACTGGAAATCTATCCCAGTTTATCTGTTCGCAAATGACAGGCACTTTCCTGCCAGCTCTGACTTAAACCAGTTTAATTATGACTCGTTAAGGTGCTGAGCAGTTAGCACAAGCCTATCGACACTCGAGAAGGACACGCTAATTAAAGGCCATTTAAATGTTTATCCCAAAGCAGAAATAGAAAGACTCTTATAATTTAAATGCTGTTTGGAGCACCTCTCTCTCTCTCCCTGTAGGCAAATCTGTGAGTAAATCCCTGTGGAATTCCTAATGTAGTGGGAGGACATGCTTGTCAGGATCACAGATAACACCACTTAATATTCCAAAGTTCAGGAGGTCTTGGGCAATGACGGAAAGTGAAGGATATAGTATGATGTGGAATCATAATTCCACATCAGTCTCTGAAGAGAGGAATGTCCAACCTTTCTCTCTGATTGCTGTGTTTGATATCCTACTGAAAACATGTGATACACACTGTGACTGTATGGATCTGTATGGATCAATGGATCTGTAGTATTGTTACAGGCACATTCAAGAATTCACAAGTATTCATAAAATATTGTAAAATGTTTTTGCAATATTAACAGAAAGGATTGTGATAGTGTTTATAGTTTTAAAGCGTGAGGATGTGTGCGCATTATAGATAGACTAAGTCAACTCACAGCCTCAAAATGTCCCACACTCACTGGTAATAACACACATAGTGGCTTTGTACTTGTACTCTACACAATGACAATAAAGTACAAGCAAACATATCTAATCATTTGAATCGTGAATCAATTAATTAATAATGAATGATTTCATTAATTTCAATTTCATTTTAATTAATGTCAATTTTAGATAGTTTAATACTATTTATTAATACTAATTATTTCATCTAGCCAGTTGTTATCTCCAAATAGCTGTTGAGAGGTGATCAGGACCCAGACGTGAATTGGATATATGTCATCCTGCTTATTACAAGGCTACTGGCCGCATGAGTAAATAATTGGACAAGAAATATTGATTTGAAGCATTTTATCAGGTCATTTGCAACACATTTAAAGCTGGCATGAGATTATAAAAAGGCAGTGTGATATATTAAACATGTAAAGTGTAGCGGTCAAGATGACTCTAGATGAGCGTTATCATCACAAACATTAAATATTAGAAATTGGTGAAATTACTATTGTGTGACTTAAATAAACAAGACATGCATACAAACTCCAAACCTCTATTTAAAATCCTGAAACACAAGTAATGTTTTGTGTTTGTCACTGGTGTGAGGGCAGTAATACCCAAGGATACTCCTTTGCTTACCCAACACTTTCCTTCCAACCACAATAAACAAGCCTGACATCTCTATTTCATATTAGCCATACTGAAATCAATGTGGCACATTTGTCTTTATTACTAAAATAAACAGCTTTTTCATTATGCTGTGATCTCTCCCCCTCTCTCTCTCTCTGCTTCTCTTGTCATTACTTAACGGGTCTCATTGGGCCTGAGGCCTCTATTCCAATGTCATTCATTCCCCACCAGCAGTAACAAGCCTCTAACAGTTTAGAGACAGTTCGTAAGCAGCCATTTCCTCTCCTGATGTGAGGAGAGATTGAGGAGAGCAAGAAAGAGAAAGAGAAAAGGAGGTGATAGAGGAAATAAACAGTGTATATGACAATGATGTATATGGTGTATATATGCATGTTCTGTGGCTCAGTCAGCCTCTGTTGCTCTTTAAGTGGCAGGGCCTGTGTGTGTGTGTGTGTGAGAGAGATTCATGACCTGACAGATGCAGGGTACAGCTGGTTCTGTCCTTGATAAGCCCTGCAGTCCGGACAGCGCTGTCATTCACCATTGCCCAAATTATTTCTGTATTGACTGCACAACCCTCTGTGACAGCAATGTAATGGCTAATTACCCAGAATGCTGTGGGTTCTTTTAAACCCACAGAAACAGAAAGAGAAAGACTATCACACTCAAGAAATAAATATTAGATGTTCGCATAAGAGAAAGAATAAAAAGAAAAACAGACTTTGTTTAATAGAATGTTATGTTGCTTAGCTGCTGGTTGTGATTGTGGGATACAGCTACACAGGTTTTAAAAAAACATAAGAAAACAAAGTTATGATTTTGTCATGTTTTGTGGTATCAAAACTTAAAAATAATGTGTTTGTGGCATTTACAAGCAAGTAAAATGTGCAAGTAATATGAGGAAAACAAACTGCTGTCATTTGCTTTACATCTTTCTCAAACTTTCTAAATATAAAGAAACTTTAAAATAAAGAGATTAAGAATGATAGAGAGAAAAGGTGAGGAAATAGATGGAACTAAATCCCTCTTTGGCTGTTAGGGAAGATGATGAGATCCCGAGAGGATGGACAGAGTGCAGAGAGAGAAAAAGAGGCGGAAAGTGAGGGTGCCCTTCACACAAAAGAACAGCCACTCTCCTCAGTCTGTCCTGGCCTGCCATTAGCAGAACTCCAACACTAATTACAGACACAATGAAAGCAGCAGTGCCCCTCTGCCCTGCTAACACACACACGCCTTTACCCAGCCATGACCTCCCGTGTACTTCTTCTTTAATTTAATTCATACTTTCCCATTCGCTATATTTCCTACAGTCTTAGCCTCAAATGACACGCCCATGGCCCATTTAAGAAAGTCTGATAGACATTCCACATTCCACTCAAAAATAGCAAGGCAGAAAAGTCAAATCAAATCTGGTTGGTTGACTGCTATACAATGCCAAGGTTTATAATTTAAAGGCTGCTTGAATTGCTTGAAAAAAATGCATATTCTGCTTGTTTGTGGAAGATACAGTAATATATGGACGCAAGACAATCGCTACAATTGCTTATGTTTGGATAAATTTATGCCTGAACACATTTTCTAAATATTTTATCATTGCTACTGTATCTGTATGACTTTATGCTGATAATCATCGGCCTGTTTCTGTGATATTATATAAACTGTAAATTTAGCAAAAAATCCTGAGAGGTCTTATAAAGATGTTATTTTGCATTTATAAGCCACTTTCTATTAAGGATCACCCTAAAAGAAGTTAATAACCTTTTCAGCATTTTCAGAAAAGAATAACAACAAAGAAAAAATAACTACAGTAATGTAGACCAGAAACATACTTAAATACAGACCCACACATGCAAAAACACACTCAAACATACAAACACAACATAAGAATCAAGGAAAATGTATGCAAATTATTCTTCTACTTCACTGTATACAGTATATACACTGTATACAGTGATAAACAGTATGAACTTTTTATTGTAAATCACAAATGTTATCTTTCCATTACAATCATTGGGAGTATTTAAAATTTTCTGATCTGACACCAGCCGCATATAGACAAATACCCAGTTATTACACTGATATGCAGATATATCTGTATCAGAAATAAACAGTGTAAAAAACGGTTGTTCTGTGAGGATACTCATTGTGTATTTTGGTCACTGATTGTGTGTATCCTGTGCACATGCTGCACAAAGATACTGTCATATTAGAGAGGAATGTGTGTGTGTGTGTGTGTGTGTTGGGGGTGAACTCTGTCTGCAGGGACACGTGTCTCTGTTGAGGGCTGTCACAGAAACAACTCCTTGGATGTGTCATGATTGCACTAATTACTAAGTCAGTGAAAGCTTTGACAAGGACAACCACAACATACAGTTCTGTGTCTGCGGCAACACACACACACACACATAAATGAGCACATTACATAAACATTTTTAATACACAGCTAGATATAAACAATATAACCTAACCCTAACAGAAAACTTTCTGCATTTACAATTAAAACATTTCCTATATTTTAATAGTATTTTTACAAACGAGGACGTCCGCAAAAGAAGGTTTTGCTCAGATTTGTCCCCAATATATTGTTAAGTAACCCCCGCACACACATTAAAAACATACCAGTAATGGATTATTAGAGGATTAACCACATAGGCTAATAAGAAATTGATAAGAAAGACTTCTAAAAACCACAATTGCATACAAGTATGAAAATCTTTTTAAGGTAGCACATGTAGGAATTTATAAAACCAGCACATATCATGTGAATTATCCTGTAGTGACTATAATGTATCATCAATTATTTCTTCAACTTTTATTGCATAATCAAAACATTTGTATTTATTTATATACTGGAGATCATTTGTGTAGTGACCATTACACTCTCCATACACATCTAAAAAGAAGTTCACCCAAAACTTAATTCATTCTATTGTTACAGACCCTAAATATATTCTTTCATAAATCACAAAAGGAGGTTGGGCAGAAAGTTCTTCCATATAATTAAAGTGAGTTACACTGTCAAATTACACAAACAATAAAAAATCAGCATAAAGTTATGTACTTTGTTTTTAAGTTATACAATGTCAATCATTATTCACTAATGATATTGCCCTCCACGCAGCTCTCAATAACATTTGTGCCTGGTTAGACCTGGTTTGTGGATTAAAGCTGCTCTGGCATTTTTCATAATATCTCCTTTTGTGTTTCAAATCAAAAGTGTGTTGGACTACATCAGTGTGAGTAAATGATCAGAATGTGTTCAATCTTCTAGGCTTAATAAAAAATGACATAAGAACAGACCAGGCAATTTCAGACCACAAATGCAAGTGATCTCTGTCCCTCCTTAACAATGTTTAGTTTAATACAGGCGGTCTGTGGATTAACTTATTCCCCACACATTCTATCAACAGCTCTCTGTGTCTAAATAACAGGGCCAGTAACCCAAACATTTCCATCTGTATATCAAAACAGCATCTCAGAGAACATGCTGTTCAATCAGATGAGAGGTAACAGTTACATCCCCGCCCACAATTAACACATCTCTTTCTCTCTCTCGCTCTCTCTCTGGCTGTGATAATGCCTGTTGTCAGCTGTGTTTAGCAGGCCAGATCAGTGTGAGAGTCGGGCTGCTGCAGTGGCTGACAGATTGAAGGTTCAGCACTGGGGCTATCATGACAGATGGAAGCTGGCATCAATGTTCAGAGCACGCCAATCACAGGGGACCTGCTCCCTTCATTCGTCAGGCCGCTGTTCTGAACCCTCCCCCCACTTCTGATGAGCTGGAGATGTGTGTGTGCGTGAGCATTGTTAACCAGTGCATCTGTGAGACTGACTTTTGTCTGATAGAAGCACAGAGTACAGAAAGCGAGAGAGAGAGGGAGAGAGGGAAAGAGAGAGAGGTTGTCTGGTCACTGCTGCAATGCCAGTTTTCGATTTGATAGCTGCTGTGCTTCTGGGAATAACGGCAAAACTTTCAAACATTCATGAGAGAGGGAAGGACCCCAGAGGAGTGGCAGAGGGAGCGAGAGATGGGCATAATGGACAGATTTTCCCCTCTGTCTTTGACTGTCTTCCACTGATCCACTAATACTATGCTAATTACCCACTGCAAACACTGCTGTTCAGTCACACACTGCAGAGGGAAGTGTGGCGTGTTCATGCAGTACAGTGCAGTGGGTTATTTCTGCTTCTTTTTTGTTTTTCGTCTTTGTTATAATCATTTTAATCTGATCTCTGCTATACAAAGATTTCTGTTTTTAGAGTGCACAGGATTTAAAGTGTTAGTTCACCTCGAAATGTAATTTTGTTGTCATTTCCTCACACGTGTTACAAACCCATATGACTTTGTTTCTGTGGAAGACGAGCAGAAAGTCTACAGAATGTCAAAGCTGCTCTTTTCCAGTCAGTGAATGATGACAGAATTTTTATCTCATTAATACACTTCTCAGATGTTTTCCATTTAAAGACATTTGTCTGCTGTTGGTTAGTCAAGCAGATAGTACCACCCCCCAGGATTATCTGGTTGAATCACAGTTGTTATATCAGGCTGGTTAAGAAGTGTAGACCTGAGAAATGTGGTGAGAAATGTTGTGAAAGCATACAGCTACAATATCTACAGATTTACGATAAATCAGCCTATAAAGATATTTAAAAATTACACACTTTGTCTTAAGATGTTTCTTCCAAACTCCCTTTAAGAAATCTGAGAGCACTAATGTTTTCAAGAATGAGCACAAAAAAGCAACTTATCTGCTAACATAGCTTAGGGTAAACCCGACAGCAGAAGAGCCACATTTAAAAGAAATGCAACTGGTTATCATGCAAACCAATTAGCAAGCTAATCTAACTAGCATAAAAGAACAAACACTAAAATTTAATAAACTTTGAAAAAGTATTTTGAAAAGGAATCAGATGTTGTGAGTAGAATTTTTGTAGATGTAAGGGGTCAAGTTATTGATAAATAAAAAGTGAACTTTTGAACTGGTGGTGGCACTATAGAGTTGGTCCTAGAGACCCCAAAGTTGATCAGATAACTACTGAGGACCAACACTGCAATTTGACAAATTTCATCAGTTTCCTATGTACAGTTCATAGGGCTACCATAGACATTGCGGAAAAGAAATCCTAACAATTCCAACAGATAATTATAGAACATGTAAATGCTAAACAATAAAAATAATACTAAATAATAATTAAAATAATAATCATTATAAAACCACTTTGTATGTCATATATTATTATTTTTGTTATTATATAAAATGCTTAATTATGTAAAAATGTTTTTATATAATTGTAAATGTAATAATGAAGCAATGTGATGAAATATAAGTATATGAATGCAAAGTATAAATTTTTGTTTTGTTTGTCTGGTGTATGTTTTATTCAAACTAGGCCTAATTTACAGTGCTCTTTATCATATATTCACTATCCCTCATATCCCTTGTATTTTATTCTAACAACAGAAACAAAAGTTTCCCCAGTCTGTTATGGCAGAATGTTATGTTATTCCTCCTGTTCTCCTATTCCTGTAATATCCTTAAAGTGAAGCAGGAATCTGTAATCTCTTTGAGGAACCAGCGCTTCCTGCTTCCAGACATCACTATACCCCCTCAACCCTGGTGAAGAAAAACACAGCCGCAAGAGAGAGAGAGAGCAAGTGAGACACAGCCGACGTTTCCAGTTCATAAAAGTGCTCTGTGGTCCCCTGAGAGTCTGTTTCATCTCTATGATGGCCAATAATAGCCCATTGTAGTCAAACGCTCCTTTTCCTCCTCACGACAGAATGAGGGCACCTTATTTACAGAGTGCGGGACACTGTGAGCAGAACAGCCCCTCTTCCTGCCTGGAAATACTGCTGACAAAGAGAAAGAGAGAGAGAAAGAGCAGAGCACTTCTGCGGTGTTGCACATCTTTATATTTATAGTTGCATTTCTGAACATTGGGACTGGTGTCATCATTGAGCTACCACACCTTCTTAAATCTGACTGCTGCTGCTTGTTTTACTTCTGGAAGACTGACTCCATCCGATCTTCACAATCCATGATCCTAATCTGCTCCAGCCTTCTGCTCCACAGTAAAATACAAATGTGCTGTTTGCTTTTGCTGGAAACTGAGACAGATATTGGAAAAATAAATAGATATAGAAATCACTGCAGAAATCACTGTGGTGAAAATCACTGTACACTTGTTTAATTTTTCAGTTGGTGAATTATTTGACATACCTGTAATGATTGTGTTGGAACTGTTCATATGTTAGTGATGTTAAAATATAAGAATAATCTGTAAAACTTCAGAAAGAATACTGGGAACACTTCTGTTAAAAGTATTATAATGCATTAAGCTCTGTAAATGTGTTCTATATATGTGTTTTATATTAAAGCTGTGTTACACTCATTTCTAATAAGATACAAAGAGAAAATGTGTTACATTTCCTCAACCAATCCTGCGAGTTCAAGATGGAGCTATTTGTTTATCCATCCAACAGAAGACAGGGAGTGTTCGGAAACCTGTATAAAAACAGTTATTGTTTTTTCATTAACTATTGCTTTTTATAAATAATTATATATTTTTTGTAAATGCTAGAGCTACAGAAATGACATATTTTACCTTAATGTGCAGTGTAAGTCACTGTAAATACTGAATATGCATTATAGGCATTATAAATAAAAAGAGATTATTGAGATTCTGTTAACAAATTACTCTCAATGTCAGCATATTAATGTTGATAAGTAAACAGGGAGGATGTGTGTATGTGTGCGATTTAACAGAATGCAGTTCTGTGTGGGTTTTCTATGAGTGAGTATTACAGCAGAGAGGGGCGCCCCATTATCCCAACACCCCCAATCATCACACTCACCCTGCATATTATTAAGGGGAAATGTTGCACTGTGCTCAGGGTAAAGGCACACACACACAAACACACTTACGGGAAAATAGGAGCTGAGATTTGTGGGAAATAAGTCACAGTCCAAATTGCCCGGCTAGCCATCTTTGATGGTACCCCGCTGGTCTCCTCCCCTCATAATCCCAGTGGTTCCTCAATTTAGAGTGCCTCTCATGAACTTGTTCCTCACAAAAACGCACTATAATGGCTAATTATGGAGTGTGTGAGGATATCGAGCGGTCTGGCTCCTTTGACATCACTGTCATGGCGGACGGGGTCACAGTGAGTGGCAGGTTGCAGGATGTCAGGGTTTATCTCGCGCTCTGTGATCTGTTACACAGTCTCAGCACTGCTTAACGGGATTCACTAAACCTCCCACTATCAAAAGCACAGCTCAGGCTTGACTGATGAGACAAAACCACAGTTTAAAGATCTCTACAAAGTGCTTCATCTGCACCGATTGCTCAAACATCGAAGGCTGCTCATCTGGCTCGATAACCTCTCAACACAAACATGTTTCGCTTTGACCTCCCCATGGAAAAACTCAGAGAAGTGCTGTTTATACATGTTTGCTGGGTAACTAGAAAATAGGCTGTGTAGTAAATGATGGAAATGGGGTCAAAATATTACGTGCTTCATTATGCTTTGGATAAAACCATCTGATAAATGAATAAAGGGTCCATTTTTCTTTATTGGTGTCTTATAGCTAAGTTCATTTTATATTTACATTTATTCATTTAGCAGACTGCTTTTATCCAAATCGACTTACCAAAGACGAGAGCATTAAACATTTTGCCTTAAGAACCAACAAGCTGAGTCTACAAAGCTACATTTACAAGTGGATATTGTATTCATATTAATAATAAAAGTGCTCTAATGCTCTGATATTTTTTCCTACAAATAAAAACACCTGTTCATCTTGTCTCTAGCATCAGAATATGATTCCCACTTATAAACGTAGCTTTGTAGACTAGGCTTGTTGGTTCTTAAGACAAAATGTTTAATGATCTCTTTTTTTGTAATTGAGGTCCCATGCCATTACAAATGTAAATGTAATTTTGGTGGCCATAGCACAGATGTATAATTAAAGATGCACAATTAAATTTGTTTAGTGTAGGAACTTGTTAAGACCCTTCAACCTTTTGTTTTCTTTCTTTGAGGAGCTCAAACCTTAATTGCTTCTGATGTCAGACTCACCTCAGACCCCTTTTGCAATTCGCACCCGGGCCAAGTCGCCTGAAAGACCTACTATCTGTATACTTATAAGAGGAAGAACTGACAGAGGCATAAACATCATTCACTCACCCTTTCTGAATGTATGGCTAGGAAGAAGCCAGAAAACGAGAGAGGAAGAAAAAACTGGTTTGGCAGTCCATCATTCTGTCAGGCAGGTGTGTGAGGGCTCGCTTCAGGTAGATGTGCTGTCATATATCAGATGGGTATTAGCCTCTCCCAAAGCCAGACAAAGACCAAACGAACACATGTTAAAAGCCAGAGATGTACAGAGGAGGCCACTCGCCAAACTCAGCTGCTGAGGAATGATGGATCTTCTGAAGCACACAGAACGTGAATTATCAAAAAAAAAAGATAAGACATATGACTTCCATTGGACCAAATCAAAGATCCAACCCCTCTGATTATGAAGGTTTCAACTGTTTCAAAAATATAACTTTTTCCTTTCCTTAAGAGGGCTGAGATAATGATTTAGGCTTTGCAGAGGTGAATCTCCCTGCACCTGTGATACACACTAGCTTAATGCTTCCCATGTGAGAAGAGCTGTGTGTGAATCCCTGTGAATCCCTCTCTCATACACACACACATCCAAGGAAGCAAGACCAGGACATACTAGAGCCATAACCACCAAGATATTAGGTGAATGTTTAAACCCAAATATTCAGATTAATGCTTCACCATTGATAAATTACTGCACTTTTACCTTTGGTGCTCCTTAATATTAAATATTTAATTACATTCTTGACAAAACTGAAACATTTAAACAGTTAAAGGTTTTAAAACACATAAATTCATAACATTTAAACATCTAAGAACTTAACCATGACCTAGCATCCATACTTAGGGTTAGGGATTTACACAAACACATGCCACTAAGTATTAAAGACTGTGATCAGATGATAATCAATAAACCCAAGAGGGATGTTATTACATTTCTAAGCAATAATCTATTTTGATCTGACTTCTCAGACTTTTAATATTCAGATAGAAGATGACAAAAATAGTCAAATAGTTTACTTACACTCAAAAAGAGACATGAATCATACCTACGGTAGAGAGCCAGCAGGCCAGTAAATAACACCTAACACCCTTCCACATGCAACCCTCAAGCCATGCAATCCATCACTTCATTGTGACAACCACATAGCAACACTTGCTATCACACAGGTTACCCTAGAAACCATATAGCAACCCTCAAGCTATTACCCAGATCACCCTAGAAACCACATAGCAACACCCTTGTATTCACGCAGAGGACCCTAACATCTGGCAGCGACTTCTTCTGTAAGTCTAGCTTCCTGTTCCTGATTCCATGTCACAAAAAGTGGGACAAAAATCTATTTTAAAATGTGAATTTTATGCAGTCACCAGCCTTATTAAATCAGTTTGTTGGAAAATTTCTCCAGACCCCAGTAATGAGCTTAAATCTACAGTCACAAATCAATAATAGTGAGTTTCTGATCAAATAATTAATTGACCTCACATTGTAAATCCCGATATAGTGACCCTCTTACTGCCCCGATCATTGGTGTGTAATTATTTGAGAGGTAAGAATGGAGCAGAACATTGAAACAAATAGGAGCGCTGTGATCTCTCCGGGACAGCAGAGCTGAGAAAGCTTGCTTGAGCATTATAGAGTTAATTAGCTGAAGATTACTATGCAGTGTGAGTGTGTGCCCCAGAAAGGCATCATTAGAAGCGGTGATGTGCACATGCCTGTGGTGCATTGATCCAGAGGCTCCAGGAACAATGCAGATTGCAGAGTTTATAATTGCGCCCTGTGACTCTCAGATGACTTGGACTGTGTTGTGTTGTGAAGTGTGTGTGCATGTGTGCCTTATGTTTATAAGTGCATGAATGTAGGAGTGTGCGTGTGTCACGGGGAATGTGTGTGTGTGTGTGACTGTGGTTTATGTTTTAATGGGCATGGATGTAATAGTGTGTGCATGTATAGGGAAATGTGTGTGTGTCTGACTGTGGGTTATGTTAATATGGGCATGGATGTGAGAGTGTCAAGTAAAGTGTCAAGTGGAGTTTATTGTCATTTCAACCATATACAAGTACATAGTGAAACGAAACAACGTTTCTCCAGGATCAAGGTGCTACATAAACACAGAACTACAAGGGACTACATAATTTATACATAAAGTGCACAAGTGCAAACATGTGCAGACAGCACAAGACAGTACAATAACTACTGGGACAGACAATGGACATAGTAAGTTCCAGTGCACTGACCAGTACACAGTTCTGTTTTAAAGTGATCCTAGTGATAATAAAATGTGATAATAAGTGTAAACATACAACTATGTACAGTTTAAGTATTTAGCAGCATAGACAATGCAAAAAAATTGCAGGGTGGAGGATGCACAGTTGTGTGTGTGTATATATGTATGTGTGTGTGTGTGTTCAGTGCAGTTTCTGTGTATTGAGGAGTCTGATAGCATGGGGGAAGAAACTATTGCATAGCCTGGTCGTGAGGGCCCAAATGCTTCAGTACTGTTTACCAGATGGTAGGAGGGTAAAGAGTGTGTGAATGGGGCATATGGGGTCATCCACAATGCTAATAGCTCTGCGGATGCAGCGTGAGGTGTAAATGTCTGTGATGGAGGGAAGAGAGACCCCGATGATCTTCTCAGCTGTCCTCACTATCCACTGAAGGTTCTTATGGTCCGAGTGCAATTCCTAAACCAGTGATGCAGCTGCACATGATGCTCTCGATAGTCCCTCTGTAGAACGTGGTGAGGATGGGAGGTAGGAGATGTGCTTTCCTCAGTCTTCTCAGAAAGTACAGGCGCTGCTGGGCCAGTTATAGAACTGGTGTTGAGCGACCAGGTGACAATCTCCACAGAGGAGCCAGCAATGTTCAGCAGAGAGTGGTCATTCTGTGCTCTTCTGAAGTCAACAACTATCTCTTTAGTTTTGTCTACATTCAGAGACAGATTATTGGCTTTGCACCAGTCCGTTAGCCGCTGCACCTCTTCTTTGTATGCTGACTCGTCGTTCTTGCTGATGAGACCCACCACGGTCGGGTCATCTGCAAACTCGATATGATTCAAGCTGTGCATTGCTACACATTACTGAATGTGTGCAAGTATAGGGGAATGTGTGTGTGTGAGAGAGAGAGAAAGAGAGATCAGACAGATGTGTTTTAAATCTTAAAAAAAAAACACATGGTACTAATAATAAATGATAACTAAGCTTCCAAACCAGATAATCTAGTAATTACATATAGTATTCTTGTAGCTCAATTGTTAGATAGTAGTACTATTATTTGAGATAGTAGAACAAATGGTTGTGGTTCGCTTCCCAGAGAACACAGGTACTGATTGAATGTATACCTTAAAGTCACTGTAAGTTGCTTTGAATAAAAGCATCTGCCAAATGCATAAATGTAAATGTTAAACAATGTTAAGCCTTAATAATTTTTTCTCATGCAAAATTAGAATGAAATAAGAAATTATTAAACTGTTTGTCTGAATGCTGTGGCACAATACTCTCCACATTTGTTGCAATGAGTTCCATGTTTTAGGTATTTCTGTATTGGTTTCCATTGATTTATTAACATTTTTCTTTTATGATTACCTTGGTTAACTTTTGTTTAAAAGGAAAAGCAGTGAGGATTGTAGAGGGCTGTGATGGGGGTTGATATAAAATGATCTTTAAGTCAATTTAATAAACATAATGTTTTCATGCAAAAATGTTGTCACAATCTACCCCACCTTCTATTACTGTAAATCACCCTAGTGTTATAACAACACACAGATATTCCCCTTTTCTGGAGTGGCATTAGTGACAAACATTTATTTGTCAAATTGTAAAGAAGTGTATCTGCTTTGTGACCATGTAATCCAGCAATTAAACCATTAAATTTAACGATCAAATAACTTAGTTTGTGGATTTTAGCTTCTGGGTTTCTGTATGTGAGTGCACACACGTATGTGTCAGGTCCGCGGTGTGATCTCCCAAGGTTTCTGTTTGCCTCGTGTGTTTCGTGCCGTGTGTTGTTGTTTTCTGTCGGAGCACATGGTTTTGTTTGACAGCTCGCCACGTGCTCCAGTGTCCACATCTCCCCACCCTCCTTGTTCCCTTGTTTGCAATTATCTGTCGCACCTGTCCCAAATCAGTTTCTCCCCTTCATCAACCCCTCTCGTCTGCTGTCTGTCGTCAGATCTTTTTGGTAGATACCGCTTACCTGACCCGTCCAGTCTAGTCCTGTCTTGTTCGAGACTCCAGTCTTGACTGTTTTTTTCCCTGTTTGTTTCCCCATCATCTTGTTTCAGATCGCTGCTCCGGTTCCCTCATCATCTCTCTCTCTCTTTCTCCTTGGATCCTGCAGTGCCGCTCCTGCCCCTCTCTCCCTGACCGCCTGCACCTCCACCCATCCATCGCTCAGCCGCTCTCCTGCTCTGCCCGTTACCCTCCCGATTCCTGCTCCCTTCCTCTCTCCCCACTGCCTGCGCGGGATGGCAGAGTTCCAAGCAACCGCTGGCAGCCTGCAGCGGTAGTCTGCGGCGGGCCGACCGGTCGTTTCCCCCACTCGCTCCCCGGCAGATCCAGCTCCAGAGCCCCATATCAACAACCCTCCTCTGTACAACGGTGATCCTAGTTCCTGTCAGGCCTTCCTCTTGCAGTGCTTTTTGGTGTTCACACTCCAGCCTCGCCAGTTCCCATCCGAAGACCTTAAAGTGGCATATGTCATCATGCTGCTCACTGGGAGAGCGCATGTAACAACTTTTCGATGTTCAAGCAAGAGATGATCGAGCTGTTCGATTGGTCGGCCTGGGGTGATGAGGCAGTGTCAAGGCTGATGCGGCTGTCACAGGAGGGCCGCTCTGCCACCTACTATGCCATGGAGTTCAACACCCTGGTGGCCTCCAGTGGCTGGAACGATGCCACCCTTCGTGTTCAGTTCCTGGATGGGCTGGAGCAGGACATCCGGGATGAGATCGCCATCTGCGAGCCACCCAAGCACCTCAAGGCAGATATCGACTTGGCAGTTCGAGAGGAGGCTCGCCTCTCCAGTCGCCGCCTTCACCGGGTGGCTCGCGCACCCTGGATGTAGGAGAGGTCCCAGCCTCTTCCCGCTCCTGAGGCTGAGGCTCCTCCCATTGACCCTGAGCCCATGCAGTTGGGGAGGATGAAGCTCACTCCCCAGCAGAAGCAACAGCACCTGGTTCGGGGTCTCTGCCTCTACTGTGGTCGGTCGGGCCACTTCGCCGGAGTCTGTCCGTTAAAAGACAAAGCCCATCAGTAGAGTGAAGAGTACTGATGGACGGTGTCTCCAATACCTCTCCTCCATTAACCTTATGCTTTCTTGAAGTATCTGTTTCTTTTCAGAACTCCTCGGTTCTGGCGCAGGCTCTTCTGGACTCCGGGGCAGAGGGGAACTTCATGGACATTCAGTTCGCTGCCAGGTGGGGAATAATATCTGTTCCCCTATCGGAACCTCTCCCCGCCTGGTCCCTGACAGACCGTCCCCTCACCACGATCACCCACACAACTCCCTCTGTAAGTCTAGTCATCTTGGGCAATCATTGTTAGGAGATTGTGCTGCATCTTATCGAGTCGTCTAGCTCTCCTATAATTCTGGGCCATCCATGGCTTTGTCAGCAAAATCCCCATGTTGATTGGTCGAGACAATCCATTTTGGCTTGGAGTCCGTTTTGCGGGCAATGTCACTACCACCTCACCGGCACTACGATTGCGCCATAGACCTCCCAGGCGCTTTTCCGCCCTGGGGTCAGTTATATTCCCTGTCGGGTCCTGAACGAGAGGCTATGGACAAGTACATCAGCGAGTCCCTCAAGGCCGGTCTCATCCGTCCCTCCTCTTCCCGGCTGGTGCGGGGTTTTTCTTCGTTCAGAAGAAGGAAGGCTTCCTGCGTCCCTGTATTGATTATCAGGGCTTGAACGACATCGCTGTCAAGAATCAGTATCCCCTGCTGTTGATGTCGTCAGCTTTCGAGTTACTGCAGGGAGTGTGGGTCTTCACTAAGTTAGACCTCCACAACGCCTATCACCTCATTGGCATTCAGTAGGGGGATGAGTGAAAGACAGCATTCAACACTCCCACGGGACATTTTGAATACCGGGTACTGCCTTTTGGCTTGACCAATGCCCCTGCTGTCCTCCAGGCTCTCATTAACGACGTGTTAAGAGACATGGTAAACAAGTTTGTCTTTGTCTACCTGGATGATATCTTGATCTTCTCTCCCTCTGTCCAGGTCCATACCCAACACATCAGGAGAGTTCTCGAATGGCGGCTGGCTAATCAACTGTACGTTAAGGAGGAGAAGTGCGAGTTCCACGGCAAGTTGGTTTCGTTCCTTGGCCATGTAATCTCAGCCCAAGGGGTCAAACCCGACCCTTCTAAGGTAGGGGCCGTCGCTGAATGGCCGGTTCCTGACTCCCACAAGGCGTTACAGTGTTTCCTGGGATTCACCCATTTTTATCGGCATTTCATTTGGAATTTTAGCGCTGTCGCTGCCCCGCTCACGGCTCTCACATCCATCAATTTAGGTGGAACCCTCAGGCTCAGGAGGTCTTTGATAAATTAAAGTCCCCTTTTGTCTTTGCTCCTGTTCTCTGTTTTCCAGACCCTGATCGACAATTTATTGTGGAGGTCAATGCCTCTGATGTGGGAGCTGGTGCAGTCCTGTCCCAACGGTTCGAGAGTGATGGGAAGGTACATCCCTGTGCCTTTCTCCCATCAGCTGAGCCCTGCTGAACGCAAGTACGACATTGGTAACTGGGAGTTGTTGGCGGTTAAGCTGGCTCTGGAAGAGTGGTGCCATTGGTTGGTGGGGGCAGTGCAACCCTTTTTGGTCTGGATGGATCACGTACCTTAAATACATCTATTCAGCCAAGAGGCTGAGCTCATGACAGGCTCGATGGGCACTCTTCTTTGGGAGATTTAACTTTACCCTCTTGTAACAGCCGGGTCCCAAGAATGCCAAGCCTGACGCTCTCTCTCGCGCGTTCGAGTCCTCCAGGGAGTGGGAAGAAGTCTTACTGAATCGCCAAGGTGTCAGGCTCCGGCTTCCCCCCCTTCTCTCGGTCTGGTTCTCCCGGTATTCCACGTGTCCAGGATCAAGCCTGTGTGGTCTTGACAGCTCACCACGTGCTCCAGTGTCCACGTCCCCCCGCCCTCCTTGTTTCCTTGTTTGCAATTATCTGTCACACCTGTCCCAAATCAGTTTCTCCCCTTCATCAACCCCTCTCGTCTGCTGTCTGTCGTCAGATTGTTTTGGTAGATACCGCTTACCTGACCCATCCAGTCTAGTCCTGTCTTGTTCGAGACTCCAGTCTTGACTGTTTTTTCCTGTTTGTTTCCCCATCATCTTGTTTCAGATCGCTGCTCCGGTTCCCTCATCATCTCTCTTTCTCCTTGGATCCTGCAGTGCCGCTCCTGCCCCTCTCTCCCCGACCGCCTGCACCTCCACCCATCCATCGCTCAGCCGATCTCCTGCTCTGCCCGTCACCCTCCCGGTTCCTGCTCCCTTCCTCTCTCCCCACTGCCTGCGCCGGAGCTGTCTTGCTGTTGATTCTCTGCCTTATTGACTGTCATTGTCTCTGTCAGAAATAAAGTCTGTTAATCCGTGATTGGATCTCTGTTGTGTTATATATATATATATGATAATATATATATATATATATATATATATTAGTGATGCCATAAAATTATTCATCTAACATTTGTTTGAGTGTGGCTTTCACCAACAAAGAAAAGTTAGCAGCTTGCCACCTGAAGTGGCTATACTATGATTGGTTTAACATTGTTCATTACATATGACTGCACCCAACACACCACCACCTGAAAACTCAATGACAATGACAGCCACTAAACTACTGTACACGTCTGCTTTGTGTGCTCTGAATTTCCCCTCATGCTTTGCCTATCTCATAAGAAGGAGAAGGTGGGGGTCTCCATCTGACTCTCTCTCTCTCTCGTCTCAGTAGGAGTCTGAGTTATGATAATCAGCTGATTAGTTGCTGTAGTTCTTCTCCCACAGGCTCTTTTGTGTGTAAAATCCTTTTGCTCAATTGACATGTGGACATCATCAAGCTGATGAAATGCAGTTGTAATGAACAAGTGGGCTGGAGCGTCTGCACAGGGACCCCAAACCCACCAGGACCCCATTCCACACTCCCAACCATGCTAATGCAGCGAGCTGCTCACCCGCCGCGTGCTGTCCCTGTGGAACGCCGCATGGAAATATTCTGAGATGCATATTCAAACAGCACCATCACTGGAGCGAGCTGCAGGAAGACAGGAGAGAGACAGAGAGAGAGAGGGAGGGAGGCTGAGCAGAGTGGCCCATGCTAATTTGGAAGCTGATAATTTTGCATCAGGCACGGTAATGAGGTGACAGTTCATTTGTGAGTGTGTAGCAGGAAGAGAGGAGCAGAGAGGAGGAGGGTGGGGCGGTGATGCTTGGCTGGACGCAGGTGTTGGTCCACTCTGCTCTGAGCTGTCAAAGCTGGTCTGAGGGCTGCTGTCAAATTATTCCTCTTATAAAAGGCAGAGGCACGTAAATTGGAGAGGCATTTAAGGAATTAATACATTCATATTCAACACATATTGCAACCAGCATTTCATTAGAAGTTCAGAGCTATGCTATTAAAACTGACGGCTGACCTTTAACACTCCTCCTCTGCTCTTTTACCAGCACACTTATTACATACGTGTTTGAGTCGAGGAGAAGATAAACATGATAAGCGGCTGGAATTAAACACGGCGACTGCAGGGGATCAGCACAAACTCTGTGTCCTTCTTGCTTTAACATATGTGCCTTAATACTCTCACACAGTCACAGCAGAGAAAGGTGCAGCTGAGCATTTCTTAACTACACATGCTTTAAGTTTAGTAACAAAGAACACTTTTCTTTGTTACTAAACGTTTAATTGTTATGGAAACTGTACTGTGTCTAATTAAGATAAAAATAATAATAATAATATTAAATTAAATATATAAAATTATGCTTTACATACAGAACTTACAGTAATTTAACATTTTCTATCAATAAACACACACTGCCTCTTAAAGACTGTCTGACTGGGTACAGGCGAGATATGTACTCTGACATCATTACTGACATCACCAGCTACCAACCTGTATGTGTCTGGAGGTCACTTAGCTGAGATGTCTAAGGGAAGTGTTGTTTACAGTCTCATGAAAGGTAAATGATTGACACTGGTTATGAGTTATCATACTCATGTGGGAACTGTGCGGTCCTCAAATGGGGACGGCACAATTAAAAGTAAAAAAACCTTCCATATTCAGTTCAGATAACTGTCTGTATGATCCAACAGCAGATGTTTCCTGAGATCAGGGTTCCAGATGTGTCTTTGCACAGTGTGTAGCCTCTGTCTAGGTGGGCTGCTAAAGCGCTCACAAACCAGGGTGACCCCAGATGACCCACTTCGCTCCCCCGTGGATAGAAAGAGTGTAGTACCACATTGTGTATGTGTGTTAGTGAAAGACATTGAAAATGCATATGCTACATGTGTGCTACGTGTGTGTGTGTATGTGTGAGGTCTGTCAGGTGTAGTGAGTTGATCGTGTGTCTTCCAGGTGCTATTGTACCTTCCTCCACATGGGAGACACACACACTTACAGGTCAAACACTGAGGTGTGCTGGACCAGCTGGCAACTTCCTGTTCCTCCAGGAACTGAGACCAAAACTCTTTCAACAGGACAGATGCACACTTTCACTCTCTCTCTCACTCTGAGCCAAATACTTACTACACAGACCGTCACCACAATATGGGAATTCAATAAAGAGGGCTTTTAGGTTTCACCCCTGCAAACAAACTGTCTCTGTTCCTGTAACAGAAAAAGTCCAGAAAGAGTCCACTGAGGAACAACATTTACCAGACCTATTAGTCATTAGATAATTAATGACTATATAAACATGCAGCTGTAAAATACAAGAATGTGAAACATCACTGTGAGCATGTACGTAAGTGTTGCTGTACAACCTGTTAGACACATCCACAATCAGACTGATACTGCAAAGCAAACCGAGCCTCAGACCAGAAACAGACCAGAAGTTCAAATTAAACCTTAAACTAGGTTAAATGACAGAATTAATTTTTTTGTTTATTTTGTGTTTTCTTTTTTATTGGCCAATGAATCTCTTAAGGTCAAATGTTAAACAGTGCAATACTGCCATCTGCTATGTTGAGTGTCAACCAGATACTGGTGCTGAATTATTTACAATATTATCATTTGTGGAATATTAACACAATATCAACAATAATGGTTATTATTATCATGGTTATTATCAATACCAGTATATTGTAACACCCCTGTCTTGAATACATTGAAAACATTTAATGGTGTGAATTTCACTAAATGTAATAAATATAGGGAGTGGTTCTGTTTTAGCAGTTGTCTTTTTCAATATTTTATATTTTCTTTTTCAATATTTTATATTTTCATATGAGACATTTTATACCTGACAGAAAACCTGCACACACTAGAAAGCTAGTCAAGCCATCAAATTTAAGATTTTTAGAAAACTTTTTTTGTCTACAATATGAATCATGGTCCGTGAACAATAAACTGCATTTAACCAATAAAACATAATATAAAAACTGTTTTGTCAACTTACTTACAATGGGCTTCAAGTGGTAACATCTAAAATGACCCGGTTTCATTCAAGTCAAAAATATTAAAACAAATCAGGCAGATTTGTTTCAAGGTTCCACCATGAAAGTAATTTTTAACGGTCAGATTAGACATAAATAGCTCCCCTAGGTAACAAACGCACAGTCTATGGCAGTGCACAGAAGTGTATAGTTTGTGCAGTAAGTGAAGTCAGAGGGTGAATTGTGTGGGTTGTGATCTTTTCTGCTTTTAATCTGGAAGATTAAAGAGCTCTGCTTCATTAGCATGTGTTTCTGCATCTCCCTGCAGAGTCCACCTCTCCACACACACACACACACACACACACACACACACACACTCAGTCTATTACCCACTCTTGGGGCCATTAAGGCCTCACATTAATGATGCATAATTAGCATATGATGACAAATAATAGGAGTGAGCAGTATTAGGTGTAATGGAGACTGAAGCAATAACATGGTATCCTACTGTTACCCAGCACCCAGCCAACCCCCACCCCACAAACACACACAAATCATTCACAACACACACACTACACAAACATGGCAGCTACTATAGGTCTGCCTCTAAATATGCTGCTGTGAGAGGGGAAAAGCTAAAGACCATGTACATTCATAAATTATTCAAAAGTTATATTACTTGAAAGACAGTACAATGGCATCCATAAGTTACTGTAACTTATGGTGGGTTAATCTAATCAATGAATCACAAGATTATAATAATAATGAAAATGTGCTGCACTATTTAAGCATCTCTTGTGCATATCTGTTCTACATAATTCATAATTTCGGTACTCTCAAAATTGTACAAGCTACCAGTGCTGTTTATTTGATCAAAACTGCAGACAAATCATCAGTTCCAATAGTGTGCTGTCCATATCCATCCAATCACAGGATAGAGATCCAAGTGCAGCTGACATTTAATGTGCACAATTACACACATTCTAAGTGTGTTTTTCTAATATTTATATGCAGTTGTTGTATGTCTTGTGTTCTAGTTTCATGTCTTTTATTTTGAAATGTTATGTCATATTGTAGTCCTAGTCATGGTTATTATAGTCCTTTTGTGTGTCCTGCCCTGGTGTTTCCAGGTGTTTCCACTGATTGCATTGGGCATATACACCCCATTGTTTCTATAGTCCTCTGTTGGTTATTGTTTGTATTTGTCCTGTGCTGTTCATGTTATGTTTATTGTTTTTATGTTCACTGATTCTCTGCCACATCTGGATTTATTCAGCTATATGCACATAGATCCTGCCTGTTGCTTGTTGTTTCATAAACGCGTAACAGTTACGATTTGTGCTAGACACAAACAATTCTAAACTTCTACATTTCCATTCAGACAGATACAAACTCATGAAAACGCAAACTTCTGTAATATGATTTAATTTAATATATAAGACATAATTTGGCCTGTACAGTTTATGCCACATGCATATATTCATCAATTTAAGTCATACAGTTGAAAAAAATGTGTGTTATTGTTAAATAATGAATATGAAGAAATCTCATAACACCACAAAGAATTATCATAGAAACTATCTGGGACACTAGAGCAACCTCACAGAAACTCAGAACACCTTCACAACTGCATATCAACACTTTGAGAACCTCCCACAACACAAAAGCAAGGGTCCCATTTTATATTAGGTGCTTTTAATTACTGTGTACTTACATAAGATTATTTCACATATATGTGTAGGTTTAAGGTTGGGTGGGTTAGGGTCAAGAGTGTAATTACATGCTACTTGTACGTGTAAATACCATTTAACAAAGCGTATCTACACAGTTACATTGTGTACATTGTTTTTGTACAGTACACCGTACTGAAACACATCTAATATTTAAAATATGACCAAAGCTACTTTACACTGGCAAGCATCAGTCACCAGTCATATTTTTACCGTTTACAAAGATGAAACACTAAAGAAACATTTCTACAGAGAAATCAGAACCCAGTAAATAAACAGCAATAATCAACATATACCTCACTATGATTTATCTCACAAGATAAACCAGACTAAAGATTAAACAGATAGACAGACAGACAGTTAGATCATTTAAAAGGTTTCATAAATTGGTGTCACAGTAACTTTTTACACTATTTGGAGAGTTACATTGTTGTAGAACTGTCTTTATCACTTCTTTATCTCTCTCTCTTTCACATGCCTGTTTACGATCTCCTCAGCTCAAATTGACTTGCTAATGTTAACTTTTATTCGGTTGCTACGGGTTACAGCGTGCTGAGGTTTGACAGTGAGTGTACGGGCAGTGCTGATTAGTAGCAGGCAGTTCTGTCCATCTCTCGCGCATGGCTGAACCATCTGGCCATTTACTCGCTAATAAGCCCCTAATGGGCCAGATATTCGCAGCCCTGTCACACGGACGAGGTGCAGGATGCTTACAGCCCTCAACTCCTTCTGACATGTTGCTTGTTTCACATCAAAACTCGTCATTTACAGGCAGAGAGCTCAGAGGACGTAAAAAGTTGACCTAATCTGCACTGTTACACACACACACACACACTTTGGGCTTTGTTATGTGTCAAACAGACTGAGCACATGGTAATTCATTCATCTCTTCACTGTCTCTTCTTTGATTGTCTCTCTTTCTTCCTCTCTCTTTCTTTCTCTCTATTTCCTTCTAATTTTTCTCTTCCTGCCACACAGCAGAGAGGATATAAGTCCTGTCAATATGTTTGATGATGCTCACATTGATTCCACTTTTTCAAGAGAGTATTATTCATGGAAAGAACAAAATGCAAGAGAAAAGAGAAATATTAACATAAACCTGGTGCTGCCGCTGTCATTTGTCCTCTGAGTGTTGACTTTTTGCTGGGGATGTTTTCAGCTGAACTGATCCAGCTGAGATTGTAATTGGTGACACACAACTTTAAGTTTAACCTTTTCTTAGACACTGGTGGCAACCAATTAACTGGTCATTGAATAAAAAGCATCCCTAATTATCAGTCTCATTACTGTTGTATCGACGTGTGTGTGTGTGCAGTAGAAACACAGTAGAGCTTGTGGCCTTCAGCAACATCTGAATGACTATTGAACAGATTAAAGTAACCTGTAATCTCTATACACTGAACAGAGGAGTTGGGAGAAACTGTAAAGTCCCTGAAGTCACACAGCACAAAAGCTGTAGAAATGCTTTCTCTATTAGTTCAGTCTCTCTAAATCCATGATGCTGCATCTTGTTCTGATGTTGATCTCACACACATAATAAACCTGAGAAAACATCAAAGTTAGCAGAGAAGTTTGGCTGTAGGAGAAGCAGCCAGTAGCAGTTCAGCTGTATAACCAGAGGAGAAAACTCACAGCCTGAGAGAGTCAAAATGGAGAAACAAAAAGAGATTTACACAAATAATAGTCTCTGGCACTTTTAATTAGGCTCACACACACATGCAGTAGCCTCTCTACTGTCTATTAGCGTAGCCGCTCTGGAAGCTAATTTATGTAAACTTGTTCTATTATGTAGTCTGTTGAGGGTGTCATTACTGCTTGGCCTGGCTTTGGGGCTTTTCCCTACACAAACAGCAGCTCGACTGCTCATTTGCTCTGTATGCTGGATGTGTATTCTAATGAAGCTCCTAACAACAACACGGCCTGCCAGGGCAAATTATTACCCCAAAATCAAAACAAAACAAAGAGACTCTCTAATAGCCGTGAAAAGCCCTCCAAAATCAACCATGTATATCTGCCTGTGCTAAACTATGTAGCAAAGCAGATGACATGCTTTTATATTAGTCTTTTACAGATGAGCACTATTTCCAGCTGTAATGTCTTTATGAATGAATACAAATACTTCTTGAACTACAAGCACTTTAATATAATTCACTTCTCTGTAATTGTGTGTATTCAGGACACTTAAAGTTCTAGCTATAACATTAGACTTGGCAAGTCAAAGAAGTCAAAAACTGACAGAATTCCCCAATGATGCATGTACATCCACTGTAGGGTGTTGTAAGCAAACACATTTAATTATCCAGCGAAAACTGTGTTATAGGGGATTTCCAGGTCCACAGGTCTGAAAGTGCTCATAGTTGAGGAAATACTCATTCACAAAGGCAAACAAGAAAGTTTTCATTTCTTTCACACTTTTGTAGTCTTTTCTGGTTCACAGTTTTCTGTGTTTCTCAGTCTATTCTGGACGAGGGTGTGTTTAAATAGATGGGTGTTGTGAATCCCAGTTTGACTGGCATCTGGGACCAAGAGACTTTCTGTGCTGTTTCAGTCAGTGTGTGAGGCAGATGGGGGCAAATGAAGAGAGGATGAGAGAGTATAAGAGAAGAGAGAGCAAGAGAGAGGAAGTGTGAGGGAAATAAAGTGAAGGAGAGAACGTGAAATATTCAGATGTCATTTCTCTCTGTCAGGCTGAACAATCATGGACCTTCACAGACCAGCAGCATCATCACTATCTGGTTATGATATGATAGCAGAGTTCTGACCCTGTCTGGCACAGCCGGGCTCTGGCACGGGGCTGTGCTGAGAGAGAGGAAGGCCAGGCGTGCGGGGCAGGCTGCTCTTGGGTATGGGCTTGGGGCCGCAGACTTGTCTTCTTTAATAGACTGAATGTCACTGCAGCGGGCGGGCCGAGCAGCCCTCTCAGCTGTCACTCATCAGATTGAGTGTCAAGACGAGAGTCGGGTTTTAGGCGGCCGGATTACAGGGTAGTTACCATAGATGTCAGATTACTGACAACCTGACACCCCCGCACACTGCACCCCTTTTAAGTGTTGCTTTTTTCTCTTCAGCAGAAAGGAAAATTACCAAACAGTAAGAGGAGAAGAAGGAATAGATGCAAAAGAACTGGCAGAAGAAAAAGACAACAAATGTGGAGGTTCACCATGCTATGTTAGCTTTGTGATTAAGTAACTGATGTTGTTGTTACGTCAGAGAGAGTCAGACAGAAAACAGAGAGAGACGGACAGAAATACATCCATGGTGACATTATTGCTTCGGTTGCTCTTTAGTAGCTTTAGGAGATTTAGTTCTCAGTTTTGTTTAATTTAAATATAAACTCAGATTTTCTCTCAGATTTACTCAGACAGAAAAACAATTGTTGACATGCAGTAGAAGCAGAGCAATAAATAAATACCTCAGATATCTTGATCTATCAAATGTTTAAGCTTAAACACTTTTCACTACTGACTGGTTATTCAGGAATGTGTGAGCAGTTTGTGACATAGACTGTGATCTTTTCTTTTTTTGTGTGAACACATAAGGTTACTAGAACCTTTTTCTTAGGAGAAACATCTGAAAATCAGGAGAAACAATTGAGATATTAAACAGATATTCTTTGTGAGATTACCTTTCAAAGCCCAGGGGAGTTCTCTGAATATGTTTCTTTTTAAAGAGATATAAAAATATACAGTTACTATCAACAAAATAGTAAACAATAATTACATAGTAATAATCAGTGAAACAACTGAGATTTTAAAGATTCTTTCTTTGTGATGTTTCTGTACTAGAGGTAAGTACAGTCCGAAATCTCCAGTAAATGAGTTCAGGTGAATCAGATCTGTGCGTTGCTGCATACTGCGACTGTTAGCCCACAGAAAATCAACTCGGCAAATGAGTTCCACTTTCTCTTTTGTAAGAAATTATGGAGGAAATGGATCTGATGGTAAAAGGGCCATAAGAATGTGTCAGTGCTAAAATCACCAGGAAGATTTCCCATAATTCCGAGCAGAATAAGCAGTGGTAGCTGGAAATATTTTAATGATTGAATAGACAGAGTGGGCTGGACACGGGTCAGTGGATGTGTTTCAATTTTTTTCATTCATCTCATCTGAGTGACCCTGAGTAAGAAACTCTGTCATTTTACACCTCAAATGAGGTCTAGGGTGGAGAAAAGAGAGAGGGAGAAAAAGAGAGAGACAGCGGGTGAGAGAATGAGAGAGTGGACATTGAAATTTACATATCACAGTCTAGTGTTGTTGAACCACCCAATTAGAGAGTGAAGGTAAGGGACAGAAATGTGATTTACATAGACAATGGTTCTTTGATATGTGTGTCTGTGTGTATGTTGTGTTTTATTGTATAGCAAAAAGGATGATATATTTATTTATTGTATAGTTTCATTATTTGTTATCGAGTTACTTCCTTATAAATGGGGTTCAAACCATCAAAGCTAGTAACATGCCACCAATGCAAAGGCTGTAATAATACATTCAAAATTCTGGACAGATGAGATTATTTATATACTACATACATGCTGTGTATTTGTATTAATAATTAATTACTGAAAGGTAAGTAAATCTCGCCCACTGAAAATTGACTTTTTTATCCTAAAGCACACAACATTATGTATTGTTATATTTAGTGAGTTTAGTGTATTATCTTGTCATTAGTTGAGCAACATGCTAATGTCAGATTCTATTGGAATCATATGTGAGTTGCACCTGTCATGTTTAGGTGACGAGTATATTTGTGTGGAGCTGCTGCTGTGGAATGTTCCAGATTGGGTACTTATGAGATTTAATGACAACAAAGATGCCTTAGAAGGCAGCTGCCTACAAAATGTAGGCAGTAGACAGCAAGGCAGCTCATTAGATTTTTGAAGTCTAACAAAGTAATGTTACATGTCTTAGAACCTTAAATGGAAATCAAGTTGCCGGTACACCTGGTAGAGTATTCCAGGATGTTCTGACCTTGCGTTCTGTTCCAGCACCTCTTCAGGGGTCATTAGGTCAGGATAATCATTAGGTCAGATAATAAAGGCCAAACCTGCAGACAGCACACTGCTTAACAATTAGAATAAGTTAGAGAACACAGGTTAACAAACTCTTGCATCCCTGGGAGAAGACCGCCACCCATGTCCGGCGCTAGTCCTAATGAAAGTTATAAGACCTGTCTACAATGATAAGCAGTTTCTCTTGTTTTGAGCCATGCCTGCTGCATTATGCTCCTCTCTCACCCGGCATTTTGTATAGCCTAAAGCGTCTATTAAAATCCCCTTGTAAAATTCATAAAACAAAAAATGTGGCAGGTCAGGTCTAGTGGGAACCAAAGTAAAGCTCCTTATTAGCAGCCAATGGAAAACACCAGGCCAATTACACATCCTGTGTGAGGAGGGCTCCAAATCAGCATAGGGAAATAAGTATTTTTTTTTCTCTCTCACCTTCTCTCTCTTTCTCTGTCTTTCATTTCACTGTAAGTAAGTGGATGGGCAGGTTTTAGTGTGAGTAATTATAGTGCAAGTGTTTAGTGGACAAAAATTCAGTCTCGCCTCTTGGAGCCATTCAAGTACAAACTCATGTAAATCTTCAGTTTGCTACCCATCTTAAATTGATGGATTTAAGGGATTCCCAGCAGAAGCAAAGGATCAGAGAGGAAAGCAAAGAAACTCTGAGCTCCAGAGATATGTAAAGAATCTCAGGCAGGAATTTAAAGGCTACAAATTAGACTCGACATTAGTTCTCTTCTTCCACAGAGCTTGTGGAATGAGAACAGAGCAGAATAAATAAGATGGAGGGGCTTCTTTCTGCTCTTAGAAGATGACATTAATCCTTTTATGTACAATCACAGCTAACAGGGCTTGGCTTCCTCCCCTGATGCTTGTATAAAGCTAGGAGATTTCCTTATATGAGTCTATTACTGCCCAAATGCAGGAGAATGTGTTATACAAGATAAGTACAGACACCAGTAATATGGCAAAATGATCAAAACCTATAATTATAGAGATTTCACCACAGTTAAAAGGTATTGTCATCTATAATGCTAAATGAAGGATGTGATCATAATGTATGGCAACAGCAATGTTCAATTAATATTATCATTTATTAATAATTATTACATTCATAAAGAATTCAGTTGTGCATTAAATGGTGTGCATATAGGGGTGACAGAAGAACATCTTAAGGCAATTTTTAATGTAATGTTGTTCTAGCAATCTTAATGCTTTACCACAATGGTAGTAAGTTTATTAGACAATATCTAGTGCCTTGTAGATTCTTTCAGTAAATCTCAGTTAAACCACTAAAATGTAAATTGAAAAAAAATTTTTAAAAATATTTTTTAAAAAAAAAAAAAAAAAAATATATATATATATATATATATATATATATATATATATATGAATGTATGTATTTTTTCAGACATGAATAAATCAGACAACCAATCAATAAATCAGTGAAATATAATTTTCTCCTGTTTCTCTTTCTCTGTTTTGTTTGTATCTGTTTTAGGATTTTATTCTGAATACATTTTTGTCTCTGACAGAAAACAAATTAAACTGATGGAACAACAGTCTCTCTCTCTCTCTCTCTCTCTCTCTCTTTCTTTCTCTGTGGGTGTGTGCCTCTGAAGTATTTGGATAAAGCTTGTTGAAGTGTGTTTTTGCTGTGATCTCAGCTCAGTGCTGCTTGATGAACATTTTAACCTACTTAGTGCAATTAGCGCTTCATTAGAAAGGCTAACTAACTATCACTTCTCTCCATAATGATTTGCAACAGTGTGCACATTACAGAAGATAATCAATGCCTGGTGTTCAGTGCTCCAGCGCAGCCCATGTCTGGATAAAGCGTCTCATAACTCCACTGCAGTGGAGGAGCGTTTAATTGCAGACCGTTTCTCCCGGCTCCAGATTTCTTCCCTAATGAAGTGTCATCTCAAAGAAGAAGAAGAAAAAGCTGTATTGATTTTTTTCAGCAGTCAGCCTTCACCACAAATATGTAATTATCCATTTTAGATGTGGCAGGGGGATGGGTGTAATCTATAGCACCTAGCCTTTGAGCTACACTGACAGAACCGTATAGTGCTTTTACCCTTTTCAAAATATGCGGATCTCTGATGAATGAACTTTACACAAAATGTTGTTCTGTTCTGTAGTGCTCACAATAAAAACTGTAATAAAAATGCTCTGTCTCTAGGTCTCCGTACTTTAGGTACCGTGCAGATACTGCAGGTCCTTTAGATACACTTAAGTCTATGTGAAACAATGTGGCAAAGTATTGTGCTTCTATAATGTGACATTTCTGTGTGAAACAGCACATTGAGTGAAATAATAAACATGGGGCGGGGGATTGAGAGCTGATTAGCAGCTGGTTGAAGGTGTTTAATAATAATAAGTGGATAGAGGGCATTGATTTTTCCTGAAAATCAGCAATAATAGTCTGCACCAATAACACTCAACAACTCTATATTCCTTCTCTAAAAATGACTTCATCGGTCTTACACATACAGTCCACACATTACTCTAGACTTTACTTAGTGGAAGCTTCCTCCTCTGAAACTTTTGCCTCTCTTCCTTCTCTCTCTCTCTCTCTCTCTCTCACTCTCTCTCATTCGTCTCTCTCTCTCATTCGTCTCCCTCCCTGTCTAAAAGGCAGCGATGGGTGAGCGAACCTTAAACCTACCCCATGCTGTGCTGCCCTTCACCATAATAAAAAGCCATTACCTTGACCGCTGACATGCGCTGGCTGGAAAGGCTGGGCCTGATATTTATTGATGAAACTCTGAGCTCCCAATCTGCAGCACTGAGTGGATATCATACAGCTGTCAGAGCCGACAGACCTCAGAACAGTGACAGCCCTCAACATGGCCCATCTATAATTTATGGACTACACAGAAAACAAGCATCAAACAACAGAGTCACTCGGCGGGCCTGGGGATTACCTATAGCACTAAAGAGCAGCACCCGTGTTTGTGCCGACAGGTTAAGAACTGGCTTGATATTGGGTGAATGAGGACAATAGCATGTGTTAAATATTCAAACCGTGTTGATTCTCCAGAGGCTGTTGGGGTGAATAATATAACAGCAGTATTTACAGAGAAAGAAAGCGATGAGAGAGAGAACAAAGGCTTCTCCTTTTCTCAGGTTATCACCTATATAGGCCAAATATTTTTTACTTATTTTCACATATGTTAGTCAATTTTTCAGCATCTTTAGTTTCAGCATCAGTTTTTTGGCAAAACAGTGACTAAATAAAGTACAGATTTGGTCTGAATTTAAATTTCTATCCATTTTATATAGGATGTCAGGTCAACATTTTAAATCACAGTACACCATTATGTCAAAGATTTCCAGGTGATGAATTATTTGACTGATTTTAGAAGAATGCATCCATACATGCTTTACTGGGCTAATAATAAGCACAAACTCTCAGGCTATGAAAAGATGTGCTGACTTATTGTGTAATATTAAGATAAAATCACATACCACAAATATTGATGTCCTACTATATACTCTAAAGCATGTACTTTACCATTACCGGCATATTGTGTACATTAACATATATATGTTTTAAAACATTTTTATTATATTTGCTGCCTTATATTTTCAAGTTGTATGATTATCAAGCTTCATGACTGAAGCATTTTGACTAGTGTTACGCTGTTTATTTTCAAACGGCTTTTTTGGATGAGTTAATGTAAAACATATGTTGCCATTGATCGCAACATTTACATAGTGTAGTAAAAATTAGGATTTAGACTGCATGTAGTGGACCTAACTGAAAGTGACCACTTCCAGTACACTCAATCACACTAAAGACTGACTTAAACTGCCCTGAAACCTCCATTAACACAATTGGACTGTCTATATCCTGTCATGCTTACAGTCATGGGAACACAACACAAATGATGTTGGACACAGAGCGAGCTGTTAATGTTGCTGTTAATGGAAGGTTGGGTGTTAATCTACAGTAATTAATGTGAAACAGATGTTTCCTGTGTCTACATGACAAATATGTCTGGCCAGGCCAATTACATGCCATTAATCTAGTACTAAGATGATGCTGATGATGGTAGTTCTTTCAAAGTGTCGTGTTGAGTTTAATTCACCCAAATGAAAATTCTGCCATCATTTACACAACCTCTTGTCATTCCAAGCTCAAATGTCTTTCTTGTCTCTGTGGAAAACAGCAGGACATATTCTGAAGAATGCTGACATTGTTCTTTATTTCCATACCATTAAAATGAATGGTGATGTGGGCTTACTAACATTCAGCCTAACATCTCACATGTGTGAAGCAAAAAATGTTTAATTGTTTATTGGCGTTTGCAGAAATAAATATCAAACATTCGAAAACATATGATTGATAAATATGATAATCTGGGTTTGAAGTGGCAAATATGATTTTAAGTATATACATATTACATACAGGTCATATGTTTGAGATTAAGGGTAATGGTACTGCTTTAAAATGCATAACTTTCTCAAATAATTATCATTAATTACATCTGCAATCCAAAACTTTGGCCTCTCTATCATCTTTCTTTGACATAAAATTGCAAGTTACTTGTGGTGTTATTTTCTGTATGTGGGTTGTGCTTCTGCACTGCTCCTCTGCACAGATGAATCTTATGGTTAGTTACCTACTACTGAGCCACTGAAATGTCCTACCTGTTCAACAGAGATGTTGGAGTTGTCACCACTTCTTGAAAGGTGTGCCAGTGTTCTGGAGAATTATTTACTTTTGTTTTAGCATAGGCTCTCTCGCTGTCCCTTTTGGCTGCAGGCTCTCCGCATACAGTTGGAGGTTTCATGGTTTGGCAACAGGTGATTCTCCAGATGTCAGCGATGATTGTTGTTTAAAACTTTCCATGTAGGTGACAAGTTTAAATTCTAAATGACTGCTCTAAGAACAGGCTACAAAAATGCTCCATCATCCTCAGCACCAAGACATGCAATATAGTAGCTGGATCTTCTTTCTGCTTACAGACATGACATCCATGGAAGCCCTATTTAGACGGGATTGAGTATATGGAGTAATGTAACTTTACTACATGTCTGTAATCTTAATGTTCAATTTGCACTGTATATCTCAGAAATATCTACCTCCTTGTCATCACAGGTGTATTAATTGGTTCCTGATATCACTATTATTATTATATATTAATAATAGTATCACTATTATTAAAGGTCAAGCCCAAACAGGCAAAAAGCCCTATTATTTTTGTTAGTTGTCTTCTTCTGCTCTTGCATCTTTGGCCGCCAATAGAACTGTATGGTAAAAAGTTATGAAATGACAAAAGTCTTGGAAATTGTGTCAATAACCCTTATGGTTTGCGTATTCTGCATTTACAAATTTTACGTGAAGCTCATAAAAATGTATATGAGGCTGTGTCTAAGCCATGCTTTGGAGGATTGACACAAACGTGGTATGTGTCATCACAGACATGACCTTAGCATGCATGTTTCATCATAGCTCCACCTACTAGTAATATGAGAGATATGAAAGATTGTTAATTTTGATTATAACTTTTTGAACATTTTGGTCTAAAATCATGAGAGTGGTCTCTTTAGGTTCCATGAGTCAAACAATATCTGATGTTCCAGGTCAAGCAGCAACAAATGGTGACATTTCAACTTTATTGACATGCCCTAGCAACCAGTTACAGTACCCTAGCAACCACCCCATTGACACCCATTTTAAAAGGTGAGAGGCATCAGAACATTGTAGAGACAAGTGGATGGCCTCTTTTGACTCAGACAGTCAAGCAGTCTTTAATTATTACCATGGAAACCATGCACCCTAGCAACCAACATGAATTAGCTATATCTCAGCACTAGAACATCATAGGGACATGAGAGTTGGCCGTTTTGATTGATTCACAAACATAACCGTCTATTGGATTTACCCTGCTAACTGTCTTTTCTTGTTTTCTTGTATTTGCAGTCTTGTTTTGGTTCTTGTTTTGCCCCCTCGTGGGTGTTTTTGTTTAATAAAGTTTGTTTAAAAGCTGATCTGCGCTTGGATTCTCCCTCATTGTGCCCCTGACACTTATTAAATATATTATAGTTATATTATAACTAATTTATGATACAGTACAGTCTCTAGTATCTTATTGCTTACATTAATTTAATCATTAGACTAGACCTATTATATACTGTTATATCATTACATTTTTGTAAAAGCTCAGGGGTAGATAAGTGACTACAACTCAATCACATTGGGATGGCCTACAATACATGGATGTTCAGCTGTGTTCAACTGTTTATCAGTACAGGGGTACTTTTCCTAAATGTCTGATCCTACAGGGTGTCACATTTTAATGGGGTTATGTCTGCTTTAAAACAGTACTACAGGATTTGCATTCATTTGCAGATTTGTTTGTCATGCATTTTCAAAAGCAGTTTCATATGTGGACAAATAAATAAAGACAGATATTTTTAATATTAGAGTTTTGTTGAAAATAAATGGCAGAGCACTGATATATTGCAACAGAAAATATTTGTGATAGATTGTAAAGGTGCAACAAAACTGTGTGTACAAAACCAACAGTAGAACGATTTATTAATTAAATTATTTAAATTCTGATTGGATTCTTCTTATTTAACTGTTATCACTTATAACAAAGGTACAGTAAAACCTTATTTCTAAATACAATTCAGACAACTTAAAATCCTTTTCGTCCTCCATTAATGATCTCTTATGACAGATCTTGAACAACTTTCAGCTTGACAAAGTAAAGAAATGTTTCCTCTGTTAAATGCTCTGCTTCAGATCTGACTGGGAACATTTTGACGTGTGTGATCGATACATGAATCTGTGATGAAATTCAGGGATGTTTACGGAAGCTTCATTCTCCGAGCATCAGTGATCAGGAGGGCGTTAGTCTGACGTTTGGAGACATTTGAAAAGCAGTGTAACCCCACAGAGGAGTAAGAAGCCTCCCTACTTTTATTCACCCGGGCTTTTTTTATCCTGAGGCGCGTCTCCTGCCGATAAATTATTCCAAGCCTCTCCAAAGTCATTACGCATTTATTTTGATGTTGCTTCATAATTCACAGACTGCCGCACAATGTATTTTCTCAAAATGCAGGTAATTCGTTGATGCAGAGCGAAGTTATGATTCATTTATACCGCTGTGACAGTGTAATACTGACATGTCAAAAAACTGCTCAATGTCTCGCTTTTATTTTTAGACCCAACTGAGATTTTACTGATCTTGAAAAATAGGCAGTGTTCTGTGTTTACTTCACCTTTTGGAAAGGATGTGTTATTGTCCCAATTAATTTGTTATTCCTGTCACCGCAGGCACGCGCGTCACAGCCGTCATCTCTGAGTGGCGTTTCATTTCAGAGTAACTCCTTCATAACGGGACGGCATGTTACTGAGGCCTGTTAGTGTAAGTAAACGCTGATGTGATGGCTCATCAGTGTGATGTATGAGAAATCACGGGCGCTGGAGATCATATGCGCTTTAAAACGTGTTCAGCTAGTCGGGGCGCATGAAGACAGAGCGCTTGTTTTGATGCTCATCATGAAGACATCATCTGAACATTTAGCTCTCTGTGAAATGTGAATATTTGCTTTTCATCGGGGTTGAGTGCACGTACTAAACGCAAAGAGGGCGGCGGATGGTTCATGCCTAACCTTGATCCTTGATCCGAGAGAGTATTTAAGGCCTGACACATCTGGACTCCGGGCAGCGGTCTGTGCGATGACGAGGCTCAAGAGACGAACAGTACGAATGTGATTGTACGAATTCATAAGAATTAGCCATCACATCGCTAAAAGGTCAAACAGTTACGAATTGCCATGAGACTGTGTTGTAAAAGACATTATGGTACAGATCCATTCTTTCACTAAAAAATTGATTTCTGCGAATTATATGCTCCAAACTGACCAATGGAGGTATCATTACATTTTAATGGAGTGATGTCTGATGGTCAACATTAAAGCAATATTAAAGGATTTGCACTCGTTTGTAAGTTTGTTTCTCATGCATTTTTAAAAATAGTTTTACATTTGAGTTTTGTTGAACATAAATGGCAGAGCACAGAAATATTGCAATGTGCATTTGTGCTAGATAGTAAAGGCGCAACAAAACTGTGTGTACCAAACCAACAACACTACCCACAAAACACTGCTAAACTGCTATATGTGTTTTAACAATCAGGGTTTTTTATACTACAAGGTCTTTCTAAAAGGCAAAACCAACAAATATAGCATGTATCTGTTCAGGGAGCTTGAGAGATGGAAAATAGAGTAAAGGAGAGAAGGAGAAAAGCAACTGCTGCAGCCTACACTGATTTTTGTGTGCTCTTATGGTTCATCATTATTAAATGTCTCTTGTTAGATGGGAGAGGCGCTTTATCAAAACCAGCCATTCATCAGGAGCCGGCGGACAGCTCTCATCTGACCTCTGCTGCAATAATACCGCATCAACTAGGCCAACTACCCAGTTTAGCGGCAGAGCAGAGAGCAGAGACCGGAGGGAAGATTAAGTGCACTGCTTCGGCTCTGCTCCCACGGGTTCTCATGCCTGATGTTGTATTGATTGCAAAAGTTTACCAGTAAGTATCACAAACAACAATAGCCAGGTCAACGTTCACAGAGGCCTGAATGCTTATTCCCTGATGGGAGAGGAGCCAGTGGAGATCTCTGGGCTAAAGCTGAGCTATCATCGGCTTGAGAGGGCTGGTTATGCTGGACCACTCCTCCTGACATTTAGGAAAGCGATATGTCAAAGCCAAGAGGGGAGAAAGAGGGAGAAGAAAGAGGGGCTGTGGGATAATTATAAGCCTTTGCATTATAAAAGGCTACATTGACAAACTGTCTTTAACATCAGTCTTATCACATTGACCTGCAGTTCTCAGTACCTCTCTATCCATCTAATTACTCAAATATCTGTTTCTCACACATATATGAAGCATACTCTATGTGCCATAGGCATGGTAAACTGGTCAGTACAAGAAAAAATGATTTTGCTCCTCCTTCAGTGTATATGGGATTGCTCACTGCTGTCTGGTAAAAACTGTACATTTAATCGTTATGAAAAGTAATAGCACAACTCTCATCTTAGCAGTATCTGAGCTGATGTGGGATTGGCTTGTCGGGGCTGGACTGAGTGATGACGACTCTTTGGCCTTTGCACCAAGGCCACCTCACAGTGTTTCATCACACTACCTGCGTGTGTCATCATCAAGAGACCACTGACTGTGTGTGTCATCATCAGGGGACAGCGGTGCAGCACTGCGGCTGGCTCTGTGGATGTAATCATGTGATTTGATGGTGTAACAGTGTAATGACACACAGTGGTGGAGTGGAGAGCACTCCCTCCCTGTCAGCCTCTCTGTCTGCTCTCTAGGGTGGAATTGAGATTTATGGCTGTGAAGAGAGATCTAAATTTTAGTTATATTTCATTTAATGAGCTGCATTAATGTTAATTACACCTCTTAAAAGTGCAGGTCTGTTGTATTGCCTGCCTTTCTTATTATATTTGGTTCCTTTATACTGTTTCTGTTTCTTTGTTCCAAAGTGTTTAAGATGCCTTGATTGCGGACACAAGAATAAAAGTCTGTGTACTGTGTATTTCATTTACTATGGGCATTTTTGGCCCTGAATGCATTGTAGATGGGAACTCCTCTAATACTGTTTGAAAGGCATTTCATGGTTATCTGTTTAGTTCAGCTTGTAGCTCAGTTGATCATTGTTTTTGCACTGTAGTTAAATCTGTAATACAATCATTTGGTCTTTAGCTGTCTAGTTCAGGCATTACTGTGTAGTTAGTTCTGTAGAAGAGTCGTTCAGCTTTTAGCTGTGGTGTTCAGTCATTATTGTGTAGTTAAGCCTGTAGAAGAGTCGTTCAGTCTTTAGCTGTGGTGTTCAGTCATTATTGTGTAGTTAAGCCTGTAGAGAAGTCGTTCAGTCTTTAGCTGTGGTGTTCATATTTTAGTTAAGCCTGTAGAAGAGTCGTTCAGTCTTTAGCTGTGGTGTTCAGTCATTATTGTGTAGTTAAGCCTGTAGAAGAGTCGTTCAGTCTTTAGCTGTGGTGTTCAGTCATTATTGTGTAGTTAAGCCTGTAGAGAAGTCGTTCAGTCTTTAGCTGTGGTGTTTAGTCATTATTGTGTAGTTAAGCCTGTAGAAGAGTCGTTCAGTCTTTAGCTGTGGTGTTCAGTCATTATTGTGCAGTTAAGCCTGTAGAAGAGTCGTTCAGTCTTTAGCTGTGGTATTCAGTCATTATTGTGTAGTTAAGCCTGTAGAGAAGTCGTTCAGTCTTTAGCTGTGGTATTCAGTCATTATTGTGTAGTTAAGCCTGTAGTAGAAGTCCGTTCAGTCTTTAGCTGTGGTATTCAGTCATGTTTCAGTCTTTAGCTGTGGTGTTCAGTCATTATTGTGTAGTTAAACCTGTAGAAGAGTCGTTCAGTCTTTAGCTGTGGTGTTTAGTCATTATTTTGTAGTTAGGTCTGTAGAAGGGTAGTTCAGTCTTTAGCTGTGGTGTTGACTATAGCCCACACAGCAAGCAGCTCAGCAAGAGGCCTTAGGCACCAATGGAATTAATTACACACAATAGCATTTACGTTTGTAATTCACACAGCAGATTTATCACTGGCCCTTTAATGTGCCTCATCTGAGCCAATCCAAACTAGCTGACTGCCTGAGGGCAAATAGCTTCTGCCCTTCAGGTGCTGTGTGTGTGTGTGTAGTGTGAAAAAACCCACACATGCTGGAGGCTAGACTGAAACTAGGGTTGAGGGGTGGAGTAGGCTAACAATGCCCCCAGCAAATTCAACATCTAAGCCACCCTTCACACACACAGCTCCCACTGGGACTGGGGCTCAGATCCATTCTTGATGCTGGTAATTCTGTCATTTTGATGATGATTATTTTTTATAGGCTTGAATAGGGTGTCACTTACTATTTGCTGTAACTGCAATTATGTCTTTACTGAACAGAGCTGCTCCTGCAAAACAAAAACTAAAGTAGAAAAAATGTATTATTTAATATTATTTCTGTTTCACTTAAAATATAGCAAGGGTGCCCAATCCTGGAGCACCAGTGCCCTGCAGAGTTTAGTTTCAACTTGCAACAGCACACCTTCCTGGCGCACACCAAAGTTTACAATTTGCCTAGTAAGACCTTGATTAGCTGGTTCAGGTGTTTTTGATTAGGGCTGAAGCTAAACTCTGCTGAACACTGACTCTCCAAAAATAGGATTGGCACCCCTGTTATAGGGATAGCAAACACAAACACTGTGAGCACCAGCCTCCAATCCTAACTTCTAGCCCAATACAGACTAAATATCCAGAACCTTCTTATTAAAGCTGGAGTAAATGAGAATGACATTGAAACTACTGGAAGTGAATCAAGATAATATTGAAGGGATTATTGAAGGGAGAACATTTAGACCATGCAAAACACCTCTATGTCCTCCTGTGCCAGTGGTACATCTGCTTTCAAAAGCTTATTCTTTTCTTCTCTTCTGTTAAGGGTAGGGTAGGCAATTTTGGCTAGCAACAGCAACCCAGCTTTGAAAGCATAAGATCCCACCCTCTCTTCAGAGTGCTCTCCAAGGCCACGCCTTCTCCAGCACATTAACCTATGCATAGTGTGACATGCAGATAGGAAATCCTATCATTGCTTTCAGAATGAATGCAATAATTGGACAAACATTTATGGTCCTACACCTTCCACAGAAGATATACATTTATATAAATAAATTTAGACCACTCAGTGATTACTATCAATTGAAGAAACTTTCAACCAGCATAACAAACAATGGTTCTGGAAAAAAGCTCACTGAAGGACACAATGGCTCGGAAGGTCTGGCCTCATGTGATATTGTAATGCAGGCATTGCTGTATGTAATAATGTGGCCTTTAATGATGGAATGATAGACCTGTCAAACAGTAGCTGTCCTCACACACACACACCAGCAGGAACACATTAGCATATCCTGCTCAATTCTCAGCTGCCTTTATCATAATCCATATTTGTTGGGTAAAGTACAACCGTGAGCCCACTCCTGTTGGTGTGTGCTGCTGTGACAGTCTTCAAAGGCAGCTCTGCCTGCAGCATAACACATGCTTGACCAGCTAAGCAATTCAGAAATGCAAATGGCAGGGCAGTCTCCTCTCTGCCTTCAGCTCTCAGGGACAAATCCCTTTTGGCGAGACATCTATCTGACTGCCTGACTTAGTATTCCTCAACACTGGTGCAGAGTGCATGTGATCTTTATTCTGAACGCTGAGAGAGAGAGAGAGAGTTAGGAAGGCAGACAGAGAGAAATTAAGAGAAAGGGGGACCTCGAGTCAGGTCTGTGTGAATGTGTTCAGGTTTTGGGGTGTCACATTTAAAAGAAGAATTCTAAATTCACCTTATGCTGTCACACACATCGACAGCCAGAAAGGGTTTAAAAAACTGTACTCTTTCTATGGAACAAGAAAGATTATACTTATACTCTTATAATATAAAAGTTTAAAAAAAAGTCTTACCATCTCCACATGGAAGGCACTTTGATTAAAAAGAGGGACAGGAACAAGTTTTTCAATGCAGGGGTGGAGTGGGGTAAGGTTACAAACAGGTTGGTTGTGATGTCAAGATACTTAGCTCATGAATATTTATAAGGACATGCTGACATTAGGTAAAATCTGTGCTGTTTAGTCACGTATTTCCATGAGCCATGCATTTACCACTGTAGGGCTCATTAATTGGCAAACTGGTTAGAGTCGACTTAGATCTGCCTTTCATCAGCTAAGATCAGTATTGATCTGGAAATCTGATCTGATCTGAAACATTTGCTCATTTCCAAGTCAAACCTGGATCATCAATTTATCAATGACATTGTGATTAGAAATCATTTCAACAACTTCAATAGCACATTGAATCGCTAACTAATATCCATATTTCTGCATTTTCACTATGCATTTCACTTCATAGTTACACAGTAAGTGGATAAAATATAATACATATTTTTTACATTTAGAAGATAAACTATTTTTTTACTTAGAGGAAGAAAGGCTTTATAAAAGTGATGAGTACAAAGTCATCAATGACAGAAAATTGGTAGGCTCATCTCCATGACAAATGTAGCCTATTACATTTCCAAATTTTTATATTTGCTCAAATGATCTGTTATTTAGACAAAAAAGAGTCGTCAGAGTGAATTTCTATTATAGAGCTTCAAAGAGCTAAATCAGACTACTGGAGAGGAATTACATTTACTGCCTTTAACCTGAGGGGTGTGTGTAATAAACCTAACTGGTCCATAAACCTGTTTAGCTTTATCATGCCTTGATGTCTGTTTACAGAAAGACATGAATGATTCTAAGCTTATATCTGAAGGAAATTTACAAACACAGCGCTGCTTTACAGGACTGGACCAATGGCATGAGGACGGAGAAGTTTATTGCTTTAACAAGTTGAACACCCCAAATGACCAATTACTGAAACACATTATGCATGTTAAACATGAGGTCCCTGAATACTTCAAAACAATCCCAGAATTTAGCTCAGCACTGTGATTGAAGTGTGTGATCTCAAATCAGATCTATAATCTATATACACATGCACTGTAGGTAGTACCTTGATCTAATACTTTAGGTATCAAAAATTACAACAATAAAATCATAAAATGTGCAAAATGTTTGACATTTTTTTACACACTTCACTAATTTCTTGTGGTGTTACAACAACTGTTAAAAGTTCAAATAACTCGTCATGTTAACTTAAAATGTAAATTATAAATATGTCTTAAGTCACATGTAATGCTCTCTGTGAAATAATTTTCAGGGCTCACTGGTCAAATAAGACATTTATTTACAGTGATTTATCTCTATAGCTTGAAAATTTCAGTCAAAATGTCAATGAAACAAAATGTCAGTTTTATTCATTGTAAGGTGCTAGCTTAACTAATTAGTTCACACATTACATTTATATTTACATTTATATTAAATATTTACTTTAAGATTTATATTAAATATACATTTTACAAAGGTATGTACAGTATGTTTAAAAATAAAACATTTTTCATGGGTCAAAACTCTAGTTCTTTTTCAATCTGACTTTGTTTTCGTAGCACTTTGTTTTACACTTTTTCACTTTGCACTTAGTGTCTCAAAGTGCATTATTTACAGTGCTGGGTAGTAACTGATTATATGTAATCTGGATCAGATTCCAAAAATCAAGTACTTCAAACTAAATTAGTTTACATTTTAAAATACTAATATTTAATATTAGTAATCAGAGCACAATTGCTATTTTATTGTTACAGACTACTTAACATGATTCCATTCCATTACGTTTTATTTCCTTTTACCTCTTAAACCTTTACATTTCTTCAATAGCTTACTGCTTAAATACCCTTTGTGAGCTTTAATGCACATTGTCAGCTTTAATATACTTTGTGACACTAAACCCAAAGTGCCTGTCCATAATTCTAGAAACTCTCCCAGAAATGCAGACATATATAAGTTTGTGATCAATGGAAGGGGTTTCCCTTTCAAAAAAAAGTATTCTCAGTTTTATTAAGTATATTTAAAATATACTGTATACAGTAAGCACCAGTACTCTTGTAAGTGTACTATTTCAATACAACTTGGAATGAAATTGGTCAAATAGTTTATAAAAGTGCTTTAAGCACACAACTGGTTTCTGAGAAGAATGTAAAAAGTAGACTACAAGTATACTTATTTTTAATGGGATTACTAATAGCATACTTCCCCTAAACTTCAACTGTAAGAGTTCTCAAACTGGGGTTCATATGTTTATGAAAACCTAGTAATTAAGTAATAAAAATGTAAAATTAAACTCAATCATTTTAAAATGAAACAATTGAAATAATACACTTAAAAAGATGAAATTGTATGCTTATCTGTATGAGATTTGACCAATTACTGAGAACTGGGGACATGAGATTGTGTTGTTATATACTTAAATATTACGTTAAAATTTCAGGGGTTCATCAAGTAAATATTGCAATCTGATTACAATCTGATTACAATCTGATTACAATCTGATTACAATCCCCAAGTAATCTAAAAATCTGCTCTTGTAGCTGACTGTTTTGACAGCAGCACATCTGTTGACCGCAGGCTGAAGCTCAACGCATAGCTGATAATTTCTGTCAGAACAGCAGAGCAGTTCTGCAGAAGTGTTTTCTCCTGATGTGACAGACCTGTACCTGACAGTCATTGACATCCAAAGATGTTTTGTTCTATCTTTTACTCACATTATGTTAGTGTGCACTCAGCTTTCAGACCAACATGCAGGATGGCTAATTATACTTTGCTGGTGTTTGAACCTTAATGTAAGACAGACATAAGGAGATATTGGAATGTTGTTTAGAAACGTAAATAAAACAGAACTGAACTCTTGCCAGTTTGTCAATGGAGGAAAAAACAGAAACTGCACTCTTTGCACTCTTTTAAATCTGATATTGATTTTTATCACCACGGGATACATCACATTCTGTGTGAATACATTAAAAGTAACTGGTCCAAAAGTGGATAAAGAAACTCATGTTTTTGAGCAATAAGCAACAAAAGACAGACGGTAAAATAAATCAAAGATTTGGCATTTGTCAGTTGTCAGCTCTGAGTGAAGGAATTTAGTTAGAAACAGACTCAGGCGGTGCCTGTTTTAATAAGCATAAAAACAAACTGTGTAACACCTCTCACTGAATGCCTACATGACCACGCACACTCACACACAGAGTTACACTTCCTGCTGTTGACCAGTCTCTGTATTACACCTGCTGAGCAATTACCTGGTGAGAACTATCAACACCAGCATTCACACACACACCTTATATGAGTTGTGTTTTGTTGAAGGTATGAGCAGACCCATGTGTGTGGGCCCCTCCCTGCGCTCACTGCCCTCAGAGACAGCAAGAGGGGCGTCGGGCTGCACGTCACCTCCCTCTCTCATACACAAATGCATGCACACACAACTACACAAGCACCTCTGCCAAGCGGAGACGCTGCATGTCATCAAGCGTCTGAATTGCATGGGCTGTGCTCGAGCTGCAGGGGCCACTCAGAAGTCCTGCGAGGGCCGCAGATGTGTGTGTGTGTGTGAGAGAGAGAGAGAGCGTAACGCATGGGCGCTCGCAGCCTGTACACAGCAAGTAATGACTCCACTGCCAACCCAATAAATACAGACACAGAGACTCTCTTTATACTTAACGCACACACACTGATAAGTAAAGAAGACTTCCTTTTGTTCACAGCTACACTGCTACCACTAAATAAAGGGAAGTTTTGCATTTATATACTTCCTTCAAAATGGTGTTAAAGTTTACATTTGTAAGACTTTTAATCACACTTTAAAATTAAGCATTTGTGTCACTATGATAGTCAAACTTCCAAAAATGGCTCTTTGAAATGTTAGTGCTGTTTTTAAATGTCACTATGGAAGTCTTGCAATTTAGAAGTTGCAGTCGTTTTACATTTATAAACACTAGCTGCTGGAGACGTTATCAAGATGGCTGTTGAATGAATTTAAGTGAAGGGTTAATTGAAACAAAAGAGAAATATCATTTATTTACCCTCATGTCACTCCAAACCTGTAAAACTTACTTTATCTTTGCAATGCAAAAGATAATTGGTAATTAATGAATAATCGGTTGGATCATTTATCAAAGCCTCTGATTTTGGTAAGAAATAAGTTTCCAACAAAATCGTGCTGGCTACCATAAATGAGTTTTGCATTTTTGTTTCATTGTCATACTGGTCCTTTATTGTCTACACAGCAGAAATACAAGATAACAAAACAAGATCACTCTCATAATGAGCACAGCTGTCTATAAACACAAAACGCTTGCTTTGGTTTTCAGAAAGAAGCTTGACACTGCACACTTGCTGTGTGAACAGTAATCACATTAATCTCATGTTTGCACAGGGTTTTCCAGTCTCTGTCTTCCATATGTTGATGGGCTTGGCCTGGAAGAGCCTCTTTGTTTGGGAATTCATTCAGTCTCTTTTTCCTTTGGGAAGAGCTTCATCTTCATTTTCACTTCATCTTCTCCATCACGTCTTCACGCCTTATTTGCCCCTTACCTTGCCTTCAAGCATCTTTGTTTTTCTCTCTAAATCCCTCTTTTCATCACTGTTATGTTCTCTCTGTCTTTTGCCTCCAACTGCCCCCCTCTAAAGCCCACTGAGACGGCCCACACCTGTACAACACATATCCAGATATAAATCCAGATATAAATTACTGTATGCTAAGGCATGAAACAGATTTATTTTTCATATTTCATTAAAACAGTAGGTATGCTTCATATATAATTTTGTTAATCATTTTAATAACCATAATTGGAAATCTATACAAGTAATGTTTTCAGTTTGCTTCACTAATGTGCAGCTGGCCACTGTTTGGAAACATAAAGGGGGGTAATAAATTCACATTCACCATAAATGTGTGATAAACTGTGAAATCAAAAGTTTCAAAGCAAATAAAATGATTAACTGTCATTTTGGATCTGTGATTTCTTCTTCAGTCACTTTGGCTGCAGTGTGTGATAGTACAGTGGCAGTACAGAGTCTCATCTCTCTTCAGCTGCGGAGGATTTTACACACTGTGTGTCATGCTGGATTTAATCGATTCTTAGGCACCTGTGATGAGGGATCTTTAAATTTACATTTATGCATTTGGTAGATGCTTTTATCCATAGCGACTTACAGTATGTTCAAGTTATACATTTTGTAAGTATGTGGGCTTCCCTGGGAAGCTAATGCAATTCTCTACCAACTGAGCTACAGGAACATGTTACTTTATATATAACAATCTTACCAACACACTGACTTTTAAGAAGTAATTTTTACCAATGCATACCTTTCTTCAAAGCACAGTGACAGTAGATGTGTTATGAACTATCAGACACTGTATCATTACAGTGACACAGTAATAACTACAACATCACTATCACAGACACACTATTAAACCTGAACACATTTTATTAATGATAATAATCAGTTGTTTATTAGTATCTTAATTAGCTGTGCCCAAGAGCACTGCTACCCTGTGTCCCAATTCACATACTATTCACCCTAAATAGTATTTGAAATTAGAATTAGTATGTCTCAAATCGTAGTATTTTAAAATTAGTATCCTTAAAGTACTTGGAAAATCTAAAGCCATGCACACTCTAATGGCTGATATTACCCACAACTCATTGCAAGAGGGTGACGCACACAATTAATAAATTAAATATATAGCAAACATTACATTAGAAATAATAAATGAAAAAATGCTTGCAATTTGTATTTTGACTTGTATTTTGATGTGAGCAATTGTCAATGATCACAATGTTGTCTAGGAAACAACAGTCTCTTACGTTATGCATTATTACATCTCAAAAAGTATATACTTCCCTATAACAAAAGTACCTAACAGTACCTACCTAGGGTATAGTATAAGTATTGCAATGCAGAGCTAGTCTTCCTGGATAATTGTAACAAAAAACCTTGCGATCCAGCAGCCACAATGCATGCTGAGTAATTCTGCCACACAGGAAGAACTCATACGCCTCTTTCCATCTCATATTTTGTGTATTGCATGTTTTACACATGTTCTATGGAATGTATAGAATGATTAATAAAACCATAACCAGTTAAATCAACTGCAAAAGGATAAATAGAACTTTGTAAATGATGCGCTTTGCCATTCAGTGAAAATCTGTGGGGCTTTCTTCAGAGTTCTGATCATGGCCATGATGTCACTCAGACATTTCTCAATCTCACAAACACATGAGTATAGCCAGAGATGTGTGAGTCTGTAAAGTGGCCACTGGATTTGAAACAGTTAACAGCCTTTATTGGTGTGTAAACAAAAGCTGAAGAGAAACGTCTGTCTCTTTCACCCCCCTAAACCTGCACAACATCAGATGAATCTTTCCCCATTAAGATGACAACACAATTTGAGCCGAAGCTAAGTGTAAATAAAAGAGTGAGGGGGAGATGATACATCAGAGGAAGACCAGCACACCTCCATTATAGCAACACATTTATTTCCATCCAGAGAGAGAGAGAGAGAGAGAGAAAGAGAGAGAGAGAGAACAGCGAAGCAATGGACACCAGCCAGGTTGCAGAGAGTAACTCGTATCTAAGTGCAATGAAGAAAATGAGCATGTTGGGACGTTTAGACATTAACTTTCATCAATGCAGTCATTTCACACACACACATACCATTGAGTGTGTGCTCATAAAGACCTGGCAGTAACATACAAGCAGTCATTAAGCACATAACAGTAGTTTTGTCACCATTAACCAGTGCTGAAAAAGCAATAGCAAAACCCCATCTGTTGTGTGTGTGTGTGTTATGAACTGTCAAAGTGAAGGCCAACCTTGGATCACATTCTTAAAAGTGATTTTTCTAAAGAGAATCACTGCTGTAACAGAGTATTCTGCTTCTTTTTTAGTGTATATAAAAGCTCTGTCTGTATGAAAAAACTGTAACTGTGTGTTTGTGGGGGTGTGAAATCAATGTGTGTGTGTGTGTGTGTGTGTGTTTGTGAGGGTGTACAGTTAGTGTGTGTGTGTTTGTGTCTTTTTGTGAGGATGTGCAGTTAGTGTGCATGTGTGTATTGATCAGGCTGTAATTGATCTGATAGTTCTCTGTGATAATTGACTATTATCTGTGATTACAGACAGCAGCTCAGTAGCCTGAACTCACTGATCAGTGACAGAATGCAAAGACCAAAAACACAGAAAAAACAATCTCATCAGAACCTTTAAACAACCATTCACACAACTGTAACTTTTACATGACTGTTATAATACAGTATAATCCCATTATAAGGCTGTTACAACAATAAATGTTTGTTTATAAAGATGTACTGTTATAATGCTACTGTTTTTATGATACTGTCATCATATTACTACTGTGATAATAATAATGCAAACTTTTTTGACTTTTCTTTCATTGTTATAATGTAATACCTAAAACACTGGTTTCCTTATACAGCTTACCTAGTTCTTTTATTTCAAAAACTGTTATGACACTGGTCTGATGCTATGTATAGCATTGTGATAATGCAATTCTCTTTAAAACATGCTTACACAGCAATAACCCAGAGATCATTAAATAGCAGTCTGTCAGATAAACATCAGAAGTACCGTATTTCTGAGGTTTAATCTTATGGAGTTGTGTGTGCGCTGTGTGTGTTCAGCCTGGAGTGTGTTAATGGTGTGTGTTGGTGCGTGTCTGACCCTGGCTGATAGATCCCCTTGATTTGGTTTGGACAGATGCACCTCATTGTAGCTTAATAAATGGGATGACCCAGGGGAGTGTTGCTAAACATCTCTATTAACTCTCAAACATGTCAGCCAGTATAAAAACCTCCTGACCCCTGCAAAGGTCAACAGTGACACGCATGTTTACTCAGAGAAACAAGACCAACTTGGACAGGCCTGTTTTATGGGTCTGCTTTAAAACAAGAGCAAGAGGGGGTGAATGAAACAGAGTCCAGAAAGGGATTCTGTTTCTGTGAAATCTCATAAATCCAGGCATATGCTATTAAAAACACTAGCATAAAAATACAGAGTTCAAACGCTTTCTCTTGTCGAAAATGTACTGCTTTAATAACTTGACCATCTTTCAGCTCTTTTGAAACCACAAAAGGTATCTAAAAGTTCCATGGCTTCACAGTGTTTGATTGGTTATGGTATTGTGAGACTGCAATGGTTTTTGGACCTTTTTTGAAGAAAGTTGCAGAAATGGCCTATTCAGTGTTCAGTGACTTGACCAGCCCCGTGATGGTCTTGTGGTGAGCTAAAACAGATAGATGCTATCAACACCACAAGAATGGATGAGAGTTAAACCTTTCCTAGCTGTGTGTAGCACCTGCTGCTCTGCAGATACTTTTAAGGGAGCCCAACTTCAGAAAGGTTTATTTTTAACAAAACACTTCCTCTTACAGAATAAATTACTCATGGCTGACTATGAATAGAATTGGCCAGACAGGGGCAAGTTGTCAGTTAATACTCCAGTGAATGTTTCTCAGAGTTTATTTATGATTTCTGTATTAGTACATACCTTAAAATCTTGAAAAAAAAACAATAGAGCAATTCCATGATTATTACTCAGTAAACAGTGGGCATTGGGGCAGCTGTGGTTAGAGTGATTAGAGTCCAATTGAAGGTCACAGGTTTAATACTTATAGCTGGCAGGAAATGCCTGAGGTGCCCTTGAGCAAGGCTCCATGGATTGCTCCCTGAGCTCTGTAGTGATAGCTGCCCACTGCTCCGGGTGTGTGTGTTCACGTCTTGCAGTGTGTGTTCACTACTCAGTGAATGGGTTAAATGTAGAGGTCACATTTCAAGTATGGGTTACTATACTTTGACAAATATATCACTTTCACTTCACTTATAGGGTAATTTGTTGCTATTTTCTTTTAAACTGGCTGTTATTGTCTTTTTACAAAATATTTAAACAGCAAGAAAGGTAACATCAAATATCAAACCATATCAGGACATTGTGCAAAATAAATAAATAATATTATAAGTGGAAAGCAATATATAATTTGACTCTCTATACAATGATCTCTTCATTTCTCTCCTGCCCTCTACTACACATCTCTCTCTATCATTATTTTCCTCTAGTCCCCCGTTTCTTCGATCTGTTCTCAGGCCATTCTGATGCTCACTGCACTGTGAACTGCAGGAAAGTGCCACAAAGCCTGTCTGATCTCAGATCAGCTGGAATCAGCATATCCACACAACCTCTGAGATGCTGCATCTGAACATGAAGCAGACACAACATTAAGCAGCATTAATGAACTGTTTGCCTATGCAGTAATAATGAACTTCCATTACATTACTTTGTGTGATTACTTTCTTAATTGCCTGAATTATGCATCAATTTAATATCTAATAAGCAGACTCAGACATCAGGCAGTGTTCAGAAACAAATTGCCGACTCCTTCTGTGGCTTTAATTAAAGACAGAGCTGTAAATGAGAGCGGGTAGGATGGATGTCTCCCAGTGATTTCCTGCGAGCTTAAATATGCAATTTATTACAAACACACATAAAACTCAAGTCTCGCCTCAGGAAGGAAAACCACAAGATGCCAATTATACCAAGCTCCACCACTGCTTTTACAATTCACATTAATACAAGTATTCAGGGAAATTCAATTTTGCATTATGCAAATGTCCTTGCATGTCATATTTAAGTTGGTAGGCTTCATGTCTTTAATGGTGGTAGATAAACGGGAATCCCTCCCAAATGGCACAATCTGATTGGAGGGAGGGGCCATCTGCGCTATGCACAGAAAACACACCTGCATGTACACAAAAACACACACACTCGCAGACACAGACACGCACTACTGTGATGAAGATGCTGCTGAACACAAAAGCAGGTAGAAAATGAGTACATTATTGATTGGCCCCTGTCTTTGTTCTTAGATAACATTTCTTGTGAAACACTGTATGACCTTGTGTTGTCTCTGTGGCGTGTGATGTTAATTATAGCCCGGGTATCAGCCTCATCTTTCTCAATTAGGTGTGCACGATAAACAGACAGACTGATCTCATCTTCAGCACTATACAGACTGTCTTAAACTGGAGCTTATTAAGAGTCCTTCTCTCCAAACACAAAATCGTTATGTGCATTGACATACACCCCTCTGCTGTGTCTTAATTTCACCCTCCACTCAAAAAGTGATACATTTACATTCTCAGGGAAATCAATACAATCACACGGCATCTCAACTGGGAAAACAGGGTGTACAAACTGAAATCATGTAGGTATGTCCAAAGGTTATTATAACACACTACTGGTTCCTTTGCACAGCTGTTATAAAACACTGTTATATCTTGATCTGACTTCATGACAACAGCCCCTTAATAAAGCTGTTGTAATACTGTACTGCCCCTTCATATGACTGTTATAATACAGTTCTGCCCCTTCATATGACTGTTATAATACTGTACTGCGCCTTCATATGATTGTTATAATACAGTTCTGCCCCTTCATATGACTGTTATAATACAGTTCTGCCCCTTCATATGACTGTTATAATACAGTTCTGCCCCTTCATATGACTGTTATAATACAGTTCTGCCCCTTCATATGACTGTTATAATACAGTTCTGCCCTTTCATATGTTTGTTATAATAGAGTTCTACCCCTTCATATGACTGTTATAATACCGTACTGTCCCTTAAAAAAGCCCTGATCTGTCTGTATTAGGGTGAGTGTAGAGAGGAAGTGGATGGGTTTTATGGATGCAGGGTGAGGCAGAGCTGATCACAGGAGTGAAATGGAAGAGCTCTCAGATGCTGTGCTAAAGTCATGCATGTGCATTGGAAGGTTGTTAGTTCTGCTTTTTTAAACATGTTGTGGGGTGAGGTGGGTGATGCCAACCCAGCCACAAAATGATGGCAGCAAGCGGACGCTTCACAGATCTCATCATAGTTTCTGGCGGCTGGTATTTACATGTGAGCTCGGTGTCATGTCAGTTACCTAGAAAAGCTCTCCAAATGCTAAAACCTCTCTCTCTCTCAAACAGACAGGGGTACCATTATTTCTCTGCTTCAGTACACTTAGGTGAAGCTTCAAACTCCAGTCACACAGACACACACACACAGACTTTTCAAAATCAAAGACAGGTCTCACGCCTGTTATTAAGCATGCTTGCACCCTGTTCAAAGAAGCTGACACCAAACACACCATTCCTCACAAACTCCTTTTGTGTGGATTCCATGCAGGTGTATTTGGTGAGAATTTT